>JASUUH010000045.1:0-436226 GCA_030449925.1 Citropsis articulata | reverse complement strand
TGTGTGTTTGGGTGCTTTTTTGCGCTTAAGCATGCGATATGATGATTATAAATATATAAATATTGAGATCTGAGATAGATATAGATAATCTGAGATGAAAGCAGAATCGATATAAGCCTTTGGGGCCCGTCTAAGTGTACTGAAGAGGCTTTGGGGACGTGTCTTGCGAACTTTGTCCTTTTGGAATCGAATTATGCATGCACAAATATGATGAGATATGATATAATACTTTCTCGTCTATCCATTGTAGCTCCGAGGTATAAGGTTTCCTGATTGCCCATCCGTCGAGGTCTGGGTAAAGCCAGATTATTCCCTTGGACACTTATTTAATGTGATTTTGAATTGATGTTGAGATTTCAATTTGTTACGATTTCCTTGATTTTTATGTGGTCTTATATATTATGTTTATGTCAACGATGATTTATAATTAAATAAGTATATTTAAGTTTCTTATGGTAAATTTGGTAAAACTATTTACTAAAATGATATAATTATTCTAAAGTAATTTATTTTTTTTAAAACTACTATCCACTTACTGAGTTCACTGAGTTTTATACTTTTTTATTATATTCCCCCCCACAGGAGATTTACAAGTAGAACAGTCGACCCAGAAACGATAGTTAGATTTGATATTATGGCCATGTGATAGTGTCAGGAATCATAAATATTTTGTTGGGATATTTTAGATTGTATAATTATTTACGTATTTGTAATTAAGTAAATCAATTGTATTTTTGACATTAGATGTTTGGTACTTTGATTGAGGAAGTTATTGTGGAGATTGGTTGACTATTGAATTATTTTGGGAGTGTTTATTTTGTAATTCATAGGTGTAGGAATGTCTTAATTATAGGAGAGACTCTGTCAAGTTTTTCGGTAGATTTCTTAAATATTAGATTTATTATTAATTCGATTAGAAGAGTTTAGATAAACTTGCTCTGGGGGTTCATGGCGTGTCCTTTAAAATTGGTATCAGAGCATGATTTTAGGTTTTGTAGACTTAATTATTGTGATGAGAATAAGTTTTGTTGTTGTTAAAGTTGGAATTGATATTTTGTTGGCACCATCATACTTCATCGTAGCACTAGATATGGTCGTGGTTGTGGCCATAGTCATTCTAGGCTAGTAGCTAGGTTGGCTCCTAGTAGTGTATGAACCCGTGAATGAGGGAGTAGTTAAGTTTTCAACGCATGAGGTTGCACAACAGACATCAGACAACAGGGAAAAATGAACCCGTGAATGAGGGAGTAGTTGAGTTTTCAACACATGAGGTTGCACAACAGATGCCAGGGAATGTGCCAAATATTGAGCAGTCAATTGATAGGCTAGCTAAGATTATGACTACAATGCTACAAAATTAGACCTATCTACATGCCGATCATGCAACTATTATTGAGCGTGTAAGAAGCTTAGGGGCGAAGAGTTTTAATGGTTTTGGAGATTCACCCAAGGCAGAGTCGTGGTTTGTCAAGTTAGAACGTATTTTTGATGTGATGGGATGCTTAGAAGAGAATGAACTTTCCTTTGCCACCTTTCTACTCGAGGATAGAGCTTATCATTAGTGGCAGACAGTAGAGCATCGATATCAATGGCATGCTGTGATTACATGAGCTATTTTTCGTAAAAATTTTATGACTATTAAATTTGAGTAGTGTCCTAAGATATTAAGCAGAGTGAATTTTTTCAATTGATCCAGGGATTTATGTCAGTAGAGGAGTATAAGAAATAATTCCTAAATCTTTCTAGATTTGCTACTTTAGCAGTTGGTGATGAGAGGGAGAGATGCAGGCGTTTTGAGAAGGGTTTTCGATTTGAGATTTGTATGACCGTAACGACACCACAATATACTAAGTTTGCTAAGGTAGTTGAGGCGGCCAGGAAAGTAGAGCATAGTATCTCAAAAGGGATGCAGAATTCAAACTTTAAAATAGAATTGTAGCTAGTGTTGGAAAGAGGGTGGCTCGAGTAGTAGGTTGTCGACGAGAGACTCACATACAAATTACTTTGCTGGCTTCTAAACGAGTTAGAGTACAGGCTTCAGGGGAGATCAAAGACAGACCGTCAATCACAGTTCGATACAACCATCAGTGGGGAGTAATGTTAGGGCTCAGGGACAGTATGACATGAATAACAGAGGATATCATAGTGATCATTCTCTGAGCATACAATAGACTTCTTGCCCTTTATATGGCAAGAACCATCAGGGTCAGTGCCCGTTGGAGACAAGATGTGTTATTTATGTAGACAATCTAGACATATCAAAAGATTTTACCCCACTTTATCTCAGATTGATAGTTCTACTCGAGGGACAACCTCATAGTTTCAGCTAGAGCTGGCAAAATTTAACACGATCCGATTACACGACACTAGCATCATACAAATAAATGGGTATGAGTTATTGAATTTAATAAGATTATTAAACGAGTTGGGTCTGGGTCGACATGATTTTTTTTCGTGTCGGGTTAGAGTTAAAATTCTTGACCCATTTACCCGATCAATGACTCGATTATATTTTCTATTTTAAAATAATTTATAGGTTCTTGTCATCAAAACTCAAATATTAGAGATAATTTTCTTTTTTATTTTTATTCTTTAAAAGGATGAATATAAATACATTGTTTTATTTATAAAATTTTAAATACATTTAAAGCTTCAATAGTGTAAATGTGTAAAATATTGGTAGACATGTATATTTTATAATATTGATATATAATATTATTTACATATATATAATTAAAACTTCAATAGTATAAATGTGTAATATTTTGATAGATATATATATTTTGTAATATCGATAAATTATGTATGTATATATGTACATACGTATGTATGACAGTGTGTAAATATTTGATGTAACTTTTGTTTAATTAATATATAAATATTAAGCGGGTTGTTGGGTAACTCAATTATTTTTCCGTATCAATTTTGGGTCTCAATGTTTTGACAAGATTATTAAATGGGTCGGGTTTGGTTCGACCTAAATTTAACACAACATGAAGCTGAGACGATACGAACACGACCCGGTGACCCATTTTGTTAGCTATAGTTTCAGCCTCACTTTAGACAGACTCAGGGTCAGAGAGGCATATAGCAGGGGGTTCGGGGCTGGTTGTTTGAAGTTGGTACACCTTGCTTGGTAGGAACAGTGGCTAGAAATGTGAGCCAGGTCAAATTCACAGGTTCTTGGGTCGAATCTGGATCAAACCGGGTCAATAGCTTCTCTCTTTCTTTCTTTTTCTCTCTTTCTATTTATAGAAAGATATACCCATCTTTTTCTCGTTTTCTTTTTTTTAAAAGCTTAAAACAAATTAAGTAAATACCGAACCTGAGTGCTGAAATGAAATCCAACGACACGGCCATTGAATCGCATCCGAATTGTCTCGAGTTTATTTCATGACAAATTTAAATTATTCAAAATATGGTCCATTTATTAACTCGACCCCAATCTATTTGTTCATCTTAAGAAATCGACGTACGTCAAATTTACTGGTAATAATTTGTAAAAAATCTAATGACTTTAAAATTAATGTCGAAATGAAAAACACATTATACATTTAATTAAAGAAATCAAGGTGCATATGATACAATCCTCCCCTTAATAAAAATTTTGTCCTCAAAATTTATACATTTGATGAGAATAGATGAGGGTATTGAGCCGCATTATGTCTTCACGGTCCCATGTAGCCTCTTCCCTTATTTGATTCCTCTATGACGCTTTTACTAAAAGAATGGTTTTAGAACGCAAACTTGGTGTTTCATTCTAATATCTCCACTGGCTCCTCTTCGTAAGTTAATTCTTTCTTCAACTCAATTGGTTGCCTTGATAGCACGACTGGGATCATACATATATTTTTGGAGCATCGAGACATGAAACACATTGTAAATTATGGATCACTGGGGTGGTAGGGCCAATCGATAAGCTAATGGACCAACACACTTTACAATCTCATACGACCCAATGTAGCATGGGCTTAGTGTCTTGTGCTTCCCAAAATAAAGTCCCTTTTTCCATGGAGATATCCATATAAAAACACTATCATAAACTTCAAATTCAAGTTCTCCTCTACACTTGTCTGCATAACTCTTCTGTCTATTTTGGGCCACTTTTAATATATCCCGGATAAGATATATCTTCTCATTAGTATCTTGAACTAATTCTGGACTAAATAATCTCTGCTTACCAACCTTATCCCAACATACTGGAGTTATACACTTTCTACCGTACAAAGCCTCATATGGTGCCATCTCGATACTAGCTTGATAGTTGTTGTTGTAAGCAAACTCCATCAAGGGTAAATAAATATCTCAACTACTCTTAAACTCCAAAACACAAAGCCTCATATGGTGCCATCTCGATATTAACTTGATAATTATTGTTGTAAGTAAACTCCATTAAGGGCAAACAAATGTCCCAACTACCCTTAAACTCCAAAACACAAAACTTTATATGGTGCCATCTCGATACTAGGTTGATAGTTTTTGTTGTAAGCAAACTCCATCAAGGGTATAAATGTTCTAACTACCCTTGAATTCCTAAACACAAGCTCGCAACATATCTTTCAGAGTTTGAATAGTATGCTATGACTAACGATGAGTATGTGGATGAAAAGTTGTACTAAAATTTAACTTAATGCCTAAAGCCTTTTACAAGCTGGTCTAGAACTTAGAAGTGAGCCAAGAATCTTTATCTGAGATAATTAACATAAGCATTCCGTGAAGTCGAACTATCTCAGCCATATAAATACTTCCCAACTTATCCATCGAATAGGTGGTCTTAAATGGTAAAATATGAGCAGATTTGTAAGTTGATCAACAACCACTCAAACACTATCGTGTCAATTCTGAGTTCGTGGAAGTCTCGCTACAAAGTCTATGATGATGTGCTCCCACTTCAACTTAGGAATAAGAAATGACCGAGAACAACCTGCAGGCATTTGATGTGCAACCTTAATCTGCTGACAAACTAAACATCGAGAAACAAATTCTGCTATCTCTCTCTTTTTGCTTTGCCACTAGTAATGATCCTTCATAGTGCCGTATATCTTCGTACTACCAGGATGCATCACATAAGTTGAATAATGAGCTTCTTCAATGATCTCATTTTTTCGATCTTTAATATCGAGTACATAGAGTCTATTATCCATGACTAAAGCTCCATTATTTCTTACCATAAAATCAGTTCGTAAACCTTTTTGCACATCCTTTCTTAACTTCATTAGCTGCGACTCCTGATCTTGTATTTGATGGACTTCGTCAATCAAAGTTGACCTGACTAGAAAATTAGCTATTAAAGCTCTATAATCATCAACTTTCAACTTGACTCATAAAGATCTCCGCTCGATCAATAAAGGCATATATACCACTCGTAAGTGATCTACAGAGTTGGAAGACTTCCTACTTAGTGCATCAGCTACCACATTTGCTTTGCTTAGATGATAATTAATAGTGCAATCGTAGTACTTAATTAGCTCAATCAATCTTTTCTGCGTTAAATTTAGTTCTTTTTGAGTAAATAAATACTTCAAGCTCTTATGATTAGTGAAAATTTGATACATTGTCCTATATAAATAATACCTCCATATCTTGAGTGCAAACACTATTGTTGCTAGCTCTAAATCATATATTGGGTAGTTTTGCTCATACTTTTTAAGTTGCCTAAAAGCATAAGCCACTACTTTCCCATGGTGTATTAGCACCTAACCCAATCCATGCCTAGAGGCATCATTGTATAACACAAACCCTTCATTACCATATGGAAGTGTAGGAACTGATGCTGAGGTAAGACGTGTCTTAAATTCTTGAAAACTCTTTTCACAGTCATTATCTCACTGGAGCTTAGCATTCTTTCTGGTTACTCATGTAGTAACAACCTTGGAGAATCCCTCCACATATCTACAATAGTAGTCAGCTAATTCCAGGAAACTCCAAACCTCTGTGATATTTATAGGTTGTTCTTAATTTACAACTGCTTCGATCTTTTGAAGATCGGCATAAATGCCTTTAATTGATATTACATGGCCAGAAAGAACTCACACTTGTTGAATCTGGCGTATAGCTACTTTTGCCTTAAAGTCTACAAAACAATCCGTAAATATTCTGCATGCTCTTCATGGCTTCAAGAATACATCAAAATATTATCAATGAACACTATCATAAACCGGTAGGGTTTGTTAGTATTAAAATGTATGATGGTAAAGTTAAAAGCTTGGAACAAGTGAGATATATTCCAGAGCTTAAAATAAACCTCATATCTTTAAGAATGATAGACCAATTGGGCTGCTGTACAAGGGTAGAAAAAGGTAAGCTTAAAGTCCTTAAAGGTGATACAATTATAATGAAAGGCAGTAAAAGAAATAGATTGTATATGCTTAATGGCTCAGTAGTGTTACCTGGGGTTATTACCAGTGTAAGTAGTGATAAAATCAGTCTTTGGCACATAAGATTAGCACACATGAGTGAGAAAGGATTAAATGAGTTAAGTAAGCAAGGATTACTAAGAACTAACTAGATTTCAACACTTGAATTCTGTGAAAAGTGTGTATTTGGTAAAACAACCAGGCAGAAGTTTAATCCAGGAGAACAAGAAACCAAAAATACAATAGACTATATCCATTCAGATTTGTGGGGACCCTCTCAAGTGCCTTCTTATGGTGGAGCCAAATACTTCATTACTTTTATAGATGACCTTTTTAGGAAAGGCTGGGTATATATACTGAAGATGAGAAGTGAGGCTTTTGAAAAGTTTAAAGAATGGCTGACTTTAATGGAAAATTAAACAGAGAGAAGAGTGAAGAGACTAAGAACTGATAATGGATTGGAATATTGCTGCAATGAGTTTGATCAGTTCTGCATCAAGAAAAGAATTGCAAGGCACAAAACTGTAAGGCACATACCTCAGTAAAATGGGTTAGCCGAAAAGATGAATAGGACCTTAGTTGAAAAGGTAAGGTGCATGCTGTTTAAAGCAAACCTTTCTAAACATTTCTTAGCAGAAGTTATTACCACTGCAGCTTACTTGGTCAATAGGAGCCCTTCAGTAACCCTGCATTTTAAGACCCCTCAAAAAGCTTGGTCAGGAAAGCCTCCAGATCTCAGTAATCTCAGGATTTTTGGCTGCCTTGCTTATGCTCACATAAATCGGGGAAAGTTAGAGCCAAAAACTGTTAAGGGTTACTTCATTAAGTATCCAGAGGGGGTCAAAGGATATAAACTTTAGTGTATAGATGTCAAACCTACAAGAAATACGATAAAACATAATGAACACAACTTTGCGGTGGAGTCAAGTAAAGATAAAAGAGCTGCAGAAATGGATTCCAACTTTTATAAGAAAACTCACACCACTTCACAAACAAATGACTATCAACTTGCAAGAGACAGGGAAAGAGGGTTATTAAGCTACCAAAAAGGTATGGCATTGCTGATATGATCTCTTATGTCCTTACAATAGTTGAAGAAGTTATTAGTGAAGAGCCTATAAGCTTTAAACAAGCCATGAATAGTAGAGATAGATCTAAGTTGCTGGATGCTATGAATGAAGAAATTATCTCTCTAAAGAAGAACAACACATGGACTTTGGTCAAGAAACCTCGAGATAAAAGACTGATAGGGTGCAAATGGATCTATAAAATCAAAGAGGAATCAAGGTGAGCCTCCTAGATATAAAGCAAGACTTGTAGCAAAATGGTTCACACAAAAGCATGGAGTGGACTTTAATGAGGTATTCTCCCCTGTTGTCAAATATAGTTCCATAAGAGTTTTAATGGCAATAACAACATTCAAAGACCTGGAATTGGATCAGATGGATGTAAAGATTGCCTTCTAACATGAGAGTCTTGAAGAAGAAATTCATGGATCACTGAGGATTCATCAAGGATCAAGTTATGGTATGCCTATAGGAGGAGTCTCAGATGGGTCAAGTAGTCTCCGAGACAATGGTATTTGAGGTTCGATGAGTTCATGATCATTCATAGTTATTGCAGAAGCCAATATGATAGCTATATGTATTTTAAAGTTTTAACTTCTGGAAATGGTATTTATCTCATTATTTATGTTGATGGCATGCTTATTAGATTTAAACAAAGAGAGGAGATAGAAAATTTAAAAATGCAGTTGAGTTCCATATTTGAAATGAAAGATTTGGGGGCTGCAACAAGAATACTGGGAATGCAAATTGTAAGGGACAGAAATTCAAAAACCTTGTTTCTTACCCAAAGTATGTATGTTAAAAGAGTTCTTAACAGGTTTGAGATGAGTAGTGCAAAGCCTGTATCAATGCCTCTGTCAGCACATTTTAGATTATCAAAGCTTCAGGAACAGAAGAGGATCAAGACATTGAGTATATGAAGACAGTGCCCTATTCAAGTGCAGTTGGCAGCATTATGTATTCAATGGTATGTACAAGACCTGATATAGCTCATGGTGTAGGTGTAGTTAACAGGTTTATAGGAAATCCAGAAAGGGAACATTGGAATGCTATTAAGTGGTTGTTAAGGTACTTGAGTGGTACTGCTGATCATAGAATTTTGCATGGAGGCACTGGTAATAGCTCATATCAAGTATCTAGTTTTGTGGACTCAGATTTTGCAGCTGATCTGGATAAGAGAAGGTCCATTACAGGGTATGATTCATTTTGAATAGAGGGGCAGTGAGTTTGGAAAGCATCTCTTCAACCAGTTGTAGCTTTGTCTACCACTGAAGCCGAGTGCATTGCCTTAAATGAAGCAGTCAAAGAGGCAAAGTGGTTGAATGGGCTAGTCTCTGAAATTGGATTGGAGCAGGATTCAGTTTGTATTGGCTATAATAACTCTAGTGCAACACAGCTCAGTAAAAATCCTAAGTATCATGAAAGAACCAAATATATTGATGTTAGGTTGCACTTTGTCAGGGATGAAATAGCAAATGAATAGTTAGTGTTGTCAAGGTTCCTACACAAACTAATCCAGCTGATATTTTGACAAAAGCAGTCCCTGCAGTCAAGTTTAGAAACTCTATGAACTTGACTGGTTTTGGGAGCTTGTAAACTAAATTGGTAATTGCTGAAGAGGTAGATGAAGCTGTGTTAGAATAAACTAAGGTGGAGATTTATGAAGCCAAAAGTTAGTTAATTCTGTTATTCCTGATGAAGTGGCAAGGTGAGTCAGCGTGTGTGAGCCAGCATGTGGTAAATTCGTTATGACCATGAGCTGTATAAAACACAGAGAGGAGGCTGATCACATGTCAAAATTTTCAATTGGGTTTATAGGCTAATACTGAGAATAAGAGATTCTTTGTAAAAGAGATTTGTTCTCTGTCATTTGTAATCTCGTTGTAATCAATCTTAAGCAATAAAGCTTTACACCGTTTGGGGTTCTTCAGCCGTGGATGTAGGTACTTTGATACCAAACCAAGTAAATCTTTATTGTTGCTTCTTAGTGTTTTCTGTTTCTTGCTTTCTTCTTCTCACTATTTTCTCTCTTAGATAATCCAGTAATCCTTGTTCTTGTTTTAGTTGATCAGAATCTTGGTAACCATTTTGTTATCAATTTTCATCTATTTCTTAACAGTGTTATTTTTACCTAGTCTTAGAATCAAATTAGCTTCAGATGGCTAATGATCACATTAGTCATTTGTTTCCTTTTAAACGTTTGGTTGTGGATTCCACGAGGATGGACTAAAGGTAATGATAAGTGCCCTTTAAAATTATAATGCACTCATGCATGCAGATTGTGGTCCATTTAGGCTGCAAATGGCTTACAAGCGAAGAGTGATTCTTTGCAGGCTGGCATGATTGCCTTGCATGGTGTGCTTGGAAAAAGATGTGCTTCTTTGAGCAACCCAAGACGCATGGTACCATCTCTGATGGAACGGGAGCACGACTTTTTGTTGCCCGTTTTCTTAAACAATTTGTCTTTACTGGATGTGAGTTCATAACTATTTCTGTATTGCTTTTCATGTTTTTCTTCCACAGGCACATACCATGCGTACTACTACTATGAACTTTATCTGTATAACATGAATTAAAACAATGAGGCAATGTTGATACTGTTGCTTTTTTGTTTTACAGTTTGCTGGAGGAAGGAGGCACGACTTTTACTTTTGAGGGAACTCGAAGATACTGTAATCTGAAAATAGTTTTGAGAATTCACAATCCCCAGTTTTACTGGAAGGTAATGTACTCTTTTGACATATTTTTAACAGAAATAACGTGCAGAAAGAGTTGATTAATTCTAAATTTAAAGCATAGGCCATGCAATAATATTATAAGTCGAGTTTTAAAATCATTTTATTGTAATACATAAAGTTCTCACAACTAACTAATGAGCCCCAGAAATTGTTGTCAGGATATGACACATGTTGATTTAGGCCTTACGGATTCATATATCGATGGAGATTTTTCTTTGGCAGATAAAGAGGAAGGTCTTCTAAACCTTATTATGGTAAGATGACAAACTTCTGTTTTGTCAATATCTACTCTGGGTTATTTTTCATTGCTGACATATATTCCAGATCCTGATTGCAAACAGAGATTTAGATGCTTCAATCTCAAAAGTGAACCAAAAGAGGTATATTGTGACTGGTGGCCAATTGGAAATTTGACATTACTAGTGGTTATTTCCTGAATCTTATTACGTTAAACACTTTCCTCAATCGGCTTTAGGGGTTGGTGGACACCAATGTTACTCACTAACAGGAATCTGATAAATAGAAATATCTTCTACATGAATTGATCAGTATGACAAAGTATACATTAGTTACCATTTATTTTATGTTTATTTATATGGAAAAATGGTCAACATTGATGAAGTTTAACTATATGGCAGTGTTAGTAAGTTGAATTAATCCTAGGTTGATCTAATAGGTTTTCTAACTTATTGGATTTTTTGGTTTCGTTTTCTTTCAACTATTCACTGATACCTGGAGGAAATTGATATAAATATTTTTTGGTTTGTGTTTCCAGAGCAATGAACTTTTTGCTCTGTTCATGGATGAATCAATGACGTACTCATGTCCGATATTAAGGTCAGATGATTATATCGTGATCTACTTGGGTAGTACACGACGGCTAAACTTGTTGCGTACAAGTTTAAACTGACCAAATGTTCTATTTTGTCGTCTGTCAAAATGTTTTATAGGATGAAGATGAAGACTTGAAAGTTGCACAGATGACAAAACATTCTCTTCTAATCGAGAAAGTTAGTCCAATACTCAGATTCATTATTTCCTAAGAAATTTTGATGTACTTAATGCTTCATGACCTTATTACTCTCAACTCATGTAGGCAAGAGTTAGTAAAGGGAATGAAGTTCTTAAGATTGGATGTGGGTGGGGAACCTTTGCTATTGAAGTAGTCAGACAGACTGGATGCAACTACACTGGCATAACTCTCTCCACAGAGCAACAGAAATTTGCAGAAATGAAAGTGAATCAAGCTGGCCTTCAGGTAACTAATTAATTATCTTAAGGAATGAATTTCAAGTACTAAGATTTGAAGAACAGTCAAATCATTTGATAAACCAAAACTAGTATAAATTGATTACTCATGTAATTCATGACCATCTGTGCAATCAGAACCATATCCGATTACATCTCTGCGATTATCATCAACTGCCTAAAGCAAAGAAATATGACAGAATTATCTCTTGGTAAGTTCGTTTGCCACGTCAAGATATGCATCCGACCATAGTGTTCACGGTGACATGACAAGCTAGTTTTTCTATGGCTATATTTATCGAGATGATGGAAGGTATTGGTCATGAGTACATGGAGGAGTATTTTGGTTGTTGTGAGTCTTTGCTGGCTAAAGATGGACTTCTAGTGCTTCAGGTAATGTACACTGCTTGAAAGGATTATTTTTACATACCTCCCCTGAGGTATTACGTAATTATAGTTTAATAGAAAGTATGACAGTATTTTCACATCCATCCCCTGCAGTTAGTATTTCCGTTAGTTGACTGTTTGTGGACCAACAAAAGGACGAAAATACCCTTTCAAGCTGACAGGTATAATTTCCCAATTAATATTTGACAGATTTGGCAGTGTAAGCATATTTAAAAGTTTAAAATACCCACATCAACATAAGTTTCACGTTGCTTAGAAGTTGGAGATTTGGGGTAAAAAAAATTTCAGAAATGCTAATCAACGGGTAATATTGGCAGCAACTTTACCTATAAATACTTCAATAAAATAATGTTTAGCTCCCATGACCAGTTGGCATTTATTTTGAAGGAAAAAAAAGCCATTGCATGAACTCAGGAAGCTCATGCTATACATTCTTGTGAAACATTATATTTCGCCAGTATACAAGCCAAAAACAAAAAGCACAGCAACCAACATATGGACTCTCAAAGCTCAAGCACATCATGCAGATCAAACATGCAAGTAGAATATGAACCAGCTTGGAGAAATTGGGTTAATGGCAGGCTAAGCAAATTCTCAAATCGTATATGCAGATGCTAGACCAGAGCTGAAGTGAAAATATCATAATCTGAAGATAATCCTTACAAGCTTTATTACACATGCATAAACAAACTAAAATGCTGCTACTTCAAGTGGTGGGTACTAGATAGAACTGACTTCAACAATGGGGCTGTTTTTGAAAGGATTGCGGCTGCCATGGTGGATTCTCATGTCATAAATACGATTGTTACTAATGTAAAAGAGGTGAAGAGCATTGTAAAGAAGTTATTGAAACCTGGATACTATAAAGATGTATTGAAAACAATGATGTATTGTAATGTAGTTTTACTGGTAGTAAATGTTATGATGTTTAGGATGCATAATGCCTAAAGTTGTAGAATCTAGCTACTTGTACACTAATTTAGTAATAGAGTAATGAAAATTTAAGTAGTTAATTTCTAATGCATATAAAACAGCAAAAAGCAAACTAAAAGATCATTAAATAAATGAACAAACAGCCTACAAATATCCTCTTCATATCAGTCGAACATTAAGCCAATAAACTGAACTTTAAAGAGGTGTCAGTCAGTAGCATATCAGTGTTCACGAAACAGATAAAATAGCAGTAAAGCCTTAAGTAGTATACATGAAATGAATATCAAACCAGCAAGCTCAGCTTTAAGTAGTATACATGAAATCAACACTAACCCACAAGGTCAACCATAAATAATAGTTTATAACTCAGCACCAAACCAGCAAGCTTATTTATATACCATATGTCTCATTGAAAACTAAAGCAGCAAGATTTAATTTAAGTACTGGGTGAAATCAACTTCAAACCAGCATAATCAAGTATAAACCACAGTTAGAACTAGTACTCTAACAAATTAAAATATAACTCATGAGAGTTTGAACTATAATAATTAATTATATGCATTTCAGCAACAATAGTTTGTGACAGTTACAAATGGTTGTATTTCATCAGCTTCTACAACTAACAGAAACCAATATTCACAAAAAAAGGCAAGTGTTTTCCTAGTATGCCATAATCAGACAAGTTATAAGGCATGCTTGCCCTTGTTAATGGATTGTGAGTTTGTCGGTATCACAATTCTAGAAAATATACAAAAACTCAATCCTATATACAAGGTTGAGTAACAAAAGATGATACACCATCTTGATAGCAGAGCTTACAGTGAAAGAGATATAGTATCATGTAATCCCTCAAAAGAATGTGTTGTACGGGATTGGCTTTGGTGCTACTGTCCTATATATATATATATATATAATCTTGACATGTTGCTAAATGCATTAACTTCATATTGCTTACTCTAGAATAACTTGTCCTTCATCAAGTAAAGAACCCAATAAGACCTTTATTTTCTTTTTATTTACAACTATTTGATAAATTATTCTAAAAAATAAAGAAGGGTTAAAGAAAATACCAGGTCCAACAACACTGGACCGAGTTACGCTTATATTCTCAATAAATACAGCCCTTGAAGCAGATCCATCATCATAATGTACCAAGCCAGAGCATTCCTCGCTTTTCTACACACATACACACACATATAGATAATTGGGTTATATTATGTACATAATAATTTGATAATGATAAAATAAATATATGAAACAACATAATTGCTGACCTTGGATGATCTTCTCTTTATTTCAGATTCGTTGATATTCAAAGACCTCATAGGCTCTTCGTAACCACTCTTGTTATGGCCCCATTGATCGCATCTAGAGCATTTCACACTAGAAGTCCTTTTAAAGGTCTTCGCTTCACCAGCTTATTTCTTTCTCTTGGTTTGAGGTTTGCCAGCAGCTCTAATGATCATTGGTGGTAGAAGATTGTCATGTAACAACAACGACCAGTTACTTTCATCAGGTACTGGATAAAGTTGGTGAGATTATGTGTTCTTGAATGAGGTCTTCTTGAGCAAAGGGTGAACATAATCATCTAGATTGAACCTCATGGCATCAATGCAACATATTGCATGCTTGCAAGGCAATCCTGACACATCCCACTCCCTACAATCATAGTGTTTGCCCAACAAATCAACTGTAGTTCTCTTAGAAATATCTTCCATCACCTCAAAAGTTTGGTTGTGCCTAAAGATCACTTGCAATGACTTAGATGTTAGCCTAAAAAGCTACACATTATATAATTTTGATGATAACAAACATGTGTCTAAGTGATTTAATAAATATTGTATTTCACATTTTCACTAGTTTTTGAAGGATAATATTTATGCAAGTGAATCAAGTGAAATCAAGTTCAAGACATTCAACGGACACCGGTGAAATCAAGAATAAAGTTTAGAGCTGAACGGACTCATTATTACAACAATTCTTGTAAAGCCGGTATGATTTAATTGATGCATGATTTAATATTTGAGAAGCTCAAGTTTTATTTCATAAATCATTATTTTTCATAAACCAAAGGTTTTGCAATTATAAGCCAAGTATTTTATGAAATTAGCTGTTTTTCAAAATGTGGCTAAATTGAAAAAGTTTTGCCATCTTTGATTTTAATAAGTATCGCTTTAAATTTCATATTTGGATTTATTTATAAATATTTGAAACTTTTTGGGCTATACTATAATTTATGAAAGTTTGAGGATCGAATGTAATCCAAACATTTGATATCCAAAATTGGACCTATTTGAAAAGTTTTATGACGTTCTGGGCCATAGTATAATTACATAAAATTTTAGGGTAAAATTATAATTTCATAAACAATATTACTGTAGCAAAATTCAAATCTAACTAGAATTTCATCACATGTGAGCAGGATAAATTACAAATGTCATACTAATTTATCTATAATAGCTACGCTTTAACTATAAAAACTCAACTCCAACTTCATTTTAAAGACTCTAGCAAGTCAAAACAAGTTTATAAAACATATATTGAGCTTTCATTTCATAAGTCATCATTTATTAAATCATTATTGTGCTATTATTTGTAAATCTACTTTTAAAGAGAGTTTTTATTGTAATTTTCATTTCTTATCAAATTGTGAGTGTACAAGTGTGAGAAACACTTGAAGTAAAGAGATTGGGGAGATAATATCTTCATTGTAAAGGTCCATTGACACCTTAGAAATCAATTGTAAAGAACTTGAAGCCTTGGGAGGCTTCGATAGTGAAATCCTCGAACTTAGTTGGCTTGGAGGCATGGACGTAGGCGAGGATAGCCGAACCACGTAAAAATTCTCGTGTTTGTTTTCTCTTCTCTTACTCTTTTATTATTATGCTTGTTTGAATTTATTGTTTACGATTCCATTAAGGCGTTAGATTGATTTGTTGTGTGGTTTGCTTAACATAAGTTTTAAAATTCCAATTCACCCCCCCTCTTAGGTTGCATAACTTGTATTTCACTATACTCCTCTCTAACTACCAAAATCCTTCTCTTTACAATTGGAGGCAGTTCATCCTTCCAAGACAGAACTTGCTGTCTCTTATGGATTAATGTCATCATTTTCCTTCTTAGCTCTTCAAGCATTCTCAAGACTGGCATTGCTCTGAAATTTGCGATCTAATTGTTGAATGGCTCAGTCATGTTGTTGGTGACGTGACTTAAATCTTTTAATTGATAATAGATTAAGTTGATAATTAAATAGTGGCAAATTATCTAATTAACAAATATAATCATGACAATAATTCAGAGAATAAACAAATACCCAAAAAGTAATAAAATAATTAAAGCATAAGAAAGATCTCACAGTAATGATGAATCAAAGCTTTATTAACATTCAACTAGAATAATAGTGCTTAGCTTCTTCATGTAAGAGAAAAATTTAGATCTAGGATTTTCTCTTTTTCTTCTCCCTCCTTCTCTTTTTGTTTAAGTCTCTTTTCTCTTGTAGAGTTTTTCCAAAAATAAAATACTAAAATCTAAAATATTATCTAAATTTGAAATTACAAAAATAACCGAAAAGATAAAACACGTTAAAATAAAAATTACAGGTCCTTCGTTGACAGCACGCGCCCACGCCTTATCAACAAAGTTCTTCTAAAGCTCATAATTTCTCCAAGAAAACAATTATCCTTAAACATCATCTTGTAGCTCAATTTTAGCACCAATCAATAGAATTGCACCTACAAAATAAAACACAAGTAAATCACTATTATTAAGTGCAAAACATCGATATTAAAGGAAGTAAACAATGCAAAACTAGTGCATAAATTGCACTCTAACAAATTCCCCCACACCAAGATAATGCTTGTCGTCAAGCATATAACTTAAAACTAATCCCAAATCTCCACTCAATTCTCATCTCAACTCATCCAAAAACAATCTTAAGCAAGCATACCTCAAGAATTTAAGTCAATCAACATTCGAGAGACAAGGATTTTAAAGCATAGGATCTCATAAGCTAGTATAAAAATATTCAACCACCAAGAAAGTCCATTCAAAATTCAAGTGCAACAAGATTTAATAGCCCTCTCATTGACTTAACTCCATACACTCAAAGTGTTTAGGGTATCATTTATGCACTCAAATCAAATCAAAGAATGCTATTACCATAAGCTTGCTCATATATCACATCTCAATCCACAAAACATGAATTAAATGCAAAAATCTAAGGGTCTTAGAAAGGATGTAATGAATTAAAGTTAAACGAAAAGAAAGCTTTATGAAAGAATAGAGATCAAAACGGTAAGAATAAACCTACTGAACGAACCCATGACATCAAAACGCTTATTTCTACTCAAGTCGCCAAGAACGTAGACGCTTTTTTTCGATATTTTTCTTGTATTTTTTTTTGTTTTTGTTTGTTTTTGTTTTATTTTTATTTTGACGAATCAAACAAAAGGAATGAACCTCAGACAATTTAATTCAAGATAATGCTTTTGATCTAATCGGTAAACTTTAATTCAAAGAAAAGTAACATAATATAAAAAAATAGATCTAGTAGAAGAGACAGAGAGAGAATTGTAAGAGAATGCCAAACAAAGATAACAAACGAAGGTCTTGAGAAAAGAAAAAAAAAAATAGAAACGAAAAGTGGTTTGCCTTATTATTTTAACGATAAAACTCAGAACGCGGCTTCAACACGCATACAAAGCAGTTCTAGAATAAACAAACCAAGATCGATATTCACACACAACAAAAATAATTAGAGCAAAGTGGTCATAGCTCAAACCCTCACAAAGTTGGTAGAATTTGCCATCAAATCATGACACTCTTCAAACGAATCAACTATCAAAATCACGTAGAATGGTAAGAATGATATATATTAAAGGAAAGGAAAAGGATAAAGGAGAAAGATGATGAGGATAAAAAAATGAGAGAAAAAAATAAAAGAGTATGATAATTAAAATAATGTAAATAATTTGAGATAGATGAAAAGAATGGTAGAAAAGAAAAGAAAAGAAAAAAAATTAAAACTAATATATGAAGCATACTAACTCCAAAATCATTTAAGGACGAGGAGAGTGAAAATAACACTTCTAGATATCAATATTGCAAAAATCCCTCCCCCACACCAAGAACTTACATTGTCCTCAATGTATGATAATCAAAGCTCACATAAAAAAATAACGTGAAGCGATAAAGATTAAAGAAAAGAAAACGCCTCGAATTCATGAAGCTGATCCACATAATGTCATGGTCATGGAAATGGTGAATAAATCCCACACTCAAGTATACGCCAAATTCCGCCCATCTGCTCACCAAGGCCTAATTTCTAATTGAATGCTCAAAGGTGAAGATGTAGGAAGGTGGGTAACAGCCGTCAAACTCATCATCGAGGTAAGACTACTCCCAAAGATAAAGCTTCGAAGTCGAAGAGGCCCTGGTCAAGAACTCAAATCTCCTCTCATTGAATTCGACCACACCGCTCTTTCAAACACGTATATATCCAAAATTCCTTTTGCAGTTATGATGTAAATCATTATCGCCACGATCAAGCACACATAAGTTTATAGCTAATGTAGAATGTATGACCAAGAAATAAAGTCATATACCTTTTAAGATATTCGAAATCGATCCGCTAACCAAAACCTGGTTAGGCCTCACATCATTTAACACGCACCAAGAAAATAAAATTTAGTTTTAGAAAACTCGAACGATCTTTCTTTCATAAAAATTATACGCCAAGAATCGACGACGATTTCAAAACAAGTGATCACGTAAGAAAGAAATTTCGATTTACTCCATTATGATTGCGATCTAAAGATAAATTACACCAGCCATAAGGCTCAAAATTTTCGCTAAAGTCACAAGTTGTCCCTAAATACGCATCGTTAAGATAATCATCATCAACGAATCCTAAAGCTGTTAAAATCCGGAATAGAGTGTAAAAATTTCCCCTATTAACCTAAACTTTATAACATCTTGAGATGCAAAGAAAATCATTTGTGATATTAAATCGAAAAGAAAGATCGAACTCCCTAATCAACTCAACATAACCCAAACAATCAACATCAACAAACCCACAAGAAACCAATCTCTATCTATCAATTAAAATTATCCCAACATTCAATATTTCAAGAATGCAGAATGAATATACTTAACAAGATTTTTCGCTAAATATCTTCAGACTATTCTTTTCTTGCTGAATGCGAACGCGTGACCCTCCGAGACGGATTCAAGAAACAACAAAAACATCACGCCTTTTCCACGCTTGATCTTCGCCCCCATTGACTACGAATTTGAAACTGTCATGGACCGTAGTGAGCGCAATCTCGAATTTCTGCGCGCTTTTTAGATGTTGATGACTTGGAAGTTGATGCTTTCCTTTTCGGTTTTGTTACAACAATTTCACTCACGGGTTTTGTTTGAATGCGAAATTGCAGTGTGGCCAGGATATGGGTTGAGCTGGAAACCGAATTGAAGTGCGCTGGAAATTTGGTTTGGCTGGAATGGGCTGCTTGAGATGCGCGGCTGCTCGAATTGAGATACTGCTAGCTGGTACAGTGTGCTGGAGACGCAGAATGAGAGAGGAGTTGCGGGAGACACGCGCGGGCACTGGTCTGGAGCGGCTGGATTCGCGTGGAGTGGCTGAACTGGAGCTTGCGCTACGGAAGAGGCTTGCTGGACGCTGGAGACGTGAGGCTGTTTACGCTGCAGGAGACGTACGCGAGATGGAGATGTGCGGGCGTGGGCTGATGTGGACGCTGCTGAGGTCGCGCGCTGCTGGACTACTAGAGATGCGGGCTGGAGACGCTGGTTGCTGACGTGAGATGTAGACGCTGGTGCCGCGCACTGGGGACGCTGCGGTCACGCGCTGGGGACGCGAGGCTGGAGTCGTTGCTGCAGCGCTGGAGACGCTAGAGCTGGTCCCGGGTGAGGCTGGAGACGCACGGTTGTTGGTGCAGCGTCTGGGCGTAAATGCTGCTTGCGCAGTGGCTGGAGTGAGACGAGATGCTGCGCGCTGGTTTGAGGAGCTGGAGAGAAAGGTACTGTTAGGGATTTTGTGAACAATGTAAACGAATTAGTTTTTTTTTAATGATAAATCAAAATAATATATATATGTATATAATAAAAGTTTTCTTTTTTTTTTCGAATTTTTTTTTGAATAATAAAAAAAAAAGTAAGAATAAAAATAATTTTTTTTTTATTTTTAGTTTTTTTTTAAACTAAAAATTAAAATAGACTTAGTATAAAAATTACAATCTTTTCGATAAGCGTGTGATGACAAAAACTATTTAAATCGTCGGAAGTCTTATTAGTAAGGCGTGAGCCAAAATCATTTTATTTTAAAATCGCGGAAGATCTTATTAGTTAAAAGCGTGGGCGCTGTAAAATTTTCTTACATTAAAATAAGAAAATATTATTTAAACAATCGAATCAAAATTAAAACAAAAGATATAATCAAAATAAATAAATCCTGGGTTCTTATAAAACAGATTTGTTTTATGTCTTTTACATTCGTGCATCAATCTTCATAATGGCACTCTTGAGAAGCTTCCTCTGATGTTAAGCCATGAAACCTTTATAAAACGGTTTTAAGCAATGACCATTAACCTTAAAAACTTTGTTAGAGGTCGGACTCCGAATCTCAACTGCACCATAAGGAAAAACATTAATAACAATAAAGGGTCCAACCCAGCGAGAACGTAATTTACCAAGAAAAAATTTAAGCTTAGAATGAAAAAGAAGAACTTTTTTACCAACAGAGAATTCCTTTCTCAAAATCATTATGTCATGAAATATGTTCGTCTTTTCTTTATAAAATCGCGAACTCTCATAGGATTCATTTCTAATCTCCTCCAACTCTTGCAGCTGTAACTTCCTCTGCTTTCCCGCTTCATCCATCCGCACATTGCATTACTTAACCTCCCAGTGTGCTATGTGCTCTAGCTCTACAGGTAAATGACAAGGCTTGCCAAATACTAAACAATAAGGAGACATACCTATGGGAGTTTTGTACGCGTTGCAATACGCTGACAATGCATCATCTAATCGTAAGCTCTAATCTTTTCGATTTAGACTAACCGTCTTTTCAAGAATAGACTTGATTTCTCTATTTGATATCTTAGCTTGTCCGCTTGTCTGTGGATGATAGGCGGTAGACACTCAGTGGGTAACATGATATCTCTTGAGCAAAGCCTTCACTACCTGATTACAAAAATGAGTGCCTCTATCACTTATCACCGCTCTTCGTACACAAAACCTGAAAAAAATATTAGATTTGACAAAATCTACAACAACTTTAGCATTGTTAGTCCGGGTGGCCTTAGCCTTTACCCACTTAGAAACATAACCCACTGCTAAAAGAATGTAAGCATTGCCAAAAGATGAGGGAAAAGGTCCCATAAAGTCAATGCCCCACACATAGAATATTTTGCACATAAGAATAGGGGTAAGTGGCATTTGATTCTTATAACTTAAATTACTAGTCTTTTGACAATTCTCACACGACTTACAAAATATTTATGAATTATGAAATAAAGTAGGCCAAAATAGACCACATTCTAACACCTTAGATGCTATCATTTTGGGACCAAAATAACCACCGCATGCATATGAGTGACAAAACTAAAGAATAGAAGGAATTTCAAACTCAGATACGCACCTTCTAATGACTTGATCAGAGCAATGTTTCCACAAGTAAGGGTCATCCCAAACATAGTACTTAGTATCGCTCTTAATCTTATCTTTTTGAGTCCTCGTCAAATCATTAGGTAGTGTTCTTGTAACTAAGTAATTGAAAATGTCAGCATACCAAGGAACCATACCTTGAGTTACAAAGAAATGCTCATCTGGAAAATCATCCTTCAAAGGTGCTGCTTCTTCACCGTGATCAATCTACTAAGGTGGTCTACAACTAAGTTTTCTGCTCCTTTCTTGTCACGGATCCCCAAGTTGAACTCTTGAAGTAGTAGGATCTAGCGGATGAGTCTCGGTTTCGCTTCCCTCTTGGCGAGCAAATATCTGAGAGCTGCATGATCAAAAAAAATAATCACTTTCGTACCCAATAAATATGAACAGAATTTTTCTAAAGCAAAAACAATAGCCAAAAGTTCTTTTTCCGTTGTTGAGTAATTGCTCTGAGCATTATTAAGTGTCCTTGATGCGTAATATATCACATGAGCAACTCTTCCAACCCTTTGTCTGAGAACAGCACTAACAACATAGTTACTAGCGTCGCACATTATCTCAAAAGGGAGGCTCCAATCGGGTGGCTGTATAATTGGAGCTGAAGTCAATAATTTCTTGAGCTTATCAAATGCTACCTTACATGCTTCATTAAATTCAAACGTCACATCTTTCTGAAGGAGCTTGCATAAAGGCTGAGCTATCTTTAAAAAAATCCTTGATAAAACGTCCATAGAACCTACGTGACCAAGGAAAGAATGAACTTCCCGCACACATGTGGGATAATGTAAAGATTTAATAACATCTATCTTAACTTTATCTACCTCAATTCCTCTAGCAGAGACTACATAACCCAAAATAATGCCTTGATCTACCATAAAATGACATTTTTAATAATTCAAGACAAGGTTTGTTTCAATGCATCTTTCAAGTACTTTCTTCAGATTATAAAGACAATCATCAAAAGAATCAGCATAGACCGTAAAATCGTCCATAAATACCTCTATAATGTTCTCTACATAGTCTGAAAAAAATACTGACCATGCACCTCTGAAAAGTGGCGGGAGCGTTACAAAGACCAAATGGCATACGTCGGTACGCAAAGGTTCCAAAAGGACATGTGAAGGTAGTCTTCTCTTGATCCTGTGGTGCAACTGGTATATGATGAAAACCTGAATAGCCATCAAGACAACAAAAGTGAGATTTTCTTGCAAACCTTTCAAGCATCTGATCAATAAAAGGAATACGAAAATGATCCTTCCTAGTGAGTAAATGAAGTTTTCTAAGATCAATACAAACCCTCCACCCATTCTGAACTCGGGGGGGTACTAACTCACCATAAGAATTCTCAACAATTGTTATACCAGGTTTCTTCAGTACCACTTGTATCAGACTTACCTATTTGCTATCCGAAATTGGATAGATTATACATGCATCAAGAAGTTTCAGAATTTTCTTCTTCACTACTTTCATCATGGGTGGATTCAAACGACGTTGAGCTTGAATTGAAGGTTTGGCATCTTCCTCCAGTAGTATCCTATGCATGAACGTGGACGTACTTATCCCCTTTGATATCAGCAATTGTCCTTCCAATAGCCTTTTTGTAATCCTTCAGCTCTCTAATAAGCTTTTCTTCCTCTAAAGTACTAATCTTTGAAGAGATGATCATTGGAAGTGTCTCACCATCTCCTAGAAATATATACTTTAGATGACTTGGCAACGGTTTAAACTCTATTTTCAGTGCTTGCAAAATAGATGGAAGAAGTTTTGTATGAGATGAAGGTAATTCAATATAAGACATATGATGAGTTAAAGTTCTCAAAGAATTTAATTCATAAATTGTCTCTTGCAATTTAGAATTTAAAACAAACTCATTTTGATCCTTTTGCAATTCTTTGAGGCCCAAACTATTGTTTAAAGCAGCTACCAATGAATCTTGACCTCGAATAAAAACTTCGCACTATAGGGTTAATAACATCCACGAAAATATCAGATATGTTCACAGGATATTTCATGGCATCATTCATATTGAACTCTATAACCTCTCCATCAAATTCCATAGTGAGAATCCATTTATGTACATCCATTTTAGTCCTAGCAGTCTTAAGAAAAGGCCTTTCTAGCAAAATTGGGACAGAATTAGAGGAGTTATCCTCTTCTATATCAAGTATATAAAAATCAGCAGGAAAAACCAACTCATTAACTTGTGCTAAGACATCTTCTAATATTCCATCAGGATATGCATTAGACCTATCAGCTAGTTGAATTATCACGCCAGTTTCTTTTAATGGACCAACATTCAAAGATGAATAAATAGAACGAGGCATGACATTAATAGAAGCTCCTAGATCTAACATAGCCTTCTCAACTCTAACACAACCAATTTTGCGAGGGATAGTAAACATACATGGATCCTTGCACTTAGGAAGTAGTTTCTTTTGGAGAACTGCTGAAACATTCTCTCCTATGTGAACTCTTTCATCTCCTCTTAATTTTCTCCTAGAGGTACACAGTTCCTTAAGGAATTTAGCATATCGAGGTATTTGTTTTATAGCATCTAATAAAGGAATATTTATCTCAACCTTGCGAAATGTCTTAAAGATGTCTTTCTCTTGTTCCTCCTTCTTAGATTTTGCAAACTGACTTGGAAAATGAAGAGGTATCACCACAGTTAGGGGTTTCGCTCTGGTGGGTTACGCATCTTGAGATTTAGGCATCAATTCATCCTTCTTAAGCTCATCTTCTACTTGCTTTGTCACTTTCTTACTAGGCTCTTGAAACTCTTTCTCACTTCTAAGGGTGACAGCACTAGGGTTTTGCTTTAGATTCACCTCAGATTGTGAAGGCAATCTCCTTGATACTTGAGACTCCAAGCGGCTCATTGTAGTCGCCAATTGACTTATTTGACTCTTTAAATTCTGAATGCTCGTTGTAGTTGCATGTTGAAATTGTTGAGTGTTAGTCGCAAGTGATTTAACAATTTCTTCAGGAGATATACCTGACTTGGAGTTTGACTGTGGAGGGGCTGGTTGTCTTGGTGGGTATTGTTGTGGAAATCCCGACGGCCTAACTCCATAGCTGAAGTTGGGATGATCCCTTCATCCTGAATTGTATGTTTGTGCATAAGGATCATACCTCCTCTCAGTCATGCCTGGAAATCCTCCATTTGCATTGGCTTGTTCAACGGGTTCTTCTTGAAGTGTAGAACACATATCAGTTGAATGACCCATATTGGAACAGATGCCATAAGTCTTCACTTGTTGCACATTACCTACAATAAACGTTTCCACAAACGAAGTAAGTTTAGCTAGACGTTGATCAATAGAAGAAATATTTACCTCATTCACTTTCTTTGAAGTGGGATCTTGCCTGCTGCCAAACTGTTGTGCATTGGCAGCCATATTTGAGATCAACTCCCTTGCTTGAGTAGGGGTCTTGTTCACCAACACACCTCCACTAGCAACATCTATCATACTCCTATCCATCAATGACAGTCCTTCGTAAAAATATTGAATAAGAAGTTGATCAGAAATCTAATGCTGAAGACAGCTGGTACACAATTGTTTGCATCGATCCTAATACTCATACAAAGTCTCCCCAGGAAGTTGTCTAATCCCACAAATGTCTTTTCTAATGTTGGCAGCTCTTGAAGCAGGAAATTACTTCTCGAGGAACTGCTTTTTCAAACCATTCCACGTTATAATCGATCCATGAGGCAAGTAGTACAACCAGTCCTTAGCTAGGCCATCTAAAGAGAAAGGAAAAGCACGCAGCTTAATCTGCTCTTCAGTCACACCTTGTGGCCTCATACTTGAACACACAACATGAAACTCCTTGAGATGTTTATGCGGATCTTCACCTGCAAAACTATGAAACTTGGGTAATAAATGAATAAGACCAGACTTTAATTCAAAATTTACCTCTAAGTCTACAGATTGAATGCAGAGTGGTTGCTGATTCATGTCTGGTTCAGCTAACTTTCTAAGAGTTCTTTCTACAGGTTCAGCTCTATCCATCACTTGTCCTTTTGAATCGCTAGTGTTGAGTGTTAGAAAGTGCATATTTATAAAGGAGAAAATCGTTATTTTACACTTCAAGTCTCACTAACATTGCTACTTTTATTTATTTTAGTCTTTTGTTATTTAATTATGTGTGTTTTGTTATAATTATGTATTTTATATATTTTAGGGGTGTCACGATCGTTTCACAATGAACGAGTGATCAGACAGCAAAACGGACATCACATTTAAACTCAGGACGGTCGAAAATCTTAGGAGGGGCATAAAAGAAAAATGTCATTATTCACATATACGGTACTGTTCATACGTACGGCACTGTTCATGGTACTGTTCACGACACTGTTCATATATATGGTCCGATAACATGGCGTTGACTGATGACGTGGCATTGACCGATGATGTGGCATAAATATGTGATGTGGCAGTATTTGATTGGACAAATTATGTGGCATTGACTGCTTATGTGGCATTGACCGATGACGTGGCATTGACCGATGACGTGGCATTGACCGATGATGTGTCATGATCTTATTGGGTTAAAAACCTTATGTACTGTTGATCGGTGACGTGGCAGCATTTCAGTGGACCAAAAATCGTATGTACATTATACGCACATACATGGGATTATTGACTATTCAAGCAGCGTTCTTTATGCAAACCGTGTATTATTCGCTTTGTTGATGATGTGCGCAATCTGACGTCCGAACTGTTTTTAATTCGATGGTAACGATTTACTCAATGTATCTATAAAAAGGGGGCTCTCCCCCCCTAATTTGACACCCCTGAATCCATTTTTAAGCTTAGTTTTCTGTAATTCCTTTTCCATCTTGTATTTTCTACGTATTTTAATAAATTTTCATTTTACCCTTAGTTCAAAAATGAATAGCTAATTTTCTTTTAAGCTTGGGTTGAAGGTGAAGTCTCAACATGTTCAATGGGCTTAATTTGATAAATTTATTTTCTCTTCCCCTCTAATATTTGTGGATGTTTTGACTTTTCGTCGACAAATAATAATAATCTTGTCTGAATCTGGTCACGGTTAAATAGGCACCTGGTACAAGGTTATTATTATTTGGCACGATAAGCGTGGTTCATAAGGTGTGGAATCCCCTCTCATGATTTAATTGGCATTAATAAGAAATATTTAGCCCATGGAGCATGTTGATGCAGATCCAGATACCCAAGTGCTTCAAGTATAATAGTTTCTATTTCAATTTACTCTCGCCATTTCAATTCAAATTTTAGGATAATCTAAATTTCTTCCACCACAAATCTAACCATCCATTTAAGAAAATTAATTCTGCACATAATTAAAATCAACCTCTTCGTGGGATCGACACTCGTCACCATTAATCTACTCTACAATAGATTCGTACGCTTGCTAGTTCATAAAATTTGCACAACAAGTTTTTGGCGCTGTTGCCGAGGAGGTAAATATTTTAATTCATAGAATTAATTTTTTTTAATATTTATTTTTTTAGTTGTTTTGTTGTAATTTTTTTTCTCAATTAAAAAAAAAAGAAAAAAAAAGTGAATCTGTATTTTAAGGTTAGAATTTTATTTCTTTTTCTCTTCTTTAAATTTGTGTAATTTAATTTTCCTATCATTTTTCTTTGTAATTTAATTTTGTTTATCTTGTTATCTTTCTTTGTAATTTATTTTAATTTTAGTTAATATTTGTTTCACGTAATTTCTTTTTCTTATAGCAATTGAGTGTGTTTTCGTAATAAGATTGTAACAGCGTGATAAGGTTAGTATTGTAATTTCTCCTTCTTTTTTATTTTTATTTATTTTTCTTTTACTAATTTTATTCTTTGCATGCATGGTCGAAGGTCATTATTACCTAATCTTGAGCCTTTAGACCTTGAATTAGAAAAAACACTTCGCACACACAAACACGTTGTATTTAAAAATAAAATTGAAATGGATTTGTAAAATCAACAACCAGAACCACAGGAGAGGCCATTTAAGGATTATTTCAGTCCTTTAACTAATTTGAGCACATCATGTATACGGTGCCCAAATGTAGCTTCTAGGAGTTTTGAATTAAAACCTAGTGTGCTAAATTGTTTTCCCACATTCTATGGCCTAGAAAATGAGGACCCATATAATCATCTGAATTATTTTCATGCTATTTGTCAACTTTTAAATACGAGAATTTTTCAGATGATGATGTTAAACTTAGATTATTCCCATTTTCTTTAAAGGATAGATGTCGTTCATGGTTCAATACATTGCCTGCCAATAGCATTACATCATGGGAACAAATGGTAACAAAATTTTTAAATAAATATTTCCCAGTTCATAAAACCAATGCTATTCGCAGGGAAATTTCAGAATTTACCCAAAGAGATAACGAGCAATTTTTTGAAGCATGGGAGCGATTCAATGGGCTACTCTTGAAGTGTCCACATCATGGGTACGAGAAATGGCACCAATGCCAATACTTTTTGGAGGGATTATTGCCACATGTGCAAGAATGGCTAATGGCGACCAGTGGAGGAGAGCTAATGTCAAAAAGCGCTTCAGAGATTTGGGAATTCTTTTAGCGCCAATCAGATAATTTTCAACAACGGAGTCGATCACTCAGGAATACCAGGAGAATTAAAGGAGTAAATGAGGTTCACATTGGTGAGTCAAGCTCAGAAATTAAGGAAGTCAAAGCAATAATCGAAGGTCTTTCTCGATAAATAGCATCATTGACGACTGCTCAAGCAACAGAATCACATGACCATGACTAATATTCAGATCAAGCCAATGCCATAGGTGTCATGAGAAAAGCATCGAACTACAACCCATACTCCAACACATATAACCTTGGATGGAGAGACCATCTCAATTTTTCATGGTCTCAAGGATTCCAACAAAATGGACCATCAGCTCCACCTCCACCAATCCAACCAAATCCACCAATTCCTCAAATTTCTCAAGCCTCCCAGCCACCATTTAGACCATACAATCAAAACCCAAACTACTCTCAACCCAAACCATAGGAGGATACATCCAGAATGTCAAGAATCTTACTAACTGTAAGATCGAGCAGCCGAACTGTACTATTGATGAATTGCGAAATGATATGAGAGCAGGCTTCAACTCACAAGCCCAATCAGTTTCAAGCCTCGAGAAAATAGTGGGACAACTTGTTTCTTCAGTTCAAACCTTAGCAATGACTATTGAGAAAGGCAAATTCCCAAGTCAATCAGTGCCTAACCCTAAAGCAGTGCATGAAGCAAGTACCAGTTCACCACAGCAGCATGGAGAGGTCAAAGCCATCATAACCTTACGAAAAGGAAAAGAAGTTGACAACAAAGTGGAGATGCCAGCGACAAAATTAACTCAGATTGTACCTGTGAATGCTGAGAACTCATCATCAGAGGAGAAAGAGGAAACCAACTCACGAGAATACGTTCCTAAAGCTCCATTTCCTCAAAGGTTAGCTAAATGGAAGAAAGAAAAATCTACAGGTGAGATTTTTGAAATCTTCAAACATGTAAGTATTAACATCCCTTTACTTGATGCGATAAAACAAGTGCCATCTTATGCCAAGTTTCTTAAAGATCTTTGTACTAAAAAGAGAAATATTCATGTTCAGAAAAAGGCTTTTTTAACAGAAAATGTTAGTTCTATACTCCAACATAAAATGCCTCTAAAATACAAAGATCCAGGATCCCTCACTATCTCATGTAGTATAGGGAACCATACAATTGAGAATGCTTTGTTGGATTTAGGAGCTAGTGTAAATTTGTTGCCTTACTCTGTATTTGTGAAACTTGGACTGGGCGAATTACACCCAACTCCAGTGGTGTTATAGTTTGCAGATCGATCCACGAAAATACCTCGTGGTATTGTGGAGGACGTACTTATTCAGGTAGACAAGTTTTATTTTCCTGTTGATTTCATTGTAATTGACAACAACAGTGTTGGATTGAAAAGCACATTCCGTTATTTTGGGCCGACGCTTTCTTGCTTGCGATGCTCGCGTTCAATACATGGCCAATATATTTGTCATTTGGTAATATGACCAAGGCTCAATATCTTCAACATTGCCAAACAACCTCACAATGCAGATGATTGAATTGTTGATGTGGATTTAATAGAAACATTAATTAATAATAATTTTCTTTCAAATCTTAGTGATGACCCTTTATAAACATGTTTAACTCACTTTGGTTTGGATTTTGATATTGATAGATCAATCAATGAGTCAACGCACTACTTGACTCAGCACCATCCATGGACACAAATAAAAGGAAGTCAAGAGTTGAACAACTAGTGCCATTAGAAAAGAAAATCAGCCCATCATCAGAATCACCACCAAAACTCGAGCTCAAACAATTACCCAACACTTTGAAATACGCATTCCTGGGAGAAGAAAGTACTTTGCCAGTAATCATCTCTTCTTCCCTCAATGACGAACAAAAAGGTAAGTTGTTGGAAGTTTTAAAAGAGCACAAAGGAGCATTAGGATGGACCATAGCAGACATAAAAGGTATAAACCCAGTAGACTGTATGCATTACATTCACCTTGATGAAAATGCTGGACCTACTAGGAAAATACAATGTCGGTTAAATCCTAACATGAAAGAGGTTGTTCGCACTGAAGTCCTTAAGCTATTAGATGCATGTATCATTTACCCAATTTCTGATAGTTTATGTGTTAGTCCTGTACAAGTTGTTCCCAAAAAGTCAGGAGTCACAGTAGTTACCAATGCTAATAATGAATTTGTGCCCACTAGAGTAACTACAGGATGACGTGTATGCATTGATTATAGGAAGTTGAATTCTGTCACACGTAAAGACCATTTTCCTTTACCATTTATCAATCAAATGCTTGATAGATTAGTAGGTCATGAATTTTATTGCTTTCTAGATGGCTACTCAGGATATAATCAGATTCCCATAGCACCAAAAGATCAAGAGAAGACCACCTTCACTTGTCCTTTTGGTACTTTTGCATATAGGAGAATGCCATTTGGATTATGTAATGCACCTGCTACATTTCAACGATGCATGTTGAGCATTTTTTCTGATATGGTTGAACGATTCCTTGAGGTCTTTATAGATGACTTTTCTATTTCTTGTGATTCATTTGATCAATGTTTACATCATCTAACACTAGTTCTGCAGAGATGTATCGAGAAGAATTTAGTCTTGAATTGGGAGAAATGTCATTTAATGGTAAAACAAGGTATTGTTCTCGGTCACATCATTTCAAGCAAAGGTATTGAGGTTGATAAAGCCAAGGTGGATCTCATTTCCAATCTTTCTTCACCAAAAGCGATCGATAAGATCTTTCCTTGGACATCTTTGGTTTTATAGGCGTTTCATTAAAGATTTTAGCAAAGTTTCTAGACCGCTTTGCAATCTACTTGCAGGATGTACCTTTGTCTTTGATGATTCATGTCTTGTGGCATTTGAAAAATTAAGCGATTGTTGACATCATCACCCATCATTCGGCCCCAAATTGGAACTTACCTTTTGAGCTTATGTGTGATGCATCGATTATCACGATGAAGCGATTAGGACAAAGAGTTTATCGAGTTCCCCATGTGATTTACTATGCTAGTATGATATTGAATGATGCACAATTGAATTATTCAACCACTAAAAAAGAAATGCTAGCTGTAGTGTTTGCATTAGAGAAATTTCGATCTTATCTCATTGGTTGTAAAATAATTATATTCACAGATCATCACTCTTAAATATCTTACCAAAGAAAGATGCAAAAGCTAGACTAATTCGTTGGGTGTTACTTTTATAGGAATTTGACTTAGAATTCAAGGATAAGAAAAGAACAGAAAATGTTGTGGCTGACCATCTTTCTCGTCTCCATTTTGACACAACTATAGAACCATTACCCTTAAATAAGTCATTTTCCAGATGTACAATTAATGAGTGTGGAAGCAGTACCATGGTATGCTGATATTGTTACTTATCTTTATTCTGGGTTAACTTGGGAGCATTGGACTAAGCAGGACAAGGCCAAATTCTTCTTGAAATAAAGAATTTCTTTTGGGATGATCCTTGTTATTCAAGTATTGTGCGGATCAAATTGTTCGACGATGTGTCCCGAAGAATGAATTTCAAACATTCTTTCATTCGCCATGAACAAGCTTGTGAAGGCCACTTGATCTTAAGAAGGCAACTAAAATTTTACAATGTGGTTTCTATTGGCCAACTATATTTCGAGATGCTTACACCTTTTGTTCTTCATGTGATAGGTGTCAACGAATGGGGAGCATAACACGAAGGAATATGATGCCACTAAACCCAATTTTAGTGGTTGAAATTTTTTATGTATGGGGTATAGATTTCATGGGACCCTTTCCCCCATCTTTTGGCCATCAATGTATATTGGTTGCTGTTGACTATGTTTCAAAATGGGTAGAGGCAATTCCATGTAGGACCAACGATCACAAAGTGGTGATAGAATTTTTGAAAAGCAATATTGTTTCACGCTTTGGATTCCCTCGAGCAATAATCAGTTATGGTGGTGCCCACTTTTGCAATAAATCATTCAAAGTACTTTTAACAAAGTACTCCATCACTCATAAAGTGGCGACCCCATATCATCCACAAACCAGTGGTCAAGTTGAGATCTCCAATCGAGAAATAAAGCACATTTTAGAAAAGACGGTGAGGCCCGACAGAAAAGATTGGTCGTTGAGGCTCGATGATGCATTATAGGCATATAGAACAGCTTTCAAAACTCCAATTGGGATGTCACCCTACAGGCTAGTGTATAGAAAAGCATGCCACCTACCTGTGGAACTTGAGCATCGTGTGTACTGGGCCATTAAGAAATTCAATTTTGACATGCAGCAAGATGGCTCGGAAAGAAGATTACAGCTGGCAGAACTTGAAGAAACTCGCAATGACACGTACGAAAATGCCAAGATTTACAAGCAACGAATGAAAGTCTTTCACGACAAGCAAATTATGAGAAAATCTTTCACTCCAGGTCCGAAAGTGCTTTTATTCAATTCTAAACACTATTCGTAAGTTCGTTCTCGATGGTGCAGCCCGTTTATTATTGTTCACACTGTTTTTCCACATGGGACAATTAAAATTAAAGATCCAAAGAATGGCGTAACTTTTAAAGTAAATAGTCAAAGATTAAAGCCATATCTAGAGTACCAACTATATGGAGAGGACATGGAAATAAATCTGAGTGACCTACCAAGTTTGAATTGAGATTTTTCTTTTCTTTTCGCTGATTTGATTTGATTTATTTCTTTTCTTTCTTGTTATTATTCTTTCGCTGATTGAAATTATTTTTGTTTACGTGTGTTTGTTTAACTAATATAGTTTTCTCTTATCATTTTAATCATGAGACAGTACTTCTTGTACATGCTTAGAACATTTCAACCTATCCAAACTCATCTAAGAAAGCAGATACGATTTTTTAAAACACATCGTATTTGGGCTTTGCAACCACCAGAGTTAGTCGCTCATGTTGAGGATTTAGAAAGCCAACTCAGAGATATTGAGAGAAGTATCTACAACACCCAGTTGGAGCTTGAGGTAAATTCAATAAGAGGACGATTTTAGTTTGTTTTGTGTGTTTTAATTTGTTTCTCCGCTCAGGTGTTTTTGCGCTTAAGTTTGTCACCCCTGAAGTGGCTGATAAGATTTCATGACAATCAAGTCGGTTACTTCAGTTTCCCATAATAACTGATATTTTGAGACGAAGGCATGGACAGAGACGAGATTTTAGCAAAGCTTCACAAACGATTCCCTTCGCTTCCTCAGAATGCCCTCCTTTTAATCTATAAAGCCCTATCCAAACGCATGCGATTGCTTATGAAGAATGACATACCTGCTGACATCCGCTGGTTAATCGAGGCCAAAGTACGCTTGGCAGGTGAGTTACCTCCTAAATTTATTTCATACATTTCTGGTTGTGGTAAAGAAAATTATACGGGAAAACGACGAGCTCAAAGACTTTCTGTTGCTTGTCATAAATGTGCCAGAACAATATGCAATAAAAAACCATGTTCTTTAGAAATGGTGTCTGATAACAGGGAAGATAAGATTAAATTCATTAGGGATGGCTTGAATAAAGAGTTATTGGATAATATCCTTTTGTCTCTTGAAACGCATCCCAGTGGATACGTACAAAGAGCGATTCTCCAGTTATGGCCATTATTCGAGAAAGAAGATGCACGATACAGTCTCAGGAATCTGACTATAAACGACCGCTTGCCGCTTTGTAAAGAAACTGACGGGAAGCATATCCTCGACCCATGTAGGCGTCGCTTCGTCAGACGTAAAACAGAGGAAGATGTGAGCCACAATCACAACTACCTGTAGATATCCTTTTACTTTTTTGTTGTTTTACCATTCACATTATTGCCTTTAATAATTTTTGTTATCATTGTTTGCCTTTTCCTTTTTACTGTTTTCTTTTTTACTCTCGAGCCATGTGCCTTACGCGTTAATTGATACTGACATAATGCCTCATACATAGCTGTGACCCATTGTCACCAAGGTCTTTAAACATGATTTTTGTTGTGCACTCACAAATTATTTTTGAGCAGTATCCAAATGGCAGCTACTCCCAGTAAATAATTCAAGAACATTTGTGTGCTCTCTGGGTTTAATTATGGCAAACATAAAGAGTTCGTTGAGGCAACCATAGATCTTGGTCAAAGAATAGCAGAGAGAAAACTGCACTTGGTGTATGGAGGAGGTGACGGAGGGTTATCCAAAATGGTCTCAGAAGCTGCTTATGTCAGAGGAAGCTAAGTGTTAGGCATCATCCCAACAATCCTAAAGCCTTTAGGCTGTTTGTCTAACTCATCAACTGCAGAAAAGTTAGTCGTCTCAGGTATGCAAGAAAGAATAACTGAAATATTAAATCATGCCGATACTTTTATTTTTCTTCCAGGAGATCTTGCAACTCTAGAGGCACTAATCACATTAGAATCTTGGGCCCATCTGAACATCCACCAAAAACCCATCGGTTTGTTAAATGTCAATAATTTTTATAATGGCTTTATCGCATTTCTTAACCATGCAATAAAAAATTATTTCATTCCTTCCTGAGTAAAATTATTTGTGCACATACTGCTAATGAGATACTTGATCTGTTACAAGCTTATCAATCAGAGACAGATCACAGGATTGTTGTGTTGGAGTGTTCAAATAATGATGGCAACAGTAGCCGCAGTAAGAAGTACAAATTAGTTTTAACTCTCCGCTTGTAAATATTTTCTTCTGTGTTGCACTACCCAGGTGATGTCTTCTAAACTTTACCTCTTTCCTTTCAAACATTGAGGACAATGTTTCATTCTGGTTGGGGGGAGGGAATAGTTAACAATTGTGGAATGTTGGTTAAGTTTTTACTAATTTTTGTTGTAGAACTAACCGTGGCTAACTTTTTTAAGTAGAAGATGGCTGAATATGAGTTACTCTAAACGCATCTTCTTAGTTTGAAAGTAAAAAAAAAAAAGAGAACAAAAAAATACAAAAAATTGTCTTATGTGTTTTTTTTTTTCTAACATTTTCTTTTGACTTCTCCTTTATAGATATACATTTTTTGAGTCGAAGATGGTCAATACTTGAGTGTGGTGACTCGAAAAGCATCTTCTTAGTTAAAAAAAATTGTGATCTTTAACATTGATGATATGATGACTTTTAATTTTAGTATTTTTATTATCTTTGGTTTTTGATGTTACACCATGTTTGCTATTCTACATGTTGATGTTGAGACAACACGAGTCAAGGAATATACATATCATAATAAATTCCAAGTGAGTTTTTGAGCCTATTATTTTTCTTGGAGAGTAACCCTTTTTGCCCATTCTTCTTCTTCAGACAGCTTAGCAGTTTATTATTTTATCCATGATCTCTTGATTTCCTTTAAGTCAACCCTCTAAAAAAAAAGTGTTGCTACATCTGAAGGTCTACCTAACTAGTAGATATGAAAGATTATTTAGAACTCTAAAAGACGATAGAAGGTCATTTTTGACCCGTTTGAGCCTTTCAAGCCATCCCTATTATGCAATATCCATAGTTAGCCCTTTTGAGCCTTTTATATAAAAAAAAAAGTCTTTTCTTTGTTAACTTATCATCATGACCCACTCCAATTTAGAGTATTACCCAATGTTTTACAAGTTCCATCACCTATTCATGTTTGAGGAAAAAAAAATATATGAATAATTATTTTGTTCAGCAAAGTTGTGCCATACCAAAAAAAAAAAAAAGAAAAAAAATTGTTAAAAAAAAAGAGATACAATATTAATAAATAAGCGAAATGTATCTTTTAATTTTCAAAATATCTCTATTTTTTCTCAAACATGTATTTTTTTGTTTTCTCTATTTCCCCTTCTTTGTTAACCATTTCCCTAGCTTACGTTACGTCCTAATAAAAGTCCTTCTTGATTTTAGGGAACTATAGTCTAGAGTAAAAGCTAGTTATATGGGCTATTAAGATGTAGTGATGCATTAAATAAAAAAAAGTAAAAGAAAAAAAAGAATAATATTGGGTTGACTAGTACTTTATTTGAGATCGTATTATTTCTAAGCTGTGGGCATATTTCTTTCATCTTGGTGAGAGTGTGTGATATTTCTTTACTATTTTCTCTCAATTTACCATTCATTGTAGTGATAATTTTTATTGGGTTTAATTTCTTTGTCAGAGTGTCACTACTACCGGTAAGATTTTGGGGTTTGACATGTCATTCTTAAAAGTGGCCTGATTACGATACTTATGACAAAGTCTGCTGGACTGATGCAAGTGGATGGTTGATGTGGCTGTGATATTTGTTTAGACTGGAGATAATGCTTATACTTTTACTTGACTGCTGTCATTAATCTGATTGAATAAACACAATTGTTTAAAAAAAAAAATCATTTTTGGGTTTGAATTTTGTTTTCACTTTATTTGCTAGGGACTAGCAATAAGCTGGTTGGGGGGTGTGTTGAGTGTTAGAAAGTGTATATTTATAAAGGAGAAAATCGTTATTTTACACTTCAAGTCTCACTAACATTGCTACTTTTATTTATTTAAGTCTTTTTTTATTTAATTATGTGTGTTTTGTTATAATTATGTATTTTATGTATTTTAGGGGTGTTACTATCGTTTCACAATGAATGAGTGATCAGACAGCAAAACGGACGTCACATTTGAACTCAGAATGGTCAAAAATCTTATGAGGAGCATAAAAGAAAAATATCACTATTCACATATACGACACTGTTCATACGTACGGTCCGATGACATAGCGTTGACCGATGACGTGGCATCAATATGTGACGTGGCAGTATTTGATTGGACAAATTATGTGGCATTGACTGCTTATGTGGCGTTGACCGATGACGTGGCATTGACCGATGATGTGTCATGATCTTATTAGGCTAAAAATCTTATGTACTGTTGATCGGTGACGTGGTAGCATTTCAGTTGACCAAAAATCGTGTGTACATTATATGCACATACCTGGGATTATTGACTATTTAAACCTCGTTACTGTGCAAACCGTGTATTGTTCAAACCGCGTACTGTTCACTGTTGACTGATGACGTGGCACAATCTTGAGCGTCCGAACTGTTTTTAATCCGATGGTCACGATTCACTCAATGTATCTATAAAAAGGGGGCTCTCCCCCCCTAATTTTACACCCCTGAATCCATTTTTAAGCTTAGTTTTCTGTAATTCTTTCTCCATCTTATATTTTTTTTACGTATTTTAATAAATTCCCATTTTACCCTTAGTTAAAAAATGAGTAGCTAATTTTCTTTTAAGCTTGGGTTGAATGTGAAGTCACAACATGTTCCATGAGCTTAATTTGGTAAATTTATTTTCTCTTCCCCTCTAATATTTGTGGATGTTTTTGACTTTTCGTCGACAAATAATAATAATCTTGTCTAGATACTGCCCTGGTTAAACCGGCACCCTAGTACAAGGTTATTATTATTTAGCACGATAAGCCCTTAGCACCGTATTTATTTGAGCGTGGTTCATAAGGTGTAGAATCCCCCCTGATGATTTAATTGGCATTAATAAGAAATATGTAGCCCATGGAGCATGTTGATGCAGATCCAGATACCCAAGTGCTTCAAGTATAATAGTTTCCATTTCAATTTACTCTCGCCATTTCAATTCAAATTTTAGGATAATCTAAATTCCTTCCACCACAAATCCAGCCATCCATTTAAGAAAATTAATTCTGAACATAATTAAAATCAACCTCCTCGTGGGATTGAGACTTGTCACCATTAATCTATTTTACAATAGATTTGTGCGCTTGCGAGTTCAATAAAATTTGCATAACAGCTAGCTGATTCAACCAAATTAGATACCGTATCTGTTTAAAAAAACAAAGGCGATGAGGATCGTTGCTTAGCTCTCTTCATCTGCTGTCTCAGCTGGCGAGCTGTCTTCTCAATTTCAGGATCGAACAAAAGTATACCTGTACGAGAAGAACGAACCATACACCAAGTAAAACATAAAAAGGATTAAATAAACGACACCAATCCCCGGCAACGGCGCCAAAATTTGATGGTTGTCGAAGCCAACAAAAATAAATACCTACTCAAAATAAATTACGTATAGTGATTGAGCAGGGTCGTGTCCACAGAGATTGGTAATTATTTAAATCCTTTCAAAATGTAAAATGCAAAATGAGGGAATTGTTGACAATAATAAAAATCAAATTAAAATAACAAGAATACAAATTCAAATTATAAATTCAAATTGAGAAAAGCTCTGGTTGAAAAAATTAACTCAGTTTGATTTTACTATTGATCATTGATTCAAATATAAATCATTACTACTCATGAATAGACTGGTAATAGCTACTGAGACCCTCTAATAGCCAATCTCTCCTTAACTAGTCGATAACCAAGGTACGACCATTGGTTATTTCCCTAATCAATAGACAACTGTTGTGCAAATTTTATTGAACTCGCAAGCGCACGAATCTATTGTAGAATAGATCAATGGTGACGAGTGTCGATCCCACGAGGAGGTGGATTTTAATTGTGTGTAGAATTAATTTTCTTTAATGGGTGAGTTGGATTTGTGATGAAATTAATTTAAACTATGCTGGAAATTAAATTGGAATGGCAGGAATAACTTAAATTGGAAACTATTGAGATAAAGCACTTGGGTATCCGGATCTGCATCAACATGCTCCATAGGCTAAATATTCCATATTAATACCAATTAAATCATGAGGGGGGATTCCACACCTCATGAACCACGCTCAAATAAATATGGTGCTATATCGTACAAATAATAATAACCTTGTACTTAGTGTCTTAACCAGACTGTATGATCTGACAAGACTATTATTATTGTCGATTTAAAAGTCAAAACAACCACAAATATTAGAGGAAAAGAAAATAAATTTACCAAATAAAGCCCATGGAAAATGTTGAGACTTCACCTTCAACCCAAGCTTAAAAGTAAATTAGCTACTCATATTCGAACTAGGGTAAAATGGAAATTTATTAAAATAGAAAATACAAGAAAGAGAAGGAATTACAAAATCTAAGCTTAGAAATGAATTCATGGATATCCAATTGTGGGGAAGCCCCTTTATAAATACATTGAGTGAATCATGACCATCGGATTAAAAACAGTTTGACGCCTTGATTGCGCACATCATCGGGCCAACAACAATACCACTATTTGAACAGTAATACTATTTGCACAGTTCACACGGTTTGACTACTATTTACACGAAGTTTTTGCACGAATACTATTTATGCGATGAACGATGCACGTATGAATAGTGCCGTATATGTGAACAGTGACATTTTTCCTTTTATGCTACTCCTTAGGTTTTCGACCGTCCTGAGTTCAAATGTGATGTCGGTTTTGCTGTCTGATCACTCGTTCATTGTGAAACGATCGTGATACCCATAAAATACATAAAATAACTAATTATAATGAAACACACGTAATTAAATAACAAAATACTTAAATAAATAAAAGTAGCAATGTTAGTGAGACTTGAAGTGTAAAATAGTGATTTTCTCCTTTATAAATATACACTTTCTAACACTCAACACACCCCCCAACCAGCTTATTGCTAGTCCCTAGCAAATAAAGCGAAGATAAAATTCAAAAACCATTTTTTTTTTTTATAAAACACACGTGTTTATTCAATCAGATTAATGATAGCAATCAAATAAAAGTACAAGCATTATCTCCAGTCTAAAGAAATATCACAACCACATCAACAATCCACATGCATCAGTCCAGTAGACTATAGTAATCAGGCCACTTTTAAGAATAACATGTCAAACCCCAAAATCTCACCGGTAGTAGTGACACTCTCACAAAGAAATTAAACCCAATAAAAATTGTCACTACAATGAATGGTGAATTGAGAGAAAATAATATAGAAATACCACACACTCTCACCAAGATGAAAGAAATATGCCCACAGTTTAGAAATAATACGACCTCAAATAAATTACTAGTCAACCCAATTTATTCTTTTTTTTTATTTTTTATAAATGCATCACTACATCTTAATAGCCAATATAACTAGCTTTTACCTCAGACTATAGTTCTCTAAAATCAAGAAGGACTTTATTAGGACGTAACGTAGGCTAGGGACATGGCTAACAAAGAAAGGAAAATAGGGAAACAAAATATATATGTTTGAGAAAAAGTTCAAGAACTTTTGAAAATTACAAGATGCATTTTGCTTATTTTTGCTATTGTATATCTTTTTTTTTTTCTATTTTTTTTTTCTTTTTAATTTTTTTTTATATTTATTTATAGCACAACTTTGTTGAATAAGATAATTATTTATCCTTTTTCTCAAACATGAATAGGTGATGGAACTTGTATAACCTCGGGTAATACTCTAAATTGGAGTGGGTCAGGATGATAAGTTAACAAAGAAAAGGCTTTTTTTTTTCTTTTGTCTTAAGGCTCAAAAGGGCTAACTATGGATATTTTACAGTAGGGATGGCTAGAAAGGCTCAAACGGATCAAAAATGGCCTTCCATCGTCTCTTAGAGCTCTAAATAATCTTCCATATCTACTAGTTAGGTAGGCCTTTAGATGCAGCAACACACATTTTTTTTTTAAAAGGGTTGACTTAAAGGAAATCTAGAGATCATGTATAAAATAATAAACTGCTAAGCTGCATGAATAATGGGCAAAAAGGGTTACTCTCCAAGAAAAATTAATAGGCTCAAAAACTCACTTGGAATTTATTTTGACATATGCATTCCTTCAAGCAACTCATATTTGTCCCCAACATCAGCATATAGAATAGCAAACATGGTGTAACATCACTCAAGACCAAAGATAATACAAATACTAAAATTCAAAAGTCATCATATTATCCAATATCAAAAACTCACACAAAATTACCAAATATATATATATTTTTTTAACGAAATTCTACCCCCCAACCTATTCTAAACATAAAAAGAAAACATACATGCAGAAAAATTAAAGAAAAATGTCTGAATTTTTTTTTTTTTAAAGAAGATGCATTTCTAGAGTCACTACACTCCATATTCAGTCATCTTCGACTTAAAAACTTGAAAACATATATTTATAAAGTAGAAGTCAAAAAGAAAAGTTAGGAAAAACATAATAATAAATTTTTTTTTTTTTTACTAAGAAGATGCGTTTCTAGAGTAACTACACTCCTATATTCAGCCATCTTCTATTCAAAATGGTTAGTTCTACAATAAAAAATTAGTAAAAACTTAACCAATATTCCACAATTGTCAACTATTCCCTCCCCCCAACCTGAATGAAACATTGTCCTCAATGTTTGAAATGAAAGAAGTAGAGTTTAGAAGACATCACCAGGTAGTGCAACACGAAGAAAATATTTACAAGCGGAGGTTAAATCTAATTTGTACTTCTACTGCATCATTACCATCATTACTTGAACATTCCAACACAACGGTCACAGGATCATCTCGATTGATAAACATAACGGTCAAGTAGCTCATTAGCGATATGTGCACAAATAAAGACTTTTTAAGCGAGGAATGAATGAAATAGTTTTTATTGCATGGTTAAGAAATGCGATAAAGCCATCATAAAAATTATTGACATTTAACAAACCGATGGGTTTCTGGTGGATGTTCAGATGGGCCCAAGATGCTAATGTGATTAGTGCCTCTAGAGTTGCAAGATCTCCTGAAAGGAAAATAAAAGCATCAGCATGATTTAGCATTTCAGTTATTCGTTCTTGCATACCTGAGACAACTAACTCTTCTCCAGTTGATGAGTTAGACAAACAGCCCAAAGGTTTTAGGATTGTTGGGATGATGCCTAACACTTGGCTCCCTCGATATAAGCGACACGAGACCATTTTGATAACCCTCGGTCAAACACCAAGTGCAGTTTTCTCTCTGCTATTCTTCGACCAAGATCTATGGCTGCCTCAACGAACTCTTTATGTTTGCCATAATTAAATCCAAAGAGCACACAAATGTTCTTGAATTGTTTGCTGGGAGTAGCTGCCATTAAGATACTGCTAAAAAACAACTTGTGAGTGCACAACAACAAAAAATTATATTTAAGAACCTTGGTGACAACGGGTCACAGCTGTGTATGAAGCATTATGTCAGTGTCAATTAACGCGTAAGGCACAGGCTCGAGAGTCAAAAAGAAAATAGTTAAAAAGGGAAAAGAAAACAATGATAATAAAAAATTATTAAAGGCAATAATGCGAATGGTAAAACAACAGTGAAATTAAAACAACAGCAAAGTAAAAGGATATTCACAGGTAGTTGCATTGCTCACATCTTCCTACGGTTTTACGTCGAAGCGGCAACGCCCTCTATGGGTCGAGGATAGGCTTCCCATCCAGTTTTCTTACAAACTGGCAAACAGGGTCGTTTATAGTCAGATTCCCGAGACTGTATCGTGCACGTTCTTTCTCGAATAATGGCCATAACTGGAGAATTGCTCTTTGTACGTATCCACTGGGATGCGTTTCAAAAGACAAAAGGATATTATCCAATGACTCTTTATTCAAGCCATCCCTAATGAATTTAATCTTATCTTCCCTGTTATCAGACACCATTCCTAAAGAACATGGTTTTTTATTGCATATCGTTCTGGCACACTTATGACAAGCAACAGAAAGTCTTTTAGCTCGTCGTTTTCTCGCATAATTTCCTTTACCACAACCAGGCATGTATGCAATAAATTTAGGAGGCAACTCACCTGCCAAGCGTACTTTGGCCTCGATTAACCAGCGGATGTCAGCAGGTATGCCATTCTTCATAAGCAATCGCATGCGTTCAGATCGGGCTTTATAGATTGAAAAGAGTGCATTCTGAGGAAGCGAAGGGAATCGTTTGTGAAGCTTTACTAAAATCTCGTCTCTGTCTATGCCTTCGTCTCAGAATATCAGTTATTGTGGGAAACTGAAGTAACCGACTTGATTGTCACGGAGTACCGTTATCCGCCTCTTCACCGGGGTGACAAACTTAAACACACAAAGCAAACTAAAACACACAAACAGAAAAACAAATTAAAACACACAAAGCAAATTAAAATCGTCCTCTTATCGAATTACCTCAAGCTCCAATTCCAGATCAAAAATACCATCCTCTATTTCTGTGAGTTGTCTTTCTAGATCTTTAACGTGGAATACTAACTCTGGCGGTTGTAGATCCCAGATAGGATGAAATTTACAAAATCGTATCTGCTTTCTGAGATGAGTTTGGATACGTTGAAGTGTTCTAATCGTGTACAAGAGGTACTGTCTCATGATTAAAATGATAAGAAAACTATAATGGTTAAACAAACACACTTAAACAAAAATAATTTCAATCAGCAAAAGAATAATCAAAAGAAAGAAAAGAATCAAATCAAATTACCGAAAAGAAAAGAAAAACCTCAATTTAAACTTGGTGGGTCACTCAGATTTATTTCACTCTCCTCTCCATGTGGTTGGTATTCTAGATATGGCTTTAATCTTTGACCATTAACTTTAAAAGTAACGCCGTTCTTTGGATCCTTAATTTCAATTGCCCCATGTGGAAAAACAGTGTGAACAACAAATGGGCCAGACCATCGAGAACGTAACTTACCTGGAAATAGGTGCAAGCGAGAATTGAATAAAAGCACTTTCTGACCTGGAGTGAAAGATTTTCTCATAATTTGCTTGTCGTGAAAGACTTTCATTCGTTGCTTGTAAATCTTGGCATTTTCATACGCGTCATTGCGAATTTCTTCAAGTTCTGCCAGTTGTAATCTTCTTTCTGAGCCAGCTTGCTGCATGTCAAAATTGAATTTCTTGATGGCCCAGTACGCACGATGCTCGAGTTCCACAGGTAGGTGGCATGCTTTTCCATACACTAGCCTATAGGGTGACATCCCAATTGGAGTTTTGAAAGCTGTTCTATATGCCCATAATACATCATCGAGCCTCAACGACCAATCTTTTCTGTCGGGCCTCACCGTCTTTTCTAAAATGTGCTTTATTTCTCGATTGGAGATCTCAACTTGACCACTGGTTTGCGGATGATATGGGGTCGCCACTTTATGAGTGATGGAGTATTTTGTCAAAAGTGCTTTGAATGATTTATTGCAAAAGTGGGCACCACCATCACTGATTATTGCTCGAGGAAATCCAAAGCGTGAAACAATATTGCTTTTCAAAAATCTTATCACCACTTTGTGATCGTTGGTCCTACACGGAATTGCTTCTACCCATTTTGAAACATAGTCAACACCAACCAATATGTATTGATGGCCAAAAGATGGAGGAAAGGGTCCCATGAAATCGATACCCCATACATCAAAAATTTCAACCACTAAAATTGGATTTAGTGGCATCATATTTCTTCTTGTTATGCTCCCCATTCGTTGACACCTATCACATGAAGAACAAAAGGTGTAAGCATCGCGAAATATAGTTGGCCAATAGAAACCACATTGTAAAATTTTAGTAGCTGTTTTCTTAGCGCTGAAATGGCCTCCACAAGCTTGTTCATGTAATCGAAGAATATTTTGAAATTCATTTTCTGGGACACATCGCCTAACAATTTGATCTGCACAATACTTGAATAAATAAGGATCATCCCAAAAGAAATTCTTTATTTCTGCAAAGAATTTGGCCTTGTCCTGCTTAGTCCAATGCTCTGGAAGTTGACCTGTAACAAGATAATTAACAATATCAGCATACCATGGTACTACTTCCACACTCATTAATTGTTCATCTGGAAATGACTCATTCAAGGGTAATGGTTCTATAGTTGTGTCAAAATGGAGACGAGAAAGATGGTCAGCCACAACATTTTCTGTTCCTTTCTTATCCTTGAATTCTAAGTCAAATTCCTGCAAAAGTAACACCCAACGAATTAGTCTAGCTTTTGCATCTTTCTTTGTGAGAAGATATTTAAGAGCAGCATGATCTGTGAATATAATTATTTTACAACCAATGAGATAAGATCGAAACTTCTCTAATGCAAATACTACAGCTAGCATTTCTTTTTCAGTGGTTGAATAATTCAACTGTGCATCATTCAATGTCATACTAGTATAGTAAATCACATGGGGAACTCGATCAACTCTTTGTCCTAATACTGCTCCTACTGCATAATCAGATGCATCACACATAAGCTCAAAAGGTAAATTCCAATTTGGGGGCTGAATGATGGGTGATGATGTCAACAACTGCTTTAACTTTTCAAATACCACAAAACATGAATCATCAAAGACAAAAGGTACATCCTTAGTAAGTAGATTGCATAAGGGTCTAGAAACTTTGCTAAAATCTTTAATGAAACGTCTATAAAAACTAGCATTCCCAAGGAAAGATCTTACTTCTCTGACTGTTTTAGGTGAAGGAAGATTAGAAATGAGATCCACCTTGGCTTTGTCAACCTCAATACCTTTGCTTGAAATGATGTGACCGAGAACAATACCTTGTTTTACCATAAAATGACATTTTTTCCAATTCAAGACTAAATTCTTCTCGATACATCTCTGCAGAACTAGTGTTAGATGATGTAAACATTGATCAAATGAATCACCAAAAATAGAAAAGTCATCCATAAAGACCTCAAGGAATCGTTCAACCATATCAGAAAAAATGCTCAACATGCATCGTTGAAATGTAGCAGGTGCATTACATAATCCAAATGGCATTCTCCTATATGCAAAAGTACCAAAAGGGCAAGTGAAAGTAGTCTTCTCTTGATCTTTTGGTGCTATGGGAATTTGATTATATCCTGAGTAGCCATCTAGAAAGTAATAAAATTCATGACCTGCTAATCTATCAAGCATTTGATCGATAAATGGTAAAGGAAAATGGTCTTTACATGTAACAGAATTCAACTTCCTATAATCAATGCACGCCATCCTGTAGTCTCTCTAGTGGGTATTAATTCATTATTAGCACTGGTAATTACTGTTAATCATGACTTTTTGGGGACAACTTGCACAGGTATGACCCATGAACTATCAGAAATAGGGTAAATGATACCGCATCTAATAGCAGGACTTACGCTCTAACAACCTCTTTCATGTTGGGATTTAAGCGTTGCATTTCCCCAAGTAGGTCAGCATTTTCATCAGGTGAATGTAATGCATGCGATCTCTTGGGTTTATACCTTTTTATGTCCGCTATGGTCCATCCTAATGCTCCTTTATGCTTTTTAAAACATCCAACAACTTACCTTTTGTTCGTCATCAAGGGAGGAAGAGATGATTCTTGGCAAAGTGCTTTCTTCTCCCAAGAATCGTATTCAAAGTGTTGGGTAATGGCTTGAGCTCGAGTTTTGGTGGTGATTCTGATGATGGGTTGAGTTATTTCACTGATTGCACTAGTTGTTCAGCACTTGACTACCATTTATTTGTGTCCATGGATGGTGCTGAGTCAAGCAGGGCATTGACCTCATCGATTGATCTGTCAATATCAAAATCCAAACCAAAGTGAGTTAAACATGTTTGCAAAGGGTCATCACTAAGGTTTGAAAGAAAATTATTATCAACTAATGCTTCTATTAAATCCACATCAACAATTTCATCATCTGCATTATGAGGTTGTTTGGCAATGTTGAAGATGTTGAGTTCCATGGTCATATTGCCAAAGGACAACTGCATATTTCGATCCGCATTGAATGTGAGCATCGGTTGCCAAGAAAAGGCCTAGGATAATGGGGATGTGCTTCAATCTGCCGGTTGAGTGTCAATTACAATGAAATCAACAGGAAAATAAAACTTATCTACCTGAATAAGCACGTCCTCCACAATACCACGAGGTATTTTTGTGGACCGATCTGCAAGCTGTAACACCACTGGAGTTGGGTGTAATTCTCCTAGTCCAAGTTTCATAAATACAGAGTAAGGCAACAGATTTACACTAGCTCCTAAATCCAACAAAGCATTCTCAATTGTGTGGTTCCCTATACTACATGAGATAGTGGGGGAGCCTGGATCTTTGCATTTTAGAGGTATTTTATGTTGGAGTATAGAACTAACATTTTCTGTTAAAAAGGCCTTTTTCTGAACATGAATATTTCTCTTTTTAGTGCAAAGGTCTTTAAGAAACTTGGCATATGATGGCACTTGTTTTATAGCTTCAAGCAGGGATGTTAACACTACAGTTTGAAGATTTCAAAAATCTCACCAGTGATTTTCCTTTCTTCCTTAGCTAACCTCTCGAGGAAATGGAGCTTTGGAATGTATTCTCGTGAGTTGGTTTCTTCTTTCTCCTCCGGTGATGGGTCCTCGGTATTCAATTACAATCTGAGTTGATTTTGGCATCTCCACTTTGTTATTGATTTCTTTCCCTTTTCGCAAGGTCATGATAGCTTTGACCTCTCCATGTTGCTGTGGTGAACTGGTACTTGCTTCATGCACTACTTTAGGATTAGGCCTTTGGTTGACACGAATTTACCTTTTCAACGGTCATTGCCAAGGTTTGAATCGAAGCAAGTTGTCCCACCATTTTCTCGAGGCTTAGGCGGATTGGGCTTGTGAGTTGAAGCCCGCTCTCATCTCATTTCGTAGTTCATCAATGGTACGGCTCCGGAGTTAGTAAGATTTTTGACATTTTGGAATGTATCCTCCCATGGTTTGGGTTGAGTATGGTTTGGGTTCTGATTGTATGGTCTAAATGGTGGTTGAGAGGCTTGAGGAATTTGAGGAACTGGTTGCATTGATGGAGGTGGAGCTGCTGGTCCATTTTGTTGGAATCCTTGAGACCATGAAAAATTGGGGTGGTCTCTCCATCCAGGGTTATATGTGTTGGAGTAAGGATTGTAGTTTGATGGTTTTCTCATGATTCCTATGGCATTGGCTTGATCTGAATATGAGTCATGGTCATGTGGTTACATTCTTGGCGTCGTCGATGATCTTGTTGTCGAGAAAGACCTTGATTATTGCTTTGACTTCCTTGATTTACGAGCTTGACTCACCAATGTTAACCTCATTCACTCCTTAATTCTTTTGGTATTCACGGTGATCGATTCGTTGTTGGGAATTATCGATTGGCTGGAAGAATTCCCAAATCTCTGAGCGCTTTTTGACATAAGCTCTCCTCCACTGGTTGCCATTAGCCATTCTTGCACATGTGGCAATAATCCCTCCAAAAAGTATTGGCATTGGTGCCATTTCTCGTACCCATGATGTGGACACTTCAAGAGTAGCCCATTGAATCGCTCCCATGCTTCGAAAACGCCGTCGTCTCTTTGGGTAAATTCAAATTTCCTGCGAATAGCATTGGTTTTATGAACTGAAATATTTATTTAAAAATTTAGTTACCATTTGTTCCCATGATGTAATGCTATTAGCAGGCAATGTATTGAACCATGAACGAGCTCTATCCTTTAAAGAAAATGGGAATAATCTAAGTTTAACATCATCATATGAAAAATTCTCATATTTAAAAGTCTGACAGATAGCATGGAAATCATTCAGATGATTATATGGGTCCTCATTTTCTAAGCCATAGAATGTGGGGAGACAATTTAGCACACTAGGTTTTAATTCAAAACTCTAGCATTACATTTGGGTATCTGATGCATGATGTGCTCAAATTAGCTAAAGGACTGAAATAATCCTTAAATGGCCTCTCTTGTGGTTCTGGTTGTTGGTTTTGTAAATCCATGTCAAATTTCTTTTTAAATGCGGTGTGTTTATGTGTACGAAGTGTTATTTCTAATTCCAGGTCTAAAGGCTCAAGATTAGGTGATAATGACCTTCGACCATGCATACAAAGAACAAAATAAATGAAAATAAAACAAATAAAAATAAAGAGGAAGGAGAAATTATGATACTAACCTTGTCACGTTGTTATAACTTTACTATGAAAACACACTCAATTGCTATAAGAAGAAGAAATTACGTGAAACAAATATTAACTAAAATTAAAATAAATTACAAAGAAATATAACAAAATAATCAAAATTAAATTACAAAGAAAAATGATAGGAAAATTAAATTACACAAATTTAAAAGGAGAAAAGAAATGAAACTCTAACCTTAAATTTTTTTTTTTTTTAAATGAGAAAAGGAGAAAAAACAATTACAAGAAAACAACTAAAATAAATAAATAAATATTAAAAGAAAAAAAAAACTAACTCTACGAATTAAAATACTTACCTCCCCGGCAACGGCGCCAAAAACTTGTTGTGCAAATTTTATTGAACTCGCAAGCGCACGAATCTATTGTAGAATAGATCAATGGTGACGAGTGTCGATCCCACGAGGAGGTGGATTTTAATTGTGTGTAGAATTAATTTTCTTTAATGGGTGAGTTGGATTTGTGATGAAATTAATTTAAACTATGCTGGAAATTAAATTGGAATGGCAGGAATAACTTAAATTGGAAACTATTGAGATAAAGCACTTGGGTATCCGGATCTGCATCAACATGCTCCATAGGCTAAATATTCCATATTAATACCAATTAAATCATGAGGGATTCACACCATGAACCACGCCAAATAAATATGGTCTTAAGAACATCGTGCAAATAATAATAACCTTGTCTTAGTGTCTTGGGTTTAACCAGGCGGTATCTGAACAAGACTATTATTATTTAAAAAGTCAAAACAACCACAAATATTAGAGGAAAAGAAAATAAATTTACCAAATAAAGCCCATGGAACATGTTGAGACTTCACCTTCAACCCAAGCTTAAAAGTAAATTAGCTACTCATATTTGAACTAGGGGTAAAATGGAAATTTATTAAAATACGTAGAAAATACAAGAAAGAGAAGGAATTACAAAAATCTAAGCTTAGAAATGAATTCATGGATATCCAATTGAAGCCCATTTTATAGTACATTGAGTGAATCATGACCATCGGATTAAAAAGCAGTTTGGACGCTCGAGTTGCGCCACGTCATCAACATCAACATCAGCCACTATTTGAACGGTAACACTATTTACGCGATTCACACGGTTTGACTACTATTTGCACAAGAAGCGGTTTTTGCACGAATACTATTTACGATGCAACTACGTATGAATAGTCAGTATATGTGAACGATGACATTTTCCTTTTATGCTCCTCCTTGGGTTTTCGGTAGTCACGAGTTTAAATGTGACGTCCGTTTTGCTGTCTGATCACTCGTTCATTGTGAAACGATCGTGATACCCCTAAAATACATAAAATAACTAATTATAATGAAACATACGTAATTAAATAACAAAATACTTAAATAAATAAAAGTAGCAATGTTAGTGAGACTTGAAGTGTAAAATGACGATTTTCTCCTTTATAAATATACACTTTCTAACACTCAACAACAACCCTAGATACGGTTATAGGATTTAATCAATTGAGAGCCTGAAAAATCAGCGGGACCTAAATCCTAATCAACAAACGCATACAATGGTTCATTTAAATTAGATTGTTTATTCTCATAACACAACGCACTGCTATGCTATTTTTCATAAACATTAAAATTTTCATACGATTAATCTTTTAATTGACAATAGATTAAGTTGATAATTAAATAGTGGCCAATTATCTAATTAGCAAATATAATCATGACAATAATTCAGAGAATAAACAAATACCCAAAAAGTAATAAAATAATTAAAGTATAAGAAAGATCTCACAATAATGATGAATCAAAGCTTTATTAACCTTCAACCAGAATAATAGGTTTAGTTCTTCATAGAGAAAAGAGAAAAATTTAGATCTAGGATTTTCTCTTTTTCTTCTCCCTCATTCTCTTTTTGTTTAAGTCACTTTTCTCTTGTAGAGTTTTTCCAAAAATAAAATGCTAAAATCTAAAATATTATCTAAATTTAAAATTACAAAAATAACTGAAAAGATAAAACACGTTAAAATAAAAATTACAGGTCCTTTGTTGACAGCACGAGCCCACGCCTTATCAACAAAATTCTTTTGAAACTCATAATTTCTCCAAGAAAACAATCATCCTCAAATATCATCTTGTAGCTCAATTTTAGCACCAAACAATAGAATTGCACCTACAAAATAAAACACAAGTAAATCACTATTATTAAGTGCAAAACATCGATATTAAAGGAAGTAAACAATGAAAAATTAGTGCATAAATTGTACTCTAACATGACTGCACTTGGTGTGTGTGGGAAAGCAATGTTTAGCCCAACAAACCACTGAAATTCCCATCCACCAATCATAGGTAGTAGGGCTGATTTTATACAGTTTAGCCATATGGCACTTAAACTGAGAAGCATTTGCACTTCTACAAGCTTGCCAAAACTCTTTCCTAAGCAAAACACCTGGAAACTTTTGTTTAAAATTAGCATAGATGTGCCTACAACAATATCTCTTCAAAGTTTGTGGGAACACTCTCTCTAATGCATTTAATATTCCTTTTTGTCTATCGCTCATAAAACATAAGCCCTCTTTATCATTGCAGCCTATTTGCTCGAATAATCTCTCCATAAAGTACACCCAAGACTCAGTATTCTCATTTTCTACTACACAAACAGCCAAGGGATAAATGCCATAATTGGCATCAATGCTAACTGCAGATAATAGTACTCCCTTATACAATCCTTTTAAAAAACAACCATTTAGTCCTACAAACTGCCTACAACCCCCAAAGAAACTCCTTCTATTAGTATTAAAGAACACAAAAAATCTCTTAAAATGAGGACTAACCCCACCTCCCCAATCCAATATTTATCTAAAGTTACTGTAGACCTAGAATTTGAAGCAATAATTGCATGCATATACCTAAACAGTTCGTATAGCTTACTTTATGATCTTGGCCCAAAAGCTCTAAAGCCTTGTTCTTGGCTCTAAACAGCCTCTGATTACAACATGTTATCCCATATTTTCTAAATAACTTCGATCTAAGTACATCAATTGGCAGTTTAATGTTAGCTCTAAACAAATGAAGAAAGGTAATAGCTATCTAGGTCGAGGTTGCCTCATAGTTTTCACTATTTCTTGTACAAGTGTGTTCTGAACGGTGTGTCTTGATCTGAAAATGCCTCTTCAACAAAGTGTAACTCTTGACTTCTCATTCTTTACTCTTTTAAGTCTGAAGCTATTCTTGATCGCAAATACCTTGATAACCTTTATGAATTCATCCACATTCTTAAATAGTTGACTAGGCTTAAGTATAATTTTCTCACCGTCAGCTGCAAACTCAAAACCCCCCGAGTTTTGCTCATATTTACAGCAAGCTTCTTGAGCATCCTCACAATCATTGTGATCCGATTCAGTACCACTATCATCTCCAGATTGATAGTCATTTAAAGCATCATCAAGCTCATCAACTCGTGACTTGGTCTGCCCCCATCACAACATCTATATCATCTATATTTCTTTTAGGTTCAAGTTCTTCAACATGTGTTTTGTCACCAAGCCCCACTACTGCCATGCTTTCATATAAATCTTGCATTACAAGAGTTGCAGGTGTGAAATCAACAGTGTTACTTTCATCATTTAAATCAGGCAGGGCAAACTCCTTCTCCTCAGCAAAGTCAACCCACTCCACATCTAGTTCAGATGCCAATAGAACTTTGAACTGTGCATCTGGGCTTTCATCTTCATCATTTCTATCTTTAGGCAAAGCTGAGTTACCTCTATCTTTTTTCAACTCATCTAATTCGGTTTTGATAATGAAGATGGCCCAGCTATATTTCTTCTCCATTAACTTGTTGAATGCATCTTGCAAATCATATTATGTCTTCAAAGTGGCATAACTTGTCTCCCAAGGTAACATAACTTGAAATTTGACTTCAATGGCATGCTTAATAGGTTGGTCAAAGCATAAATCCCTGATACCAGCCCATAACTTCTTTAAGCTGTACTGCTCTGGTATCACTGATGCAACAGTGAGCAAGTCACCTCCTACAACAACCTATATATCCATGTACATGGAGCTAGAAAAAAAATTTACATAAACATCTATTAACAATTAACACAATCAAAAAAATTATTTAAAAAAATTACATTTACTGAGATCATAGGTGCATTCATGATATTACACAACTAGTTTTAGTTGATAGAAGACTAAAACTGAACAACCCAACAACTTATGCATTAACTGCACCGTCACCTCCAACAACCCCACCTATTCATTAACTACGCTATTGATGCAAGCAAAAATATTCAATAATGAATTTACAAGCATCAGATATATTACAAACCTTAAACCATTAAATCAGTGGTTGCATACTGACAGAAACTGTCTTTTATGACCAACATCTATAGAGGCTACACCTTATGAAATAGATGACAAATCGAGCAAAATTCACACTTCTACAGTCAAGCACTATGAAATAAATGAACAAACAGCCATCACCGTTATCCCAAAAATCCCTTATCAACTTCACCAACCAGCCAGAGAAATGGAATATTCCATTACATAGAGCAGTGGCTGCAACTTACAATTTGTGACATTATGAGGTGCTAATTTCAAGTATTACCTAGTTAACAATTTAAGACACTTGTACAGTAGTTCGCTGTGAAATTTTTTTTTTTTTAATTCTATGATTCAAAAGGCTGAAGAATTTCATTAGTTTAACATAGTATATATTAGCATAACTTCTCATTGAGTGTTTTTTTCAACATTTTAGGCATGTACATATCAAATTCCAATTGACGCTCTACTGAATTCTACCCCATATTATGTCTAGATTTTTTGTAATAAAATTTGCTACTATAAAATTACAAGATAGTTGTAAGTTAGTATGAAATATTTCTATCTGTTTGATTTTTGACATTGTATATACATACGAGTCAAAAAGCTTTTGTTTTTTTTTAATTTTTTTCCCAAGTAATGCAGATTAGGAAAAAGATTCATGGAGCACATCATGATGGAAGATGCACTACCCCATGTTGGATTGAAAAAAGTATGATTACAAGGGAAGGCAAGACCGAGGAAGTAATGGAAGAAGGCAATGGTTGTGAACATTCAAATCCTAGAGAAAAAGGCAATAGACAGGAAATTGTATCCCTTGCACGAGAAAATAACTTCAAGGACCACCATCACTGAGTTAATAGGCATGAAAGATTCAATTAAACTATAGACAAAAGATAATAAATACCAAACAAAAATTTGACTCTAACATTATAAAAAAATTGACTACTAATAAATATTAAGCTGAAATCTAATTAATTTGAAAAAAAAAGTTAAAAACAAAAATACCAAGTCACTGGGGTTGTTGGTCCTGCTAGCAATATTACTCGGCTTTAAGACTTGGGCCGAAAATAAAAGTTGTCCTTGTGATAACTCGACAAGGATTTGACACACACAGAACCGGAACCGTAGTCGGGAGCTAAAGTCATTTTACGCGACAACAAAATTGCGAGCGGAGCGTGGAGGAACCAAAGGAGGAATGACTGGATGATAAAGGATATGGCTCTTAGGGCTTGTTTTGTTTTGTGAAATTGGGAATTAGGGGAGCAAAATCATGGTCTGCAACCCGAGAAATGGTGCGGCATGAAGGAATCACTATAAGAGGTGACCGGATGAGAGAGGATGTGGCTGTTACGGGTTACGGATAGGCTGATCGGTTTTGAGGATTTGATTTGTGAAATGGAATTCTTTTGTCTTTGAGCTGACCCAAATAGAACTGAAACCTGAATATAATTTCGGGTTCTGTTTGGGTCAACCCAACCCGAAAGCACCCCAAAGTTAATGTATCACATGATAGTCATCAACTAGTAATTAAACTAACACGATTTTTCTACTAATTCAACATAAATCGAAACTGAAACATTCATAACACAGCAGCACCAATCTTTCCAACTTATATAAAATAAAGAAAAACAAAGGTATAATTTATTGCAATAGTTTTGCTTTTTAAAAAAACACTAACCTCTTCGCAGCTCCGATGCCAGTCGCGGAACCACGTCGCTGTCTGTATTCGCTTGTTGGCAATCTTCTATCACCATCTAAGTTTATCTTGTTCATGGGTAAGTTCTAAGTTATGATGAATCTTGATCCTCCAAGCTCGATAATACTTGCTTGTTTTCATACTGATGCTACTGAAGGCTAGATTTTGTAGAAAAGTAAATTGTGAAAGTATAAAGCTTCTGCAAAAAGATTTACACTTTTGTGAAGGCATTATTTTCTGGATAATGAATTGGACCGGATAATAAAATGATGCAGCAGGTTTTTCGCGCTCACCAATACTAGTACAGTTAACTTTTTAAGTTTTTTTTTAATCTTAAATGAGCTTTTACGGTTTTAGACTTGTATATTGATATTATACATAACTTTATACTAACTGCAGGGGAGGGATGTAAAAATACTATCATACTTTCTACTAAACTGTAATTACGTGATACCTCAGGGGAGGTTTGTAAAAATAACCCCTGCTTGAATATGCACTGCATATTTTACATTTGGCCAAAGAGTCTTAATTTTTTTCGACATTTCACAATTGCTAAAGGCAAGAATTGGTGGTTGATCTTTAATTTTCAGTTCTCATCAACTCCGGATGTGCGTTATGATGAGTACAGGCTAATTTCAGATTTTATAAAGGAATATATTTTCCCTGGAGCATGCTGGCCTTCATTAAGTAGGATAACATCGGCCATGGATGCTGCATCTAGACTCAGGTATTAACATATGTCCTCATACGTTTCCTTTTCCAAAGAACTACCTGAACTTTATTAATACTGCAGTGTAGAGCAAGTGGAAAATATAGGAATGCATTACTACAAAACGCTTAGATGTTGGAGAAAGAATTTAATAGAGAATCAGAGGTACTACAAATAATATATACGTGTGTATGTGTGCGCACACGCTTATGTAGCTGTATTTGGCTTGTAGAAATTTTAAAATTCTATATTTTGATGTTATAGCAAAATTCTTGCTCTCGGATTCAATGAAAAGTTCATTCGGACATGGGAGTATTATTTTGATTATGGTGCTACTGGTTTCAAGACTCGTACTCTTGGAAATTATCAAGTAATTTCCCACTCTGCGGACATTGATTTGCAATATAATATTAATTGCTTTAACCTTACATTTTGATTGTGCACAATGGGGCATCTTGAATTCATATACGAGAAAAAGGTATTAAAATTTTAGAATCTTTCAAGCAAATGTGTTTAAAATCTTTGCTATTTAGTGATGTTCCAATCGTGTGCATCTAACTTCTCACATATTATATTGTAGCTTGTACTTTCACGTCCTAGCAACGTCTCTATATTCAGCAATCCACACAAAGGCTTTCCTTCAGCATATCATCATTATTGATTCTGTTCTCTTTCAATTAATTCTGATCAATTTGTTGCTTTATCGTTTGTAGTTGCAGACTTTAAATACGCTTTCTGCTTGTTCACTTGTAATTAGATAATGAATGATATTTGTTATTTGACAATAAAAAAGGACCCTGAAAATTGAGGATATGTATGCTTAGATTTATGAGCTCCTATTTAATTAAAGGTGGGAACATTTTCACCCAATAATGTGTATAAGCCCTCTCAATTTCAAAATTAAACTTCTTGTTTTCAACATGAGAGATTTTATTATTTCAACTGGATGACATCTACGAACTTAAAACTTAAATATAAGGTATCTTTAAAATTGTTAAGATGGGTATATGTCATTATAATAAAAATTTATCCTTAAAATATGAAAAATGTTACTATCCAGTTTAAACTAAGTACTCCTTGTATAATTTAATTTAATTTTTTAACATAATAATGAATAATAATAACCCGCTTAATTAATTTTCTAAGCTAAAAAAAATTACTATTTCTTAATTCAGTGTTTCACACATCCTTTTAGGTTATTAGGCTTCGTTTCTAAACATATTTTTAATGCTTCTTTCGTCGTCACTCTATTTTTTAAAAGTTGTTTATTTTATGTGTACCATACTTTTAACCAAAGATTTCATTTCTCTATACAAAATTGGAGTCCGTTTTAACCTGGATTCCGTACTTTTAATTTTCAGTCGCTTCCGCTATCAAATTGGCTTATTAAATTAGCTCTTGATATCGAATTTCCAACCATTCCAACCCTCATAATTAATTTATAAGTAAGGGTATCCTGTCAATTTTGTTAGTAGTCTGCGGGCAAATTGTTAACTGTAAAAGTCTAACTTGTACACTTCATCGTGCCCGTCATTGCTCACATGTACACGGTTAATATAATATTGAATCCTCAATGTCAAATTTAAACACTAATAAATAAATAAGGTATCTTTGTAATTTCGCCAAATTGGGAAAACAACAAATTGTTTTTCATTCCAAATTTTGAATTAAAAAATATAAACTTTTGTTTTATTGTACATGTCATTAATGACATGTCTAGAGCCAATATATTGACACCACCAATGTCAAAATTGCCCAATATAGATAAGGGTATCTTCACGATTCTGTTGATAGCCTAATTGGCGAATTGAGCAAACAACAATTATCTTTTTGCTTTATATTTTAAATGCAATAATATAAATTTACAAACCTTATTGAACTAGTCATTGATGAAATGTCAATGGCCCAGTGGACTTGGTGAAATGGAAATGTTAAGACTAAAAAGATTGAGGAACATAAGTTTCTCAATTGTGTGAAATTTTATTGATGAAATGTCTGAATCATAAAATTACGATGTTGCACACCATTTTAGACTACTCCTAAATATTATCAATTTATTAAAATAGCCAAACCTAAAATATCATTACATAATAAAATTCTCCTAACGGAAATAAGAAAAAAAAATTCTCCTAACTGAAATAAGAAAAACAAAACAAACGAAATTTAAATCCAATACGTAAAATATAAAAAAAGATAAAAATTTTAAAAGCAACAGGAAAAGCTAAAAAAAAAAAATCTAAAAGCTTACAAAATGACTATGAAAAAAAGGCAATTTCCCGCTGACGATAAGAGAATATAGTTAAAACAAGTTTCATCTCATTGCAAGTTTTAAACGAACACTCATAACTCAGGTTATACTCTTATAAAGGTATCCTACTCATCCTACACAACCATTCTACATCAAAACCCCCTTACGTCTCTGTATTCAGCAATCCACACAAAGGCTTTCCTTCAGCATATCATCATTATTGATTATGTTCTCTTTCAATTAATTCTAATCAATTTGTTGCTTTATCGTTTGTTGTAGTTGCGGACTTTAAATACGCTTTCTGCTTGTTCACTTGTAATTAGATAATGAATGATATTTGTTATTTGACAATAAAAAAGGACCCTGAAAATTGAGGATATGTATGCTTAGATTTATGAGCTCCTATTTAATTAAAGGTGGGAACATTTTCACCCAATAATGTGTATAAGCCCTCTCAATTTCAAAATTAAACTTCTTGTTTTCAACATGAGAGATTTTATTATTTCAACTGGATGACATCTACGAACTTAAAACTTAAATATAAGGTATCTTTAAAATTGTTAAGATGGGTATATGTCATTATAATAAAAATTTATCCTTAAAATATGAAAAATGTTACTATCCAGTTTAAACTAAGTACTCCTTGTATAATTTAATTTAATTTTTTAACATAATAATGAATAATAATAACCCGCTTAATTAATTTTCTAAGCTAAAAAAAATTACTATTTCTTAATTCAGTGTTTCACACATCCTTTTAGGTTATTATGCTTCGTTTCTAAACATATTTTTAATGCTTCTTTCGTCGTCACTCTATTTTTTAAAAGTTGTTTATTTATGTGTACCATACTTTTGACCAAAGTTTTCATTTCTCTATACAAAATTGGAGTCCGTTTTAACCTGGATTCCGTACTTTTAATTTTCAGTTGCTTCCGCTATCAAATTGGCTTATTAAATTAGCTCTTGATATCGAATTTCCAACCATTCCAACCCTCATAATTAATTTATAAGTAAGGGTATCCTGTCAATTTTGTTAGTAGTCTGCGGGGAAATTGTTAAATATAAAAGTCTAACTTGTAGACTTCATCGTGCCCGTCATTGCTCACATGTACACGGTTAATATAATATTGAATCTGTTGAAAAGGTGAAGCTCAAATCTAAATTTCGGAAAATGGATGACATGTCAAATTCTTGGTAAAAGGAGTAATGACTTGTCAGCTATTGTGGTTCAGGAGAGCTGTATGATAGAATTGAAGATGTTGGATGGTCAAATAAGTGATGCACATGCTCCAGCACGTGAATCACTTATCCAAACGGCAGTCTGACTCTGCGTTTCAAGTATCCGATTGCATGAGGCTGTGACATGTGTCCCTGAATCAGTTTCAAGAAGCCGTTGAGGCTGTTAATTCGCGCGGGAATCAAAAGAAGAAAGGGTTCAGGGGTTGAAACCCAGAAGCCTGAAGCTGATTAAACGGCGAAAGGGCTGACTAACGGCGAAGGGCTAACTACCTGGTTCTGGGGATATATAAGCTCTTATAATCTGTTATGGGGATGATGATTAGTTTTTCATAAGCTCTTCACATGTGTATCTTGTACTTGGAAAAATCAGTAAAGGGTTGCTTCTCTTTTCACAGTGGATGTAGGCAAGAAATTGCCGAACCATTATAATCCTTGTTCTTGCGATCTGTCACCATTATCTCTTTTTAATTCTGTTCTTGGGTTTGATTCTGTTTCTGGTGTTCTTGTTTAATTTCTTTACATCATTAGTTTAGATTTAGAAGCTAGTTTAGATCAAGATTATTAGAGTGGATCTTGGGGTTGCTGGATTGATCTTGGTGGTCGATCTGGTTTCAACAAATTAGTATCAGAGCTTCCTCTGAAATCTTGATCACAGCAATGGCATCTGCTAAACTCGAGGTGGAGAAATTTACAGGTGAGAAAGATTTTCACCTGTGGAGGCTCAAGATGAGAGCTTTACTGGTGCATCAAAGATTGGATGTTGCACTTGATGAAGAATCATCATCCAAGAAGCCAATGAAGATTACTGATGAAGAATTATCTAATGTGCTAGATAGGGCACATAGTGCGATAATTCAGAGCCTCGGAGATAGTGTACTCAGAGAGGTTAGTGGTGAAAAGACTGCTGCAGGGCTGTGGAAGAAGCTTGAAGATTTATACACCAAGAAGTCAATGGCCAAAAGACTTGTTACTAAAAAGAAGCTCTATACCCTACAGATGGATGAGGGATCATCAATCACTGATCACATTAATTCCTTTAATAAGATAATCCTGGATCTTAAAGGCATTAATGTGAAAATTGATGATGAAGACAAAGTCATGATCTTACTGTGTTCACTGCCAAGTTCCTATGAGAATCTTGTGGACACACTGATGTATGGGAGACAAACCCTTTCTATGGTTAATGTAAAAGAAGCTCTGAGCTCTAAAGCTGCAATCAGGAAAGAAACCAGGGATGCAGAAGGCTTGACGAGAGGAAGAAAGTAAAGGAAAGAAAAAGAGATCAAAATCCAGGCCAAAGAACATGAAATGCTTTCATTGTCACAAAGAGGGTCATTTCAAGAAAGAATGTCCTGAGAGGAAAGATAAGATTAAAGATGCAAAAGAAAAGAGTGGAGATGCTGCTGTTGCATTAGAATTTGATGAATCTGATGGCTATGACTCAGCTAGGGTTCTTATAGATGGTCAAACCAAAGGTAATTGGGTTTTAGATTCTGGTTGTTCATTCTATATGTGCCCCAATAAAAACCTTTTCATGAATTATGAACCATGTGATGGTGGAATAGTTATATTGGGTAATGATGCAAGTTGTAAAAGTTCTTGGCGGTGTGATTAGGTTTTAAATGTTTGATGGCATCATTAGGAATTAAGGGATGTCGACATGTCGAAAAGAAATCTTATTTCCCTAGGAATGCTTGATAAAATGGGATGCCTAGTTAAGGTAGAGTCAGGGACTTTAAAGGTGGTGAAGGGGTCTATGGTCATGATGAAGGGTAACATGAGCAATGGTCTGTATGTACTTCAGGGGTCAGCTGTTGCAGGTGATGTTGATGTGTCAAACCAGAAACTAGATAAGACCATGTTGTGGCATATGAGGCTAGGCCACATGAGTGAAAGGGGCTTGAAAGAACTTTCAAAACATGGGGTTTTAGGTGAGGTAAAGATAGAGTCTTTGAGTTTCTGTGAAGATTGTGTCCTAGGAAAATCTTTAAGGATAAAATTCAGTACTGGTGTTCATAAATCAAAGGGTACTCTAGACTATATTCATGCTGATCTGTGGGGGCCAGCACAGACAGCTTCTCTAAGTGGGGCAAGGTACTTTCTATCTCTCATTGATGACTTCTCGAGGATAGTTTGGGTGTTTGTGTTGAAGAGTAAAGACAGAGTGTTTGAACAATTGAAGACCTGGAAAACACTGGTAGAAACACAGATAAACAGAAAGATGAGAAGGCTGAGAACTGACAATGGTTTAGAATTCTGTAACAAGGATTTTGATGGCTTCTGTACAAAACATGGAATAGTTAGACACAAGACTGTAAGACACACACCACAGCAAAATGAGTTAGCAGAAAGAATGAATATAATCCTAATAGATAAGGTTAGGTGCATGCTTATTCACTCTAAACTACCCATGAACCTGTGGGCTGAAGCTCTAGCTACAGCAAGTTACATAGTAAATAGGAGTCCCTCTTCAGCAATTGAATTTAAAACTCCATATGAGCTCTGGTCTGGTAAACCAGCAGACTACTCCCATATGAGAATATTTGGGTGTCCAGCTTATGCTCACATCAAGCAAGGGAAGCTGGAACCCAGGGCCTTGAAGTGTGTTTTTCTTGGCTACCCAAAGGTGGCTATGTCGCGTGGTGCAATGACATGAAGCCACCAAGGGCTATGATCAGCAGGGATGTTGTGTTTAATGAGCATGAGATGTTTCAGAACTCAGAACCAGTAAGGGAAACTATTGAGAGGCCTACAGAAGGTGATATGAAGACTTCTTTTGAGGTGGAGTTGCCAAGCTCTAAGTACACAAAAGAATACAAGAACAAGGTCTAAGCAGGCACCTGAGAAGGATTACTCTAAAACAGATGAAGAATCAGAATATGATAATGGGATCAGGGATTATCAGCTTGTGAGAGACAGAAAGAAAAGAGAAACAAAACCACCTAAGAGGTATGCATATGCAGACTTAATTGCATTTGCATTATCAGCAGCACAGGGAATAGATATTGATGAACCAAAAACTTACACTGAAGCTATAAACTGTAAGGATTCAGAGAAGTGGTTAGCAGCTATGGATGAAGAAATGCAATCATTGAATAAAAACCATACTTGGGATTTAATCCCAAGACCAGTAAAAAAGAAGGTTGTTGGATGCAAGTGGATTTATAAGATAAAAGAGGGGATGCCAGGAGTTGAACCACTAAGATTTAAAGCCAGGCTGGTTGCCAAAGGCTTCACACAAAAGGAGGGCATTGACTTCAATAAAGTCTTCTCTCCAGTAGTGAGACACTCCTCCCTGAGGATCTTGTTAGCACTGGTTGCAGTAGGTGACATGCACCTGGAGCAGATGGATGTCAAGACTGCATTCCTTCATGGTGAATTGGAAGAAATGACTGTAATGGCACAACCAGAAGGTTATGAAAATCCAGACAAAGCTGATCATGTATGTCATCTAAAGAAATCACTATATGGATTAAAGCAATCCCCAAGACAATAGTACTTAAGGTTTGACAAATTCATGAATGAAAACAGCTTTCAAAGATGCTCTTATAATTGCTGTGTATATCATAAAGATTTAAGAGATGGCAGCAAGATTTATCTGTTACTATACGTTGATGACATGCTTATTGCATGTAAAGACATGGATCAGATAAATGAACTGAAGAAGCAGTTAAAGAATGCATTTGAGATGAAGGATCTTGGGGCAGCCAAGAAGATTCTTGGAGTAGAGTTATTAAGAAATAGGAAGAACGGCATCTTAAAGCTATCACAGCACAACTATGTCAAGAAAGTGCTTGAAAGGTTTGAAATGGTGAGTGCAAAACCAGTTCAAACCCCACTGTCACCACATTTCAGGTTGTCTTGCCAACGATGCATCAAGATGAAAAAGCTGAAATGAGCACAGCTCCATATTCAAGTGATGTGGGGTGTTTGATGTATGCCATGGTCCTAACTAGGCCAGATATCTCTTATGCTATAAGTGTAGTTTCCAGATACATGGCTAATCCTGGAAAGGAGCATTGGAAGGCTATAAAATGGATCCTAAGGTATCTCAAAGGAACTACTGATTATGGTCTCATCTATGGAAACAAAAAGGATACTGAATTTAATGTTGAAGGTTTTGTAGATGCTGATTATGAAGGGGATCTGGACAAAAGAAGGTCCCTTACAGGCCACTTGTTCACACTCAGAAGCTGTACAATAAACTGGAAAGCCACTTTACAAAGTGTTGTTGCATTGTCAACAACTGAAGCAGAATACACAACTACAGCAGAAGCCTTTAAGGAGGCTATATGGCTTAGAGGAATGGTGACTGAGTTAAGATATAAACAGAAGCAGGTGGTTGTTCACTGTGACAGCCAAAGTGCAATATGCCTAAGCAACAATCAGGTGCATTACGAAAAGACAAAGCATATAGACATTAAACTCCACTTTGTCAGGCTAGCGGTGTCAAGAGGAGTGGTGAAGCTGGTGAAAGTCCATACAGATGACAATATTGCAGATGTGCTGACAAAAGCTATCCCATTGGCCAAGCTGGAGTTCTGTATGAACTCAGCTGGAATTTGCAGGTTGTAAAACTGCAGGACTGAAGTGAGAAGTTGAAGCAAAGAGTAACTGATTTGAGTTCAAGGTGGAGAATGTTGAAGAGGTGAAGCTCAAATCTGAATTTCAGAAAATGGATGACATGTCAAATGCTTGGTAAAAGGAGTAACGACTTGTCGGCTATTGTGGTTCAGGAGAGTTGTATGACAGAATTGAAGATGTCGGATGGTCGTGTAAGTGATGCACATGCTCCAGCACGTGAATCACTTATCCAAACGGCAGTCTGACTCTGCGTTTCAAGTATCCGATTGCATGAGGCTGAGACATGTGTCCCTGAATCAGTTTCGCCGTTGAAAGGTCTTAATTCGTCTTGAGGAATCGAAAAAGAAAGGGTTCGTGGTTGAAACCCGTAAGCAAGGCGATTAAACGGCGAAAGGGCTGACTAACGGCGAAGGGCTAACTAACTGGTTCTGGGGATATATAAGCTCTTGTAATCTGTTACGGGGATGATGATTAGTTTTTCATAAGCTCTTCACATGTGTATCTTGTACTTGGAAAAATCAGTAAAGGGTTGCTTCTCTTTTCACAGTGGATGTGGGCAAGAAATTGTCGAACCACTATAATCCTTGTTCTTGCGATCTGTAACCATTATCTCTCTTTGATTCTGTTCTTGGGTTTGATTCTGTTTCTGGTGTTCTTGTTTAATTTTTTTGCATCCTTAGTTTAGATTTAGAAGCTAGTTTAGATCAAGATTATTAAAGTGGATCTTGGGGTTGCTGGATTGATCTTGGTGGTCGATCTGGTTCCAACAGAATCCTCAATGTCAAATTTAAACACTAATAAATAAATAAGGTATCTTTGTAATTTTTCAAAATTAGGAAAACAACAAATTGTTTTTCATTCCAAATTTTGAATTAAAAAATATAAACTTTTGTTTTATTGTACATGTCATTAATGACATGTCTAGAGCCAATATATTGACATCCCCAATGTCAAAATTCCCAATATAGATAAGGGTATCTTCACGATTCTGTTGATAGCCTAATTGGCGAATTGAGCAACCAATAATTATCTTTTTGCTTTATATTTTAAATGCAATAATATAAATTTACAAACATTATTGAACTAGTCATTGATGAAATCACAATGGCCCAGTGGACTTGGTGAAATGGAAATATTAAGATTAAAAAGATTGAGGAACATAAGTTTCTCAATTGTATGAAATTTTGTTGATGAAATGTCTGAATCATAAAATTACGATGTTGCAGACCATTTTAGACTACTCCTAAATATTATCAATTTATTAAAATAGCCAAACCTAAAATATCATTACATAATAAAATTCTCCTAACGGAAATAAGAAAAAAAAATTCTCCTAACTGAAATAAGAAAAACAAAACAAACGAAATTTAAATCCGATACGTAAAATATAAAAAAAGATAAAAATCCTAAAAGCAACAGGAAAAGCCGAAAAAAACAATCTAAAAGCTTACAAAATGACTATGAAAAAAAGGCAATTTCCTGCTGACGATAAGAGAATATAGTTAAAACAAGTTTCATCTCATTGCAAGTTTTAAACGAACACTCATAACTCAAGTTATACTCTTATAAAGGTATCCTACTCATCCTACACAACCATTCTACATCAAAACCCCCTTACGTCTCTATATTAAGCAATCCACACAAAGGCTTTCCTTCAGCATATCATCATTATTGATTATGTTCTCTTTCAATTAATTCTGCTCAATTTGTTGCTTTATCGTTTGTTGTAGTTGCGGACTTCAAATACGCTTTCTGCTTGTTCACTTGTAATTAGATAATGAATGATATTTGTTATTTGACAATAAAAAAGGACCCTGAAAATTGAGGATATGTATGCTTAGATTTATGAGCTCCTATTTAATTAAAGGTGGGAACATTTTCACCCAATAATGTGTATAAGCCCTCTCAATTTCAAAATTAAACTTCTTGTTTTCAACATGAGAGATTTTATTATTTCAACTGGATGACATCTACGAACTTAAAACTTAAATATAAGGTATCTTTAAAATTGTTAAGATGGGTATATGTCATTATAATAAAAATTTATCCTTAAAATATGAAAAATGTTACTATCCAGTTTAAACTAAGTACTCCTTGTATAATTTAATTTAATTTTTTAACATAATAATGAATAATAATAACCCGCTTAATTAATTTTCTAAGCTAAAAAAAATTACTATTTCTTAATTCAGTGTTTCACACATCCTTTTAGGTTATTATGCTTCGTTTCTAAACATATTTTTAATGCTTCTTTCGTCGTCACTCTATTTTTTAAAAGTTGTTTATTTATGTGTACCATACTTTTGACCAAAGTTTTCATTTCTCTATACAAAATTGGAGTCCGTTTTAACCTGGATTCCGTACTTTTAATTTTCAGTTGCTTCCGCTATCAAATTGGCTTATTAAATTAGCTCTTGATATCGAATTTCCAACCATTCCAACCCTCATAATTAATTTATAAGTAAGGGCATCCTGTCAATTTTGTTAGTAGTCTGCGGGGAAATTGTTAAATATAAAAGTCTAACTTGTAGACTTCATCGTGCCCGTCATTGCTCACATGTACACGGTTAATATAATATTGAATCTGTTGAAAAGGTGAAGCTCAAATCTAAATTTCGGAAAATGGATGACATGTCAAATTCTTGGTAAAAGGAGTAATGACTTGTCGGCTATTGTGGTTCAGGAGAGCTGTATGATAGAATTGAAGATGTCGGATGGTCAAATAAGTGATGCACATGCTCCAGCACGTGAATCACTTATCCAAACGGCAGTCTGACTCTGCGTTTCAAGTATCCGATTGCATGAGGCTGTGACATGTGTCCCTGAATCAGTTTCAAGAAGCCGTTGAGGCTGTTAATTCGCGCGGGAATCAAAAGAAGAAAGGGTTCAGGGGTTGAAACCCAGAAGCCTGAAGCTGATTAAGCGAAGAGGCGAAACGAAGGGCTAACTAATTAGTAGCTCTTATAATCTGTTATGGGGATGATGATTAGTTTTTCATAAGCTCTTCACATGTGTATCTTGTACTTGGAAAAATCAGTAAAGGGTTGCTTCTCTTTTCACAGTGGATGTAGGCAAGAAATTGCCGAACCATTATAATCCTTGTTCTTGCGATCTGTCACCATTATCTCTTTTTAATTCTGTTCTTGGGTTTGATTCTGTTTCTGGTGTTCTTGTTTAATTTCTTTACATCATTAGTTTAGATTTAGAAGCTAGTTTAGATCAAGATTATTATAGTGGATCTTGGGGTTGCTGGATTGATCTTGGTGGTCGATCTGGTTTCAACAAATTAGTATCAGAGCTTCCTCTGAAATCTTGATCACAGCAATGGCATCTGCTAAACTCGAGGTGGAGAAATTTACAGGTGAGAAAGATTTTCACCTGTGGAGGCTCAAGATGAGAGCTTTACTGGTGCATCAAAGATTGGATGTTGCACTTGATGAAGAATCATCATCCAAGAAGCCAATGAAGATTACTGATGAAGAATTATCTAATGTGCTAGATAGGGCACATAGTGCGATAATTCAGAGCCTCGGAGATGGTGTACTCAGAGAGGTTAGTGGTGAAAAGACTGCTGCAGGGCTGTGGAAGAAGCTTGAAGATTTATACACCAAGAAGTCAATGGCCAAAAGACTTGTTACTAAAAAGAAGCTCTATACCCTACAGATGGATGAGGGATCATCAATCACTGATCACATTGATGCCTTTAATAAGATCATCCTGGATCTTAAAGGCATTAATGTGAAAATTGATGATGAAGACAAAGTCATGATCTTACTGTGTTCACTGCCAAGTTCCTATGAGAATCTTGTGGACACACTGATGTATGGGAGACAAACCTTTTCTATGGTTAATGTAAAAGAAGCTCTGAGCTCTAAAGCTGCAATCAGGAAAGAAACCAGGGATGCAGAAGGCTTGACAGCAAGAGGAAGAACTGAGAAGAGAGAAACAAGTAAAGGAAAGAAAAAGAGATCAAAATCCAGGCCAAAGAACATGAAATGCTTTCATTGTCACAAAGAGGGTCATTTCAAGAAAGAATGTCCTGAGAGGAAAGATAAGATTAAAGATGCAAAAGAAAAGAGTGGAGATGCTGCTGTTGCATTAGAATTTGATGAATCTGATGGCTATGACTCAGCTAGGGTTCTTATAGCAACTGATGGTCAAACCAAAGGTAATTGGGTTTTAGATTCTGGTTGTTCATTCTATATGTGCCCCAATAAAACCTTTTCATGAATTATGAACCATGTGATGGTGGAATAGTTATAATGGGTAATGATGCAAGTTGTAGAGTTACTGGCAGGGGTGTGATTAGGTTTTAAATGTTTGATGGCATCATTAGGGAATTAAGGGATGTCAGACATGTGCCCGAACTGAAAAGAAATCTTATTTCCCTAGGAATGCTTGATAAAATGGGATGCCTAGTTAAGGTAGAGTCAGGGACTTTAAAGGTGGTGAAGGGGTCTATGGTCATGATGAAGGGTAACATGAGCAATGGTCTGTATGTACTTCAGGGGTCAGCTGTTGCAGGTGATGTTGATGTGTCAAACCAGAAACTAGATAAGTCCATGTTGTGGCATATGAGGCTAGGCCACATGAGTGAAAGGAAATACATCATTTTTTGAACATGTGTTTCCTTGCAATTCTAGAGTGGAATCAAGAAAACTAAAACAATTTCATGAAACATTAATTGGAAATGAAGAAAATGATGAAGCTTCAGAAGAAGAAGAAGAAGAACAAGAAGTTGAGGTTAGACGTAGCAAAAGAGCTAGAATAGAAAAGTCTTTTGGTCTAGACTTTCTGACATTTTTGCTAGAAAATGAACCTCAAAGCTTCAAGAAAGCAGTAACTTCACCGGAAGGCGCTTTCTGGAAAGAAGCCATTAATAGTGAAGTTGAATCCATTTTACAAAATCACACCTGGGAGCTAGTAGATCTTCCTCCAGGTTGTAAACCTTTAGGATATAAATGGATTTTCAAAAGGAAACTGAAAGCCGATGGAACAATCGATAAGTATAAGGTTAGACTTGTAATTAAAGGTTATAGACAACGAGAAGGTCTTGATTACTTTGATACTTATTCTCCTGTTACGAGAATAAATTCCATCAGGATGATAATAGCAATTGCAGCTTTGCGTAATCTTGAGATACATCAAATGGATGTAAAGACAGCTTTTCTAAATGGAGATTTAGATGACGAAATCTACATGGAGCAACCTGAAGGTTTTATAGCTCCAGGACAAGAAAAGAAAGTTTGTAAATTGGTGACGTCATTATATGGCTTGAAACAAGCACCAAAATAGTGGCATGAAAAATTTGATCATACAATGCTTGTTAGTGGCTTTCAGATCAACGAGTGTGACAAATGTGTTTATGTCAAAGAAACAGAAAATGGCTATGTCATTTTATGTTTATATGTTGATGACATGCTCATTGTTGAGAGTGATGATGATATGATTAAATCTACCAAGAATATGCTGAAGTCTAAATTTGACATGAAAGACATGGGTCTTGCGGATGTCATTCTGGGAATTAAAATCTCAAGGGCTTCTAATAGACTTATTCTAAGTCAAACTCATTATGTAGATAAAATTCTTGGGAAATTTAATAAAGATGATAATACTGTATCTAAAACTCCGTTAGATACAAGTTTACATCTATCAAAAAATAGAGGAGATGGTATTTCTCAAGTAGAATACGTCAGAGTAATAGGCAGTCTAATGTACTTAACAAATTGTACCAGACCAGATCTAGCCTATATAGTGATTAAACTTAGTAGATATACGAGTAATCCAGGAACTAATCACTGGAAAGCTATCGTAAGAGTACTCAGGTATCTTCGATACACTCGTAATTATGGTTTGCACTATACTAGGTATCCAGAAGTATTAGAAGGATATAGTGATGCTAATTGGATATCTGATGTAAAAGACTCAAAGTCCACTAGTGGCTATGTGTTTACACTAGCAGGTGCAGCTGTATCATGGAGGTCTACTAAACAGACAGTAATTGCCAGATCTACAATGGAATCTGAATTCATTGCATTAGATAAATGTGGTGAGGAAGCAGAATGGCTACGAAACTTTTTAGAAGGTATTCCAAAAGTGGCCAAAGCCTGTGCCAACAATTTGTATTCATTGCGATAGTCAATCAGCTATCGGTAGGGCACAGAGCAATATGTATAATAGTAAGTCTAGACACATACGTCGTAGATATAATACCATTAGACAACTCATTTCTACTGGAGTTATTTCTGTTGACTATGTAAGGTCAAAGGATAACATTGCGGATTCGCTAACCAAAGGGTTAAATAAAGAGCTAGTAGAAAAATCATCTAGGGAAATGGGTTTAAAACCTTTAGAATAATTAGTCAATAACAACAGAAAACCCAACCTAGTTGACTGGCGATCCCAAGATCTAGGTTCAATGGGATAACGTAATTGTTAAAGACTAAAGTTGGATCACTGTGGGGGTCATTCTCCTGTGAGGATTACCTTAGTAACCATTCCTATGATGAAACAGTGATGCCCGTAGGAAATAAGGTTGAGCTAGACTCTTAATGATTCTTATGCGTCGAAAATTCGAGCAGAGTAATGCGGGTTACTCTTAATTAAGATATCACCTATGTGAGAGAGAAGTGGGGCCGCTTCAAAGGGAACTGATAGGGGTTCAGCTCTTAGAAACTCTTGCAGAACCAGGCAGATGTTCAAGGCCAAAACGAACATAACCATGAGAACTCAACAGTGTTAGGAAAGATATCTGTGTGTAGTATGTGATCATTTACACTAACGACTGAACAGTTCAAAGACATCGCGTCTACTGATCAGTCAGTAAATTAAATATACTATCACAAGGGAAGGTTCAAAGGATAAGACCTACCTATCATTTGCAAGGTATCAATCCAAGAAACTCGATCATTAAAGTCAACTCAAAAATGGTTTTGATATCAAAATTTAGCGATTTTCTGTTTTACTGCCAATTTTCATTCATGTGGGGGATTGTTGGAAAATAGCATATCAATATGCTAATTTATGGATACATTTTGAGTGGGTCCCACTTATCGAAAGTGGAAAAACTTGAGAGATACGGATTCTACTCCGTGAAGGCTTCAAATATATGTGTTTATTTACTCAAAATGGTGTTTGGGTGAATGAGAAATTGTCTCTCAAAATGCACCCTTAAAGTTGGAAATTTGAAAGGAAATGAGGCTTATCCCACATGGGAAAAATAAGCCAAGGGAATTGTGTTTATATATAGACACTTATCCATGCATGAACAAGAATATTAAGGATAAAGGCTCTCTCCACACGCGCGTGCGTAGGGGGGGTGCGAATCCTAGACCGAATTGGTTGGACTCGTGTGCGCCCGCGCGTCCTGCGTATGCAAATGTCAGCCCAAAATCAACCAAGCATGCATGGTACGTTTTGAATTTCCTTTTTAAATTTTTTCTTTTGTAACAGTTTCACAATCCTTTGAATTTAAAGGATTTGTAACAGCTTTGCAATTATTTTTGGGCTGTTATGCAATTCAATTTCGAATTGAATTGGTTGAATTATTTAGCTGTTACAACAAATTAAATAACATGTATTGAATTCGAAAATTCAATATTATGTTGCTGTTACATCCTCGCATTAGTATAAAAGGCAGCTTCCTCCTCTGGTTTCAGGACATAACAAAGCATACTACACAAAGAGCACTTGCGCTTTCTTCCTCCGTCGTTCTTCATTTTCTTCGAGTTTCGCTGCTGTTGTAGTTCGCCGGAATTGTTTGTCCGTGCTTGGCAAATAATTCGTGCCCGTTGTATCACAGAAAGCGAATCTAAACCTAAAGCATCGATGTGGTAAATCTGTTTTAAGGAAACTGAATTTGCAGGCCTCGGGTTTATTTCTTCTGTTCTGTTTTAGTTTGTTCTGTTATTTTGTTCCGTTAATTTCTTGCTGGTTTCCTGTTCTCGATTTGCTGTTGTCCAAATTTCAGTTGCAAAATTGCTGAGTTTTCATTTCGTTCTCCATTAAAATTTTCAAGTTAATTACCTGCTGTTCGATTCCAGTTGCTGGTTTTCACGTTGTTACCAGTTTCTGCTTTGCTTCTGTTATTTCCAATTATTTTCAATTAATTGATAACTGATTTGTTTCCGGGTTGCTATCACATCTTGAGTCAAAAATGACCCTTTTACCATCCCTACTACTATTGTACACTTCATTGATGACATATCCAAGATAAATAATACGTTGGCTTCTATGCGACAGAGACATAATCGTAACTATAAATTAAACATAAATATTTTGTTAAAATTAAAGAAACAGATCATGAATCTATCAAGAATCTAGACATTCGAATCTGTCTTTCTTAATTTTTTTTTTTTACTCCTTTTGCCAAAACTTGATATAGACTTATTAAATATTTTTGCCTTTTGTAGTCGTTATCTGAGTCATTTTCGAAAGTCTAGTCACTTTAAAGTGTTGGATTGATCTATTTTAGTTAGAGTTTGTTTCGCGTTGACTTTGGATTATTCTTCAAGGTCACCTGAACTTGTACATATACGTATACTGTTTAGTGGCTTGTTGATATTATTACGGTGGGAAAAAAATGGTTACCCCTGAAATGCCGAACTAGATGTTTGAAAATTAGAGAAAATCGATCGGTTTATATGAGAAAAAAACCTAAAACTGAAAAAAATCATAAAATATAAAGAAATTTATAATTTAAAACTATAAAAATAAACCGAACCAAGAACCGACTCAACTCACAAACACCCAAAAGAGGTGAAAAAAAAAAATTTGGATTCTCTTTTAATATAATCTCTCCAAAACTTTGCATGAAATTATGACAGATGTCATTAATTTAATTTTTCCTAAGAATATGAGTTAATTTACTTTGAGCTTATTAAACACCAAAATACATCGTTATATAAGTGGCTAACTAAAATTTTAAAACTAACAAAGGTTAGCTCATAAGAAAACTATTTCGTCTCCCCTTTCTGTCATCGGCATGATTTGTTCAATTATTTTTGTCCTTTTTTTAATCGCCTTTTCTCATGTTTATTGTCCACACAAATAAACTTTGATATAAACTTCGATATTATTAAAAGTTGTCCCACATCAATTATTCATTACACATATAATGTACCTTGACGTATTCAACATTCAATTATCAAGCTAGCTTAAAGAAATTAATTGAAAAATAATAGAGTTAAATTAAAATAAACTACGTAAATTCGAATTATCATTTGTTTATTATATTATCTATTTAAGACAATGCCAGACCCAGATATGGTTTGAGGTATTCTGTAGTGTGGATCTCTCCCTTCTTGCTTCCATTTTTGTGGTGAGAGCCTGACTATAAGATTCTGAAGCTTTTTGCTTCTAAATTAATTAGTGTGAACAAACAAATATTAACTGATCGATATGTCAAGCAAAATGAGAGTAGCAGTGATCGGTGGGGGAATGAGTGGGCTTGTTTCAGCTTATGTTCTTGCAAAAGCAGGAGTTGAAGTCGTGCTATACGAGAAGGAGGATTCCCTCGGCGGCCATGCAAAAACTGTCACCATCGATGGTGTTGATTTAGACATTGGTTTCATGCTCTTCAATCATGTAAGTGTTACTCTGACTTTCTTAATTTGCCTCTCTTTTCTTAATTTGCCTCTCTTTACATTGATGTTACTGCTAGATTCAAAAGTTTGAATCTATAGACAACCAGTAATTCAATAATTAACGTGATGCATTTTTTTTCCATGTCAAGTGTAACCAGTGTAAGCTCTCAAGCTCTCATATTAATTTTCTCTTAATTTTTTTCAAAATTATTTTCTCTAGTGGGACATAAGCCCCCACTAATCGTGAAGATCCTATCTTTGTCCTAATGGAAAGTAGAGATGAAAAAAAAAAAAAATTTAGACTTTGTCCACCTCCCTCCTCCTTCTTCTTCTTCTAACAGTTGAGTTGTTGAATTAAGATTCCGTGTGATTGGACAGGCACAGTATCCAAATATGACGGAGTTTTTAGAGAGCTTAGGAGTTGATATGGAGACATCGGATATGTCATTTTCAGTGAGCTTAGACAAAGGCCAAGGCTATGAATGGGGTACCAGAAATGGCTTGTCCAGTTTGTTTGCACAGAAAAAGAATATGCTCAATCCTTACTTTTGGCAAATGCTTAGGGAAATGATCAAGTTCAAAGATGACGTACTCAGGTCAGCTCTACTCCTTTTTCATTTCGATTGTTTATTTATTTATTTATTTTTCATTTATTCTGTTTAAGCTCTAAATATGACTTATTTTAAGATATTCATAGATTTTATTGATTTTTTTTAATACTACTTATTTTACGGCATCCCATCTTATGAAAAGAAGTGAATTTTTTACTATAATTTAAAGTTTAAAATTTTATTTTTTTTCTGTGACTTAAAGTTTAAATTTTTATTTTTTGTCTGTGACATTCTCATTTTTCTAAAATGAAAATGTACTCATTAAAAAAAATTATATGTGTATATATATATATATATGTGTGTGTGTATATGTATCATGTATGTATGTATGTATAATCATTTTTTAGTGTGGGCACTTTCTTTTTTTATTTTTCATGCAAACACATTTTAAAATTATAAGGTTTAAAAAAAAAAATGAGAACGCCCACACTAAAAAATGACCATTCATACATACATACATATACATACATACATGTTATATATATATATATATATATATATAATTTTATTTTTAATGAGTTATAAAACTATGAAATTTAAGATAATATAAATCTTGACTGTACTAAATTTTATTATTTAAAAGCGTGTCCGTATGAAAAAAATGAGGACGTCTGTATTAAAAAAAGGCTACACACACATGCATATACATACACACACGCATAAGTACGCGCATAAACACACATATAAGTACGCTTTTAAACCGTGAGCTTTAATTTTTAATTCTTTTAACTATATAATTTAAGAACATATTTACATTTAAAAAAGTTGTAGGCGTCTACACCTTTTATATATATATATATATATGAAAATAATAAGAAGAAGAAGAAGAAGAAGCAGCGCAAAATTGCCATAGGCTTGGATGTGTTGGTGTTTTGTTTACTGTGACACAGTAAATTCTTTCTGCCCAACGCACCCTTCCAGAATTGACAGTACGGCTCCTGTTGTTTTGTGAAAAATACTATTAGTTGCCAAAACGTCTCAATTAGGTCCTCTCTGTTCCATAAAAATGAACTTCACAGAACGTATATCGGATCTTTTCAGTTGGGTGCTAATTGCAAATGCTTTGCATATGGCTCATTGTATCGTCAGGATGCTCATATACAAGCGCAGCTATCTCCAGTAAATATACCCAACATGCTTGAGGTCAATTCACAACAAAACCGATTTGTCAAATCTGTCCACTTTCATGGTGTTCGCTACACGCTCGACAAAATGCCTCACCCGGACAGGATTTCTTTGACCATAGTGATTTCAAGGCCGTGGACTCCACTGAAGCTTTGGCAAAGTTTTGCTGAATGTGGATTGAGCCTCGAAATGAACATGGACACCTTTATGCTTACTTGGCCTTGCGATCAAAATTTGTATGCTGGATGTGTGACCGCTAATTAAGGAGGATCATTATACTGATATGGTCAAAACCGCTCTCATGGGTACTAGTGCCCTTGAAGTTCCAAGGCAGCAATAATAAGCATGTTGACGTGATTGTTTAACTACTGCAGTGTTTAAATTTATCACTAATGCTCTGATAAATGCGTAATGGCAATTCATTTCTGAATCTTGACTTTCCTAGGAGCTACTGACCATCTTCTTTTCTGCGTTACAGTTATGTTGAACAACTTGAAAACAACCCAGACATTGATCGCAATGAGACCTTGGGGCATTTTGTAAAGTCACGCGGCTACTCCGAACTATTTCTAAAGGCCTATCTTGTAGGTTGCTAAACCATTATATATCATTATATAATTGAGCCTTTTAGACTCCATCGTGGAGATCTTTCCCTTATTTTTCCTACTTACTAGCAGAAATCATGATGTTGTTTGTAGATTTCAATTTGTAGTTCAGTATGGTCCTGCCCTTCAGATGAAGCTATGAGCTTTTCTGCATTCTCTGTTCTGTCATTTTGCTGTCGGTTTCAGGTACATTTTCTTTGAAAGGAGATAAGTGTTGGATATAATAACTTTTTTCCTGATTTTGGCTTGATTGTCTCTGCAGCTCTTTGGCCACCCACAATGTGTTACTGTTAGAAGGCACTCTAATTCTCAGATCGATAAGGTTTCTTTTTATTTTTAGCACCACAAATTATCTACCTTATGTGAATGCAAGTTAAACTACGTGTGTCTGGGAATTTTTTTAATTTTTTCCTTCAAAATATCATTTTTAGAAAAAGGTCAGCGAACAACTTAGGAGCTGGGGCATTCAAATAAGAACAAGTTGTGAGGCGTATTCTGTTTTTCCAGCTGATGAAGGTTAGCGGTTAAATTTTTATTTAGATTTATAATAATGAAGTTAAGACAATACTGAACTAAAATTTGTGGCAGTCTGATGTATAAGTATTGGCTGCTAATAGGCGAACCTATGACAAGATATAGAGGCTCTTAGTATTTTGGAAGCTTGAAAGCTTCTTAATGACTGAAATTTCTAGCCATGAAATGCTAGATATAAAGGTTGCAGAAGGAGAAATATAAATCATTGAAGGCATTGTTAATAAATTCTTGCAGGTTGCTCTATAGTCTGTGCGAATGGTTCCCAAGAATTTTACAATGGCTGTATAATGGCTGTTCATGCCCCAGATGCTTTAAGAATACTAGGGAACCAAGCAACATTTGATGAAACGAGAATACTTGGTGCTTTCCGCTATGTGTACAGGTAATGTCTTCTACTACCATCCGTCATTGTTCATCGATCAGATGCTATTTGATTAAAGAATGATTTTCTCTTACAACTGGATCTATGATTCTCAAAGATATTGTAAAAATGTCTCAAGTTCCAAGTATTTTGAAAACAATCAATTTTGACAGTGGGCTGGTGCTCATGATCCACCAAGTATTGTCAACTCTTCGTTCACCATTAGCTCCTTAACTTGAATGAATGATGGAATTTTGTCATCTATTATACTAAAATGCTCAATCATTATTAACTTGCTATTGGCAGAGATGTTTTCCTTCATCGTGACAAAAATTTCATGCCCCAAAAGCCAGCAGCATGGAGTGTTTGGAACTTCCTGGGGAGTACAAATGGTAAAATATGTTTGACATATTGGCTCAATGTGCTTCAGGTATGTAACATGTTCAGCTTGGCTAAAGTGAATTTGTAGCTCTAGTAGCTCTAGTTTAGGTAAAGTGAACTTGTATTAACGACTTGATACTGTTTCAGAATTTGTGGATGTTGTTCTCTCCCAATTTAGCCTCTGCTTTAGTTGATCAAACAAGAAACTTACCAAGGGCCTAGTTGAGTAGGTTTCAAGTAGTTTTAGCGGGCCCACCCCTCCACTTTTTAAAAAATAATTAAAGAAATAAATGAAAAAACAAGAAAACTATTGATTTTTGTTTACAATGGCAGCAATAAATCATTCCTGAAACAAATAATGAAATCTATTATCATACATCATTTCTCAAATGAACAATGAAATACAATATCTGCTTTTGCAATGTTGCCAATAAATGGGCTGACCCTGGGGAAATGATTTATTCTTCTGCTGTTTACTTTCTCAAAATAGTCATTGGAATGCTTGACATTGCAGAATATTGGTGAAACGAGTATGCCTTTTCTTGCAACGCTTAATCCAGATCGTACTCCTCAAAATACCTTGCTCAAATGGTCAACTGGCCATTCAGTCCCTTCTGTTGCTGCATCAAAAGCTTCACTCGAGCTTCACTGTATTCAAGGGAAGAGAGGAATTTGGTATGGTGGAGTCTATCAGGGTGAGCATTTACTTCATGGACGCAGATGAAGAATACAAAAATTTCTGAAGCAGATGTTGTGGTTCAGAATGTTAAATTGCAACATCAGTTTACTGGTCATTTTTCAGAGTTCCTGGAATAATCAGATTAGATTCACAGTTGCAGATTATCATTATCTACCGCAGATGTTGTGGTTGAATATGTTAAATTGCAATATCAATTTACTTGTCATTGTTCAGAGCTCTTAGGTCTTAGAATAATCAGATTAGATTCGTAGGTACAGATCATCTCAGTAATCTCATTTTACTTCCTAATATTTCAGGTTATGGCTTCCATGAGGATGGACTAAAGGTACCTATTAGTTTCCTCTTAAATTTATTATTCATACGCGATATATTTTCTGACATTTCTGAAAAATTTATTTTATATAAGAATGCATTGAAGCTTTACACTTTGCTTAAACATCGTAATAATCAAAACAATAGTTTCTTTTTAAAAAGGTTTTTTCAAATCTTTAGTTAAAATGTTCTCTCTGTTGTGGTCCATAATTTGCTTGCACAATCTATAATTTAGGTGTAAGATGGTTCTTATTTTCTTAAAAGTGTAGACATCCTTCTTTACAGGCAGGCATGATTGCCGCACATGGTGTGCTTGGAAAAAGTTGTGCTATTTTGGTCAACCCAAAGCAAATGGTACCATCTTTGATGGAAAAAGGGGCGCGGCTTTTTGTTGCTAGATTTCTTAGACAATTTATTTCTACCGGCTGCTTCATGTGAGTGCCTTCTTATTTCCATATCATTTGGCCTGTTTTTTTCTTGTGCACATATATTTGCTTTTAATTTTATTCTTCCAGTATCAGACAATTCCATATTTATGCTCTTTAGGGAGGAATCTCAGTTGGAACTTGGTAATTTGCCTTAATGGGATTAAAACCGAAAGAGCGTTCCAGGCTTGAGAGTTTGGAATGCTTGTTTTAAACTGAAAACTTTTGGATCAATGCTCAGAGCCTCTTTGTGGAACACTGAATATGCAAACTTATGCTTTAAGAACCAAAATCAATTTATTGTTTCTGTTGCCTTTTTTATATTATATATATAGTACTAGATCTAATATTTATATTATACAGAGATATCTATAGAGTGTGCTTTCTGGCTTTATAGTTTGCTGGAGGAACGAGGCAAGACTTTTACTTTTGAGGGACCCCGAACAAACTGCCCGCTGAAAAGTGTTTTGAGAATTCAGAATCCGCAGTTTTACTGGAAGGTAATCGATCTTTCTTTACATTTGACTTTGGGACCATTTGCGAGGGATCACATGCAGGAAAATTATGAATTTAAATCATATAGCATGCAATATATTATAAGTGGAATTTTACATCATATCATTTATTCTAATGCACAAAATTCTAACGACTGATGACCCCTAGTTATTGTTGTCAGGTTATGACAGAGGCTGATTTAGGCCTTGCTAATTCTTATATAAATGGAGATTTTTCTTTTGTTGATAAAGATGAAGGACTTCTAAATCTCTTCCTGGTAAGATAATAGATTTGAATCTAAAAGCAAACTGATTATTCATGATCTACTTTAGGAGATTTTTCTTTGCTGATATATATATTTCAGATTGTGATTGCCAACCAAGGTTTGGATTCTTCCACCTCAAAATTGAACCTGAGGAGGTATTTGTGACTGGTGGACTCCGGGATTATGATATAACTAGTAGTTGGTTCCTCAATCACTTTACATTTAAATATTTTCACCACTGTTGGCTTTAGGGGTTGGTGGTCACCAATGTTCTACACGGCTAGTATTGCATCTGCAAAATATTACTTTCGGCATATTTCAAGGAAAAATACTCTCGCACAAGCTCGCAGGAATATCTCTCATCATTATGATGTGGTAATTTCTTGTACTATCAATTTCTCTTGGCAAGCCTTGATAAATTTCAGAGAAAGGAAGAAAATAAAGATAACCTGCTGTTAGAATATGTAGTTTTTGTGTTAATGAGAATATTCATGTTTTCTTAATGCAAAGTATAAGTTTATATCCAGACATGAAAGCATCAAGTTCTATTTAGCTTTCCAAACTGTTTTAAGAAATTCTGCATCACTTGCTATATTTGAAGGAAATTAGCGCTGAAATTCATTAATGGAGTTGTATAAAATTGGTGTCTATAATTCATGACACCTATTGTAGGGTAGTGCTAATACGGTATAGTGAGCTAAGGTTGAGGCCATAGGGGGTTTCTGCTGTATGGACTTTTAACTTTTTCATTTTAACTACTCATATAACAAAAGAGTCCTTATAGTTCCTTTCCGTTTTTTGTTGACAGAGCAATGAACTTTTTTCTCTGTTCTTGGGCAAGTCAATGATGTACTCATGTGCGATATTTAAGGTTAGGATCCAACTTTACTTCAAAAACAGAATTGATCTTCTTTGATTGTGTACTACAGCTTTAATTTATTTTATGTTTTTACTTTCAAGGGAAAATTGACAATGTTTTGAATACTGATGCTTGCATCCATTTGTTTACAGAGTGAATATGAAGACTTGGATGTTGCACAGATGAGAAAAGTTTCTCTTCTGATTGAGAAAGTGAGTATATACAAATTCATTGAAAAATATTGATGGAAGATGCTTTATTTGTTCTTTACTTTTAACTGCTGCAGGCAAGAGTTAGTAAGGGGCTTGATGTTCTTGAGATTGGATGTGGGTGGGGAACCTTAGCTATTGAAATAGTCAAGCAAACTGGATGCAAGTACACTGGCATAACCTTGTCTGAGGAGCAACTGAAATATACAGAAACGAAAGTGAAGGAAGCTGGCCTTCAGGTAAGTATTTGAGGAATGAGATCTAAGTATTGAAAAGCGAAGAGCAGTTAACCATTCAATACACCAGAAACTAGTTGAAATAATTACATTATTCATGACCTTATCTGTGCTGTTAGGACCACATCAGACTGTATCTTTGTGATTATCGTCAAATGCCTGAAGTGAAAAAATATGACAGAATTATTTCTTGGTAAGTTCTTTTAACACAGCTAATAATGCATATGATGCCGATGTACCTACCGGCATGACAAGCTTTTGTATTGTCTTTTTTAGCGAGATGATAGAAAATGTTGGTCATGAATACATTGAGGAGTTTTTTGGTTGCTGCGAATCTCTACTGGCTGAACATGGACTTCTTCTTGTACAGGTATGTGTAAAACAGGAAGGAGAAATGTAGAAACTCTAGCCTTTTGGCCGGTTTGGTCATCAGAACTTTGTGGCTAAAATTTTAAGGCTCAAGTGCCTAATAGTTTGGCATTTGGCTGAGCTGATTTCTATTTTGGTTTAACAGCTCTCGAGTTACTAATGGTGAATTTCTGGTTGATACTTGATTCTTTTCAGTTCTCATCAGTACCGGATCAGTGTTATGATGGGCACAGGCTAAGTCCTGGTTTTATAACAGAATATGTTTTCCCTGGAGGATGCTTGCCATCGTTAAATAAAATAACATCGGCCATGACTTCTTCATCCAGATTATGGTAGAGGCTGTAGTTAGCAGTTAGCACTGTTTAAGATTTGGTCTTATGTTTCTTTTTCCTACTAAATTATTCCACTTAATTAATTGAACTTCTGTTGAAACAGTGTGGAGCATCTGGAAAATATAGGAATTCATTTCTACCAAACACTTAGATGTTGGAGAACAAATTTAATGGAAAAACAGAGGTAATAAAAATACGATAGTTGTATTCGACTTGTAGTTGTTTCTAGATATTTGTGTTTTTTGCAATAAATAACTTTGTAGAACTTAATATAATTAAATCTACATCCTATTGTTACAAATTTCTTTCTTAGTGAAATTCTTGCTCTGGGATTCAATGAAAAGTTCGTTCGGACATGGGAGTATTATTTTGATTATTGTGCTGCCGGATTCAAGTCTCGTACACTTGGAAATTATCAGGTAAGTTATGTTCTAGACTTGGTTTATATATTGGTTTAAGCTTTATATTCAGTAAGCTCTTTGAAATGTATCATTAAAAATTTAGAAGAGTAGTAGAGTTTTTTCCTGCAGTTAAATTTATAATTTTCAGATAATACATGGAATTATAACTAAAGAAAAAATAGTTCCACGTACTGCAGATTGTATTTTCACGTCCCAACAACGTTGCTGCATTCAGTGATCCACACGAATGCTTTCCTTCAGCATAGCAATGCTGCCGCATTATATATATATATATATATGTTATAAGAAGACTTTAAAATACTTTCTTCACGGGCAAACTGGCAATTTCATAATAATATTTGTTACTTGCCAAATAAAAAGAGGGATGTTTCATCTTTAGTTACTAAGCAAAACTCTTGTAAGTTGTTACCTTCAGTGCAAGCCAAGCAACTTTTAGCTTCTTCTTTGACAACGACAGATGAGATTTTTTTCCTTTTTTAACTGTTTTCTAGTATTATATGAGCTGCTTTAATTTTGAAGTATTGTGAGAATGGAGCTTGACCTTCTGAATCAATAATGTTATGTATCTAATTTTTGCCCGTATTCATTGACTTTATTTTCATCATTAAAGTGATTATGTTAATATCATCACATTACTTGGGATGCAATGCAATCCTAATTGTTTGCCTTGAGTACTTTATTATATTCCATGTGCTAAGCAAGCAATTAGATTTTTATGATCTCTCCGATTCGGTGAATCCCCAAGATATCATTATTCAATTCATAAGATTTGTGATTATTATTTGTTTATTTTACTTCCAATCACATATAGGTCCATTTTTGGCATACGAAGGCACTTTCATTGTAAATAGTATACTTAGATGTATTCAACGTTTTAAGCAAGCAATTAGATTTCTATAATCTCTATCAGCCGTAAATCCCAAACCGGCCCTATGATATGATTCCATAATCCACAAGGTTTTATTCCGCAATCCTCTAAGGTATGCAAACATAATTGTATTAATTATTTGTATATTTTTTTATAACGTGTACAAAAATTTATAACTATATATTATTCTAGAAAAATCTATATAAAAAGTATATGCTACTGTGTGGCCCTCTCGAAGAATATGAAAATAATGAAAATGCATGAAACGAATTAAAGATAAATAATTCTCCAATAAATTCTCAAAGGCCACCGCGGCCAAACACAGTAGTTGACATTTTTTTTAACAAATTCAATTGTTGATGTCGATCTATTTAGTACATTAACCTAAATCAATGAGTTATGGCTATTTAATTCCATTAACATACATTTTAGATCTATTTTTTTAAAACAAACAGCCCAAGCCAATACTCAATATTAGGCCTTTAAATATTTTATTCTTTTTAATTAACACTTATTTTACGATGTTTTTGTGTCATTTTCTAATTTTCTTTTCAAAGAAAATAATCTGTTTCTTTTGTCTAAATGTAAAAGTGGGGCTTTAGGTTTATATGAAGCTTGAATGTGTGTGAGTAGGCTTATACAATTCTGGTGCATGGCGTTTTGGTAGGAAAACACTAACTGCAATAAAAGTCGTAACTGATAACCAATAAACATTCATTTAATTCTTGAATTAAAATCAAAGTACAGCCCCTTTAATTACATATTAAATTTTGAGTTACATATTCAAATATGAGTTTAAATATTGTTTGTTGCAATCTCAGAATAAATTTTGAATTTCATTAGCCATTATAAAAAAAAAAAATACAGGAATTAATTACATAATTAATTAAAAAAATTATTTTTGATATTCATTTATTCAGTGTAATCGTCGAGCGTATTTTAAGTGTTTATTTCTCATTTATTGGATCATCATTTTGAAAAAATATTATATCATTTTGAAATACTCATAAAGGAGAACTCGAATATGTCTCACTCAAGATTATATAGCTCAAGATAACGATTGACTGTTCTATTTTCCAACAATTTGAATGTTTGTGAACGGGCTTGTCAAATGGGTTTTGTTTTAGAAGAAATTTCCTCCATAATTGATCATTCAATCACTGCGCTTACTTTGAATTTTCAAAAAGAGTTAATTTGCATTGATACTGTATTGTGAAGGTAGACTTTTTCTTTCATCAAAATTAGTATGCAATTAAAATTTATTTATATATGTTTCAAAATTAGTATGCAATTAAAAATTATTTTTAATACTGCGCTTTTCAAAAGAAAAATTAGTATCAATTATATATATATTGATACTGTATTGATACAGTATCAATACAGTAATTTTCTTGCATACCAGACACATTATTCATTATCACCGTTGGCATTGGCGAGCCTTTAGTGTCAAGTTGGGCCAGCTGCCCCAAGTCAGTCAAACATTGTACTAGCGTTGGTTTGATTTTTCGGCCACTCGAACACGGCAAGAAGTAATTGGCCAAACTTACCTTTGGATTGAGGATCGTGGGGACGGCGGCTGGACTACTTCAGAAACGTAAAATTGTAGTAGCATTATAAGATTTTCCATAAGAAGAAACGTTTTCTGCATTTGATCTCTTTTTCAATGTAATTAAAATCGATTTGTGATACAGCACTAGCTAATAATCTTTTTTTTTTAATTTCTTCTGTCTTGTATGTATAAATAATGACCATTAATTCAAAGTTGAGAACTACTGAATCCTAATTCTTGAATTAGTAAAGGAACCAAATCGATATCGAAAACAATGAACGTACGGACAATCAGAAGTCGAGAGGTTATAATTCATTCTAGTCTCATTCAATAAAACAATATCATACGTTATCAAACTCTTTATAGTAAATTTTCATATAATTCTTTATTTGAATGTTACCTTAGTTAAGATATACTATTTTAATATATTACGGTATCAAATTCACATTCCCACACGCATGTCCGCGTCACGCGCACAACCCTTAAGACATTAATATTAAAAAAATTTCAAACTTTGCACCGTACGCATTCCGCGTTCCACTAATTTATCACGTCTTGCTAGCTGGCTTAATTTAAGACAATGCCAGACCCAGTGGCTGTTTGCTAGCTCTCTATATATATGTATGTACTTTGTCGTTAGGATCTCTACCTTCTTCTTACTTCCATTCTTGTGGTGAGAGGGCCTGATAGATATTGGATACGTTATAATTAAGATTCTGAAGCTTAATTTAAGATCATTCTGAGTTAAGAAAAAATAAAAATGAGAGCAGCAGTGATTGGGGGTGGGATCAGTGGACTTGTTTCGGCTTATGTTCTTGCAAAAGCAGGAGTTGAGGTTGTGTTATACGAGAAGGAGGATTCCCTAGGCGGCCATGCAAAGACTGTCACCATCGACGGTGTTGATTTAGACCTTTGTTTCATGGTCTTCAATCGTGTAAGTGTTATGGAATATCATTTTCAAGTAGTTTTCTTTAACTAGCCACTCGTGTGTTTGGGTCATAAGTAAAATAAGTGACTAAAAATCAATGATTTGAGTGAATTTGACATATATCCAAATGTTTATATTTTTGAGTTTTCAGAATAAAAACGTCTTAGGTGTTCTTAGAGTACTATTTGTTTCTTGCCATGCACATGTTTCAACTAATTATAATAATATGCATGTCTAGGTGGCAAGCGTTGAATGAATAAAAGGTAATACTCCAAGACCATAAAAAATCTTCTTTTAGAAGAGAGCATAATTTTTCACTTTTAACCAAACCTAATGTATATATTATCATTAGTATTTTATCTTTTTATCATTTTTACTCCTTAATGAACCAGGATCTGTTGGTATCATTTTATAACAATTATTTTTATTTTTTTTCCTTAATTCAAGTGTGCTACATGTTCGTTGGTCATTTTTCCTCGAATAGATTAAAGAATAAATTATGAAACACATAGATTAGAAGCCATATGATAGTAATAAATAAGACAACAACTTAAATGGCTATTCTACAAAAACAAACTATAAAATACACCATAAAACTCATTCTGCACATTTTCCAACACAAAATAAATGCTCTTTTATCTTATCTCACTTATATTTGGGAAATTTACAAAAGTAGTTAAAAAATTTTTACTATTTTCACAACTAACTCCCTAAAGATTTTCCTATCAACATTAGCTAAATTTTCCCCCTTTTACCGAAAATACCCCTCCCATAACTCCTCCCTCTCCTTCCTCTCTCTCTCTCACCGCCGAATTTTCTCCCAATGTATTCACTCATCGTCGGTAGCTTTCTGGAGTTATTCTCAGCAGCGAACATCTTTGATGGTTTATTTATACTATTTATACTATTTTCAATTGACTATAGGACGTGTATTACTGTTTGTTTTTTAAATACAAAATATAAAAAATTATACCAAACATGTAGTCAATTTCAAAATACAACAACTTCAAAACACCATTTTCATTCTTACCTTTGTTTTGTGAAAATATCAAATGAAAAATAACACAGAAAGGGCTCTAAATTTTTTGTAGTACAATTTTATCCCTCACATAAGATGCGTATTTTCCCTTGTTCTTCATTTGTTTCTGGAATTTCGGCACATGACAATTGATCAATTGATCTATTGATTCATTGATTGATTAACAAATGTGGCGGCGGTTATCTTTGATGGTTTATTAACTGTCCGAAATTTAATTAAAACTTATAAATTTTGAAGGAGAAAAATTTTAAACAAACAATGCCGCAAGCAAAATGATCTTCATGATGAACTAAGAATGGCAATTGGTTTCTCCAATTTTGGGTTTTCTTGTGTGCTTGGCTTCCTTTTATACTTAGAAAGATGCTTGAAGAGATCAAACAAAATAAAGAACAATAACTACTGGAAGGATAATATATATTGGTAATAAGCGAGGTTTATTTACAAAATAATATAATTTTAAGGATTTATATGAATGTTATTATACAAAAAATGGGGGAAATATCGCCACCCAAAAAACTAATATTACGATCAAATAAACACCCATGAACTACCATAACCATAAATCAAACTCAAAATGCTACAAATTAAACTAAAAATTTGAAAATTAAAAGAAAAATATTGCTGGAAAATTTATTACATAATTTTCCAACTATTAAGAATTTACACCTATTTTAACTAGTGTAACAGATATTGTTCATGAGTCACAAATCTTGAATCACTATTTATAGTTAGTACTCATCGTTACTATTCTTAGCATGTTTCCAGTACTTTTCATTCTCATTAAATCCATCAAATATGCTCAAAATAGTTAATTGTAAAAAGTAAAGCACACAAAAGTTTTTTACATGGTTTGGATTCACAATCCTATATCCACGATACCACGCCCAAGCATTAAGCAATTTACTAAGTAAAGAAAATATTACAACCTACTGAAATCTTAAATAATCAAAGACTCCTTCTTACTCTTACCACCACCTTGTATAATCCAACATAGTTGACCTTACTTAGCAAGCAACACTTGTCTTTAATTGTGTTTTTTGTTTTCTTGAGATCCCTTCAACACAACAAACAACACCTTCATCAAGAAGAGACCAAGGTAATCATCAAAGAAAGTCTAATGAAAGACTTGATATGAAGAAGACTCAAAAACTAAAACTCCATAGAGATATGAAACACCATATACGGCCAAATAAGACTTACTCTCTACATTAGTTGCTTCTCTGATATAAAACACAAGATGTCTTCAATCTCTTTTATGAGTAAAATACTTTTTTTATGTAGGTTTAATATTTTACCCAAGTTCTAGTAGAAGAGTACTAGGATATACATCTTTAAGAGTGTAAAATATTCCAAAAATACTTGATATACTTATCAATGTAGTAATTAGCTTTATTTAGAACTCTTTGATAAATAATCTGATGTATACATTAGTTTACTTCTTTATGCCTCTAAAACATTCTTCAATATTCCACGTAATCTAATCTAATAAATACCCAAGACTGGACAGGTTACTAATACAAAGATTAAATAAACGACAATATTCCAACAATTAAAACACCAACACCAGCTTTTATCGAGTATTTAATTAGAAACACCAGCTTATTAAAATATATCCAACGCCATTTAAGTTTCTGGAATTATCACCCAGTTATTTTTTCGTTTGGCAACTCATATAAAATAATCAAATGTAATAATGTGACAAAAGACATTAATTGTCACCGAACTATACAAATGGGTTTATCTTTCGCAGCTTAGTTAAGAATTACAATTTTTTAAGGGTGATGCGGCGGATTGTTACCATGGAACTGACCACTGAGCAAATAATATGAACATATTTCATAATCTGAAAGACTGTTCTTCAACATCTATCTTGATGAACAAGGGCTTATCTTTCTTGCATATGTTTAGTAAGAGCAAGATGCTATTTTTTTGTTCTTGTATATAATTGTTGGAAGAGTAATAATTAATAAGTTGTTGACATATAACCCATTTGGCACTACCACAAAAGCCATATTATCGATTGGATACTTCTGAGGGCCGTGTATAGCTTCAGCAATAAGCACTTTTGATACTGACATGAAAGAGCTGTCAGAAAATCTTTAAAAATATGATAAGTTTTTTCGAGGGTGTTTGTCCTTGGTATTAAATAATGTGTCTTAGGAAATTTAAAACTCAGTTAAGGTGTTGGATGATTTGACAGGTGACATATCCAAACATGATGGAGTTCTTTGAGAGTCTTGGGGTTGATATGGAGATATCCGATATGTCATTCTCAGTGAGTTTAGACAAAGGTCAAGGTTGTGAATGGAGCAGCAGAAATGGCATGTCTGGTTTGTTTGCACAGAAGAAGAATCTGCTCAATCCTTACTTTTGGCAAATGCTTCGAGAAATTATCAAGTTCAATGATGATGCCCTCAGGCAAGCTCTTTCCTCTTTTTGCCTTCAATAAATTTTGCTTCTGTAAGAACAAGTGTCCATTGGTAGCATGCTTGTAACCGTCGTGCTTCTGCTTAATTCTGAAAGAAAAATAGCTGATAAAATAGACCCACTTGTGTCTGGTTATTTTTAGTCCACCATACCACTGAGGTATCTAGACTTTCTGGTAATTAATTTGGCTCCATTTTTCGAATTGCAGTTATCTTGAAGACCTTGAAAACAACGCAGATATTGATCGCAATGAAACCTTGGGACAGTTCGTAGAGTCACGGGGTTACTCCGAATTATTTCAGAAGGCTTATCTTGTGAGGCTGCTGCTGAAGCATTAAATTTAGTCATATCCTTTAGCTTTAACCCTTCATACTGAAGATAATTCTTTTTGTTACTTACTACCAGTAATAACTATTTGATTCTATAGGTTCCAGTGTGTGGTTCAATATGGTCCTGTTCTTCAGAAAAAGTTATGAGCTGTTCTGCTTTCTCTGTGCTGTCATTTTGCCGCAACCATCATGCGCTTCAGGTACATTTTTTAGCAAGGAGAAAAGTGTTGTTTAAATGTTCCCTAATAAAGTATTGTTGATTCTTTTGGCTTGATTGCCTGTCCAGATCTTCGGCCGCCCACAATGGCTTACTGTTAGAAGTCGTTCTCGTTCTTATGTCGATAAGGTAGCTTTTATTTTTTTTTAATTATTTTTTTGAGGCTTAGCTGTTTAAATATTGTTTTAAGGTTCCATGACCTAAGTTAAGTTACGTTTCATGTTATTTTTATTTGGATTCAATTGAAATCAGGTCATAGAACTACTTGAAAGCTTGGGTTGTCAAATAAAAACTGGTTGCGAGGTGCGTTCTGTTCTGCAATATGGTGAAGGTAATTATGATATGGTCCAAAGTATTGCAACCTCCCTCATTTATTCCTCAACTTGTTTGTATTTCTGTTAGAATCTGCATTTCTGTTTATTGGCGTACGGGCATGTCAAATGTAACAGTCTTAGTTGAGCCTGAATGGTATTTGCTGGCCCCTTAGCTATAAGCTCAAATTCCATAATTTATGTATTACATAGCCAGCTGGTTTTTAATTATCAGACTCCTTGATGAATGAAATTCCTGGAAAGCCAAGAAATGCCAGATGGATGAATAACTGCTGAAAATACATGAACAACTGAAACAAGCATTATTAATGTACTGTTGCAGGTCGTATTGAAGTCCGTGGAGATGATTTCCAAGAAGTTTATGATGGCTGCATAATGGCTGTTCATGCCCCGGATGCTCTGAGAATACTAGTGTTAGACGGGTGGGCGCCCAAGATGGGCCGACCCGACCCGACCCACACATGGTAACCACTTGGTGGTTACCATGCACGGTTGGGAACTCCCCAACCGTTCCCAACTGCAGTATATATAACAATATAACTGCTGTTGAGAAAAAAAAAAACGAGAGGAATGAAATTGATTTTCGAATAAGAAAAAGAAGAGAAAACAGTGAGTGAGTGTGTGAGAAAGAACGAGAAAACAAACAAAGAATCTTGAACAAATCCGAGACGAACAAATATACTGTGATTAGAGGAGGATTTCCGTTCGTGATTTCTTTCCGACCTGTGACGTGATCCAACGCTTGTTTATTCCGCTGCATATTCGAACGAGGTAAGTTTTAATGACTTCTTTCGAAATACTTTCATTGGTATCAGAGACTGAAATGTGTTGGATTCGTGCATTGGTTGGTTTGAATTCATGAAGAGCATGATTTTTTTTTTTCTTTCTCTGATGACTGTTATTTTGAGTGTTCTGGAATGTTAAATATGAATGCTTACATTCTGGAATTTTTGAGTATTAAAACCGGCCTAGGTTTTAGATTACATGAACCCTAAAATAGATGAAACCCGAAATTCGTATAGATCGTATCTTTTGATCTAGGCAACCTGACAATACGTGTAATATACCATTGGAAAGATTTTTTCGAGAACTTTCCAACGGTATATGATTTGTTAAAAACGGACTTAAAACGAGAAAGTTATGGCCAAAATACGAATCTGGTCGGATTAGGGTTTAAAAAGGTTAAGAACCCTAAAATTGGAGAAGACGATGAACAGTACCCGAATTAAATTTTTCACGATTCCAGCCTGTTCCGACCTCCGTTAACCAATCCGAACGGACCATTGAACTCATAATGGAAAATGGTTTGATCCAAAATTTAAAGTTAAATTTTATTAAACAAAATAATAACAATAATAAAATTTAAATTTCCTTAAAGAAATAGATCTGCATGGCTATCTGCCTCAAAAACGGTTCACCGGTTAAGGCAAACGGCGAACCGATTGCAGTTCGTAACTTTCTGACGCTAAACGGATCACCGGTTAAGGAAACCGGAAAACCGATTGCAGGTAGTAACGGTTCTGGAGTAAAACGGTTAACCGGTTAGGGAAACCGGTAGACCGTTTGCGGGCTCCCTCCTTACTGACGCAAATCGGTTAGCCGGCTAGGGAAACCGGAAAGCCGAATAACAGCTCCCCGGTTCTGTACAATAAACGGTTAGCCGTTTATTGAAACCGGCAAGCCGATTACTTGATAAATTTTTTTTATTTATTTATTAAATTTTTTTCTTTTCTTTTCTTTTTGGATCAAACATATGAAGTTTAATGGATGAGCATTATATGTTAATAATGTTTCGCTCTAGTGGGAGCTTGAAATATTTTTTCGGAATTGGCTTAAATCTAATCTCGTATTTAGTCATTGTTTTTTTAAAAAAAAAAAAACACTAATTTTTTATATATTTTTTTATTGTCGTAGATGCCTCCCGTTAGTAGGTTGTGGACTGAGGAAGGGGGTTTAATGACAATAAGAGCTTGGGTTTCACCTAATGATCTAATTGAGATTAACAATAGTCTGTCTTATGAAGAACTTATGGAGAAAATGGAGAATTATAAGATGGACCCTGATCGCCCTATATGCATGAATATAGAAGACTTATATGGAGCTTTTAACCGCTTAATGTCCGCAAATATACCTATGGTGTATACAAACTGGGGTTATTATGAATGGCTCCTTATACAATCATTACCTGATGATGACAACACGCTTGTCTTTAAGGTTCGCATGTTAAATGAGATTGAGAAACCTTCACACTATTATTATGAGTTAAGGTGTGAAATGGAATTGATGGAGGAGCGCCGTCTTGTTTCAAAGATGAGGCGAACCTCAGTGCTTAGCATTCACACGAACCTTCGAAGTGGGAGACAAGCTAGTCGCCTTGGAAGAGGGCAGAAGTTATGGTATGAGAAAACCATAAATACAATCATCAAGAGGGAACAATTATTTTTTTATGGAAATAGACTTAAGTATAAGTTGGATGAAAGAGTCACAAGCAACAAAGAATATTTTAAGAACATGTAAAAGATTTCATGTATTAGTTTGACCATGTTAGATTATTTCCTTTGTTTGTTGACTATGATATTTTTTTTTTTTTTTTATTTTGTTGGTTGAACCATATGTTGCTATGACTTTATTAATGATATTCTATACTAAATGTTGCTTGGCATTAAATACTCTTTTCTCACATCTCATTAATTGTTCCGTTGAGTGGGAGTTCTAATTAAATTGAACTTGAAAAATTCATAATTAGAATTAATAATTTTGCGCATTAAAAATCGAATTAATGATGAATATAATAAAGGGAATTGGATGATGATTGGAAGCCTCGACGACCTTTTGATTCCATTACCGATATTAGTTTGTCATTTTTTGTTAACGCTATGCAAAATTAATTGTATGTGTGTAATTGTAAATTATGCCTTTAATGATTGTATTTTGAAATGTCTTTGTGTTGAATTAAAGTTGGGATGGCCTCTGCATCCAAAAACATAGTGGCTGAGCTGAACAAGGGTGAGAAACTGAATGGTGACAATTACGATATTTGGCACCGTAAAATTCAAGATATCCTCAAGAGCAAGAGACTCTAGAAACTCTTAACAACACCCTAATGAGCCTCGAGCAAGGCAATACCGCTCAACACAGAGGGATCTTGAGGCCTATCAGCCCGGAAAGAAGAATAGCAATGCTCGCATAACATTGTTGAGCAGTATGCAAGATGATCTCATGTGTGAATATGAGAAGTATGAGACTGCTCAAGAGATGTGGCTCGCTTTGAAAGACAAGTTTGGTGGTACTTCGACCACTAAACTTAGGAGGCTTACGATTAAATTCGACTCTTACCGAAAGCGCCCAAATCAAACTATGAGGCAGCATCTGAGGGAGATGTCGAACATGGTTCGTGAGCTTAAGTCTGCTGGACATGTTTTGACTGATGAACAACAAGTCCAGGCAGTAATCAGATCTCTGCCCGATACCTGGGAACACATGAAGGTGAATATGACTCATAATGAGAATATCAGAACTTTTAAAGACATTGAGCATCACCTAGAGCTAGAAGTAGAGCGCCTTGAGGCAGCTAAGCTTTCTGAAAGTGTTTTTATGGCCGAGTCAAGCTCACGCAAAGCTTCGGGCTTCAAGCGTAAGAAGGGCCATAAATATAACCAGAAGAATAAGGGATCTGATCCTGATCAGAAGAAACAATATGCTAAAAAGCGCCCAAGGGGTAAGCGTGCTGGCAAGAAAAGGGACAAATCCAAGGTGAGATGCTACAACTGTAGCAAGCTGGGTCACTTCGCTCGTGAGTGCACTGAGCCGAAAAAGGTGAGACCCAACTACACTTTGTTAAATTATGCTTTAGTTACGAGTTCTGCACTCCTAACCGAATCTCGTCCTGTGTGGACTGTAGACTCAGGAGCAACAGACCATATAGCTCGTGATCGAAATGCATTTGTGGAGTATCGTCGAATCAGTCAGGGACGTAGATGGATATATGTGGGCAACAACTCTAGAGTTGAGGCAAAAGGAATAGGCACATGCAAATTGACTTTGCGTGGCGGACGTATTCTTTTATTACACGATGTCCTTTATGCACCGGAGATTCGACGAAACTTGATTTCTGTCCCTGTTCTTCTTGAATTAGGATATTACTTAACTTTTCATGGTGTTTGTTTAGAAATTTTCTTAAATTCAGTCCTTATAGGAACTGGGCATTTAATTAATGGTTTTATTGTATTAGATACGATACTTGATGGTTCAAGTTATGATAATAGTTGTTTTTCTTATGTTACTTCTTCTAGTAATAATGAAATAGATGCCATTACATGGCATGCTAGACTAGGTCATATAGGGCAGGAGAGAATGAATAGACTTGCAAAAAAGGGCATGTTGGGCCCACTTACAAAGATTGAACTGCCCATATGTGAAAATTGCCTAGCTGGAAAAACAACTAGAAAACCATTTGGCAAGGGAATTAGAGCCGAGAAACCATTGCAATTAATCCACTCTGACATCTGTGGTCCAATGAATGTAAGGGCTAAACATGGAGCCTCATATTTTATTACATTTATTGATGATAATTCACGTTTCGGTCACGTCTACTTGATTTCTCATAAATCAGAAGCATTGGATTGCTTTAAATTATATTTGAACATGGTAGAGAATCAACTAGACAATAATGTTAAAGTTCTAAGGACTGACCGAGGACGTGAATATCTTTCGGAACAGTTCAAGGAACTCTGTAATGAAAAAGGGATAAAAAGACAACTGACTATTCCTGGAACTCCGCAACAAAATGGTGTAGCGGAAAGAAGGAATAGAACTTTATTAGAAATGGTTAGGTCAATGATGGCGCAAGCAAACCTTCCAATATCCTATTGGGGAGATGCTTTATTAACTGCAGCCTATGTACTTAACCGAGTCCCTTCAAAATCAGTTAGTTCCACCCCATATGAGTTATGGACAGGTAGAAAACCTGACTTAACTCATCTGCGGCCATGGGGATCTGCAGCTTATATTCACAACCCTACTCATAAATTTGGAAAATTAGGAGCTAGGGGTAAAAAGTGTATCTTTATTAGATACTCAGAACACTCTAAAGGATATGTGTTCATTGGTGAGCAAGCAAGTGGAACTGTGTCTGAACTGGAATCACGAGATGTCAATTTTCTAGAAAATGAATTTCCTAGCGTTGGAGAAGTTAATAAGGATTTTCAATTTTATGAATTAGAAAATCCAAATGAGATTGTTACTTCTAACGATAGTGTTGGTGTTAATACTGATCCTTTAGGGATTGCCACTCTGAGTGGGAGTAAAACATCAAATACTTCAATTCCAACTGGGGAATCAACTCGAAAGAGTAATCGTAGGCCTATTCCTCGTCGTCGTTTTGAGATTGAGGGAGAAGCTTTTATGATTGCTTCTCATGATGGTGATGAGCCAAATACTTATAAAGAGGCTCTCACATCATCTGCCAAGGATATGTGGATGAAAGCAATGGAGGAAGAGATGGAGTCTATGAAAATCAATCAGGTCTGGGACTTGGTTGATCTTCCACCTAACCGTAAAGCTATCGGAAACAAATGGGTTCTCCGAATAAAGCGTAAGGTAGATGGGACAATCGAAAGATATAAAGCAAGATTAGTCGCAAAAGGCTATACCCAACAGGAGGGTATAGACTATGAAGAAACCTTTTCTCCTGTAGTAAGATTTGCTTCTATACGATTAATCTTGGCTATCGTTGCACATCTAGACCTTGAATTACATCAAATGGATGTAAAAACTGCATTTCTCAATGGAGAACTAGAGGAAGAAATTTACATGGAACAACCACAAGGTTTTGTTGTTAAAAGTCAAGAGCGCAAAGTATGCAAGCTCAAAAGATCTATCTATGGCCTTAAACAATCCTCTAGACAATGGAACCTTAAATTCCATCAGGCCATAGTTTCTTATGGTTTTAGGATGGTTGAGGAAGATCATTGTGTGTATGTTAGGAAATCTAAAGACGATTTTGCAATATTGTCTTTGTATGTGATTTATATATCGTTAGCGAACAAGAAAGAGTTTGTCAAATCATAAAGATTGGCTATACTCAAATTTCGACATGAAAGATAAGCAATTTATATCTTAGAGTCAAAATTTTGGGATCGCTCAAGAAAACTTCGCTCGGCTCACAAGAACCATATATAAAGAAGATTCTTGAAAGATTCAATATGGTTTATTGTAAGCCAATGGATACCCCAATAGCTAAAGGACAATCTCTTAGTCTCGAAATGTGTCCCAAGACTCCTCAAGAAAAGGAAAGAATGGCTAGAGTTCCTTATGCAAATGCCATTGAAGTCTCATGTATGCCATGATGTGTACAAGGCCCCGATATAAGTTATGTAGATCGTAAGTAGTACTACCAAACTCGGACAAAAGCATCGAGTGCGATCAAGAGGATTTTAGCATATCTCAAAGGCACCGCAGATTATTTTTATGCTATCAAGGAGGTGGTTTCATGAATTGTTGGATATTCGATGCCGATCGGGTGGGATCTGATGAGCGCAAATCGACCTCGTGATATGCATTCTTGCTAAACAGAGGAACGATTACATGGAGTAGCAAGAAACAAACATGCACTTTTATCGATTTATGGAAGAATACATTGTATGTTCTGCAGTTAAAGACAAGAAGTTCGTGTGGCTTAAGAGATTTTGGAAGACTTAGAAATTAATATTAGCGCTACTAGTCCAAAGAACTATCTATTGTGATACAGTCTTATTTCTTTCTAAGGATGCCAAATACCATAGCAAGTAAAAACACATTGATTCTAATTACAATTTTATAAGATACATTTTGGCAAAGAAGGAAGTAATATACAATATATATCTACTCATAGCATGATAATGACCCACTTACAAAAGTCAGAACGAGGATGTATTCGCCTCATGCTAGATCATAGTTACATGAGATTGTAATCTTGCATTATAAAATAATTTTATTTAGTAAACTTGTTATTATATGAATTATTATAAAATGCAATGATGTTTTGAGATCTCTTATTTTAATTTAGTTTGAGAAAGGCATAATTACACATATATAAGAGTATGTCATCAATTCAATGACCGGCTTTCTTACATTTAGTGGTCACCCCGCTTGCTCGGGAGCAAGTCGAGATGAGACAAGTAATAACGAGACAATGTATTTTGTCTAAGAGCCAAAGAATATAGAAATATTCTACAAATTTTGTCGCCTTGACTAGAGTCAAGATGAGGTCGTATACGATATTTTCTCGTTGACCGACTATAATGTACCCTACTATTATAGAGACTTGATTGAAGCCAGATGTGAGATTTTATTTTGACGCTAAAAGAAAGCGTTCATTTTAAAACTCGTTAGGTCAGAAGAAAGCCGATCGACTAAGATCCAGACAGTGAATTGAATTAATGAGACATACGCCCTAAAATGGAAGATTCACTGTAACGCGTGTATCATACTGCGCGTGCTTGATGACCAAAATGGAAAATGATAGAATTTCCTTTCTTCTTCATTGTGTAAGTTCCATATGACTTTATATAAGTCAATTCTGGTATCCTTATGACTATCAACTATGTTTCTGAGATTTTAGACTGGTGTCTGCTACTTTAGCATGTTATCTATGACCTTGAAATAATTTGGTCTATGAAACATGACTAGGAAAGCAACTATTCTGAATTGATAGACATAAGTGTGATGGGAAGATTTAATTTTTCCTTTTATGTGATTCACTGGTCGACCAATTGTTTAATATCTTTGTGATATTACAATTATGAATACATAATGAGATTGCGCAATTTTGGCATACCGAGGGGATTTAGTATGCTAGAGTATTAAAGTAAATTAAATCTGGGATACAATGAACATATGATGAGTTCTCTTGCAAAAGATTGCAATTGAGACATCTCTTGCCTAGTTAGCAATTGAGATATATTTTTTTGGCTCTCCAAATGGATTTTAGATATGTTCATAGGTCACACGGTATATTTGTCTGTATGATTGTAGATATGTGATTGTTCATTATTTCTTTTGTTGTTCCTTTCTTTACATTTTCGATGTCGTCCATCATGTCGAGTGGGAGATGATGAGCGGGTGGCGCCCAAGATGGGCTGGGCCAGAACTTGACTCCAGCGCGCATGGTAACACTTGGTGGATTTACACCGTACACCCGGTCCCCATAGTTCCCAAGCCGATATATATAACAATATAGCTGTGTTGAGAGAAAAAAAAAAAAAAAAAGCGAGAGGAATGAAATTGATTTTCGAATAAGAAAAAGAAGAGAAAACAGTGAGTGAGTGTGTGAGAAAGAACGAGAAAACAAACAAAGAATCTTGAACAAATCCGAGACGAACAAATATACTGTGATTAGAGGAGGATTTCCGTTCGTGATTTCTTTCCGACCTGTGACGTGATCCAACGCTTGTTTATTCCGCTGCATATTCGAACGAGGTAAGTTTTAATGACTTCTTTCGAAATACTTTCAACTAGGAAAGCAAGCAACATTCGAGGAAAAGAGGGTACTTGGTGCTTTTCAGTATGTCCATAGGTATTGTCTTCCATTAGCATCATAGTTAATTGATTTAGGCTCTATTTGGGATTGAGATTATGCAGGTATAGTATAAAAGTTACAACTTTTAAAATGTTCAGTAAACACTAGTTATTATAGTTTAGAAATTTTGATTTTACACATTGTATGATGAAAAATTTATTATATTTTTAATAATTTTATCAAAATTATTATTTAAAAATTATATTTACTACAAATTATTAACTTCTATTTCATAGATGTAGTTTTTTTTTTCCATAGAAACCATAGCTTAAAAGCTATAGCACCGTAATACCAAATAGAACCTTAGGCATTAAGCATATTTGCTTTGCTCCATCGTTCATTAGGTTTGTTGGTTAAATAAAGGAAGTTGATAACATATCTTCTCGAGTAGTTTCTTGAATGTAAATGCACAGTCAATCACTAACATTCTATTGGCAGTGATATTTTTCTTCACCGTGACAAAAACTTTATGCCTCGCAACCCAGCAGCATGGAGTGCGTGGAACTTTCTAGGAAGTACAGATGGTAAAGTATGCCTGACATACTGGCTCAATGTGGTTCAGGTTTGTAACATATTTCCTTTCGAGTGATATGGCTTTGTATTTATCATTATACATGACACTCCAACAAGAAAAAGAATTTAGTGACAGCTTGTTATCTTTTGCAACGTTCTAAATGAATAGGCAGTCTTCTGTAATTTTCTGCGATTACCCTTTTGTTGAATGTGGCAATGCGCTAGTTATTCACAGGAATGCTTGACCTTGCAGAATATCGAGGAAACGAGTTTGCCTTTTCTTGTAACACTCAATCCAGATCATACACCAGAGCATACCTTGTTCAAGTGGTCAACTAGCCGTCCAGTCCCATCTGTTGCCGCATCAAAAGCTTCACTTGAGCTTGACCATATCCAAGGCAAGAGAGGAATTTGGTTTTGTGGAGCCTATCAGGGTGAGCAATTTAGTTCCTAGAAGAAGAAGAAGAAGAATTTGCTTCGAGCTCAAACTTTTTTGGATCATTTTTCTATAGCAGAAATTTGTGATTCGTTTTGTTAAATTGCAACATCTGTTTACTCTTCAATGTTCAGAGCTCTTATGTCTTGGAATAATCAGATTAGATTCAAAGTTAATAACGCCAGCATTTTCATTTTTCTTCCTAATTTTTCAGGTTATGGATTCCATGAGGATGGACTAAAGGTACCAGTTAGTTCCTCTTAATTTATTACTCAGATATACTTTCTTCAGTGAAGTTTAACACTTCACATTGATCATCATAATAACAATAATTTCTTTGCACGTAAGGTGGTATTTCAAAATTTTAATGAAAATATTCTCTATGTTGTGGTCCATAACTTGCTTGCACAATCTACAATGTAGGTGTAAGATGGTCCTTATTTGCTTACAAGTGTAACTCTCCTCTTTGCAGGCGGGCATGATTGCCGCGCATGGTATGCTTGGAAAAAGTTGTGCTATTTTGGCCAATCCGAAGCACATGGGACCGTCTCTGATGGAAAAAGGGGCACGGATTTTCGTTGCTAAATTTCTTAGACAATTTATCTCTACTGGCCATTTAATGTGAGTGATTTCCATATCATTTTGGCTATTCTTTCTTCCACACATACATATACTTTCATTAGCTTTCATTATCTCCCGCAAGCAGTCTTTCAGCCCCTTGCCCCCTCTTCATGGTAGATTACTACGTCACCCGAGGATTGGATTCGCTCTCAAGGACTGGAAAAGCTTTTTTGTGCGAACCTCGCATTACGTTATAATAGAATAGTTGCTATGATTTGCCATTTCTATTTTCTATCTAAGGAAGCAGTCTACTCAGTAACAGACAACTCCATATTTATGCTCTTCAGGGGCATTCTGGGTTGAATAGTAGGTAGTATGCCTTAAGGATTAAAGCTGAAAGAGAATCAACGCTTCAGCGTCTGGAATATCTGTTAAGTAAATAGTGAAATAATGCAGAGAAATTTACAGAATGTGCTTTTTGGCTTCACAGTTTCCTGGAGGAAGGTGGCACAATTTTTACTTTTGAGGGAGCCCAGAAAAAGTGCCCTCTGAAAACTGTTTTGAGAATTCACAATCCCCAATTTTACTGGAAGGTAATTCATCTTTATTTACATTTGAAATTGGCATCATTTAAGACAAGCAATATATTATAAGTGGAATTTCTACAATCGGATCATTCATTTTAATGCACAAAATTCTCACTTCTGATGAGCCTTAGTCATTGTTGTCAGGTTATGACAGAGGCTGATTTAGGCCTTGCAGATTCCTATATCAATGGTGATTTTTCTTTTGTTGATAAAGATGAAGGTCTTCTGAATCTCTTCCTGGTATGATGATAGATTTGAATTAAAAACCAAACTGATTATGAGCTAATTAGATCTCTCTTTGCTGATATATACATTTCAGATTGTGCTTGCGAACCAAGATTTGGATTCTTCCGCTTCAAAATTGAAACAGAGGAGGTACTTGTGAATCGTGGTTTCGGGGAATACGATATTAGTAGCAGTTTTTTCCTAAATCATTTCACATTTAAATATTCACGCCTGTTGGCTCCAGGGGTTGGTGGTCACCAATGTTCTTCACAGCTAGTATTGCATCTGCAAAATATTTCTTTCGGCATATTTCAAGGAAAAATACAGTCACACAAGCTCGCAGGAATGTCTCTCGTCATTATGATCTGGTAAATTTCTTTTACTATCAATTTCACTTGGCAAGCCTGGAGAGCTATCGCAGAAGGATGCAAATAAACGTATACCTGCTGACAGATTATGTAGCGTTGTGTTAGTTTTTCATAATGCAAGTTTAACTTTATATGCAGATATAAAAGATTGGTGTATGTAGAAGCATCAGGTTCTGATAAATTTGAATAACACCTAAGAAATTCTAAGTGGACGGGCAAATAAAGCTGATAAAATTTTGCAACAATCATCTATTCAGCTTTTCAAAACTGTTTTTCCTATTTCTACATAACTTGCTATTTTTTAAGGAAAAACGTGTTGAAATTCATTAATAGAGTTCTAATGATATAAAATTGGTGTTTATACTTCATGAGACTTATAACTCCTTTCTGTTTTGTGTTGACAGAGCAATGAACTTTTTTCTCTGTTCTTAGACAAGTCAATGCTGTACTCGTGTGCTATATTTAAGGTTACGATCCCTTTCTTTCATGATTATACATCAAATTTTACATCAAAAACGGAAGTGATCTTCTTTGATGGTGTACTGCAAGCTTTATTTATTTTATGTTCTCACTTTCAAAGAGAAATTGACAGCGTATTGAATATTGACGCTTGCATTCATTTGTTTATAGAGCGAACATGAAGACTTGGAAGTTGCACAAATGAGAAAAGTTTCTCTTCTGATTCAGAAAGTGAGTCTATTTAAATTCATTCAGAAATTTCGATGCGGAGATGCTTAATTCTCTCTTTACTTTTAACTCCTCTAGGCGAGAGTCAGTAAGGGGCATGAAGTTCTCGAGATTGGATGTGGGTGGGGGACACTAGCTATTGAGATAGTCAGGCAAACTGGATGCAAGTACACTGGCATAACCTTGTCTGAGGAGCAGCTGAAATATGCAGCAATGAAAGTGAAGGAAGCCGGCCTTCAGGTAACAATCATTTGATGCAGCAAAACTAGTTGAAATTGACTACTCGTGTAATCAAATCATCCATAACACATTAACCACCTCTGCTATCAGGACCACATAAGATTATATCTTTGTGATTACCGTCAACTGCCTAAAGCCAACAAATATGATAGAATTATTTCTTGGTAAGTTCTTTTACTACATCAGATTGTTCATTTAATATAACCATAATGTACATGCTCACGTGACAAGCTTCTCTACGGCCTTTCTTAGCGAAATGATAGAAGCCGTTGGTCACGATTACATGGAGGATTTTTTTGGCTGCTGCGAATCTCTACTGGCTGAACATGGACTGCTGATTCTACAGGTATGTCTAAAACAGAAATGAGAAATTTAGAAACTAGCCTTTTGGCCAGTTTGTTACGCATATGGCCGAGATAACTCCTATTTCAGTTTAACATTTCATCTGTAACTAATGGTGAATTGGTGGTTGATTCTTTTCAGTTCATATCAGTACCAGATCAGTGTTACGATGAGCACAGGCTAAGTCCAGGTTTTATAAAGGAATATATTTTCCCTGGAGGATGCTTGCCGTCATTAAATAGAATAACATCGGCCATGACTTCTTCATCCAGATTATGGTATAAGCTATAGTTAGCAGTTTGTAGAGTTTAAGATTTGGTCTCATATTTCTTTTATACTAAACTATTCTACGAAATTAATTGAACTTTTTTTGAAACAGTGTGGAGGATCTGGAAAATATAGGAATTCATTACTTCCAAACACTTAGATGTTGGAGAAAAAATTTCTTGGAAAAACAGAGGTAATAAAAAAAAAAAAAATACTATAGTTGTATTTGACTTGTTGAGCTTTTTGCAGTAAATAACTTTGTAGAACATAATATAATTAACTATAGGTACACACCTCGCAATCTAAAAATCCTCAACTTTATTAAAATTTGGGAAAAGTCTATAATATTGGAAGTTACCTTTTCTATTATTTACAACATTATAAACTCATTCCGCACTTCAATACAATCGGAAATTACGGGATTGAAAAATTTTCAATTTACTCTATAATCTAATGTTACGAAAAAAATTTTTTAGTCAAATCCTTGCTCTGGGGTTCAGCGAAAAGTTCATTCGCACATGGGAGTATTATTTTGATTATTGTGCTGCCGGTTTCAAGTCTCGTACACTTGGAGATTATCAGGTAAGTTCTTATATGTACTCTAGACTTGGTGTATATAATTGGCTTATGATTTTCAGCTAATAAACGGAATTCTAACTCAAGCAAAATAAAATTAAAAATTCGTCTTAATGCAGATTGTATTTTCCCGTCCCAGCAACGTTGCTGCTTTCAGGAACCACCACGAAAGCTTTCCTTCAGCATAGCGATGTTGCCGCGTCATTTGTTGTGAGAGGACTTTAAAACACTTTCTTTGCGGACGAACTTGTAGGTTCATAACAATATTTGTTGTTGGACAATAAAAAAATACCCTGAAAAATCAGATTAAAAAGAAAAATAAATAAAGGGATATGCTCACATTTAGTCGGTTTTCTACAGCTTTAGCCGACTTTTATTTCTCTTCTTCCTCAATTATCTGTACATCTTTTCATATTATTTTGAATTATAACACAAAAAAGACACTCTCCTCCCCATATCCATCCCTATATTCTATATATGTCGTTGTCCCTTCTTGGTCCTTGTCCGAATTGCTCAAAAGGAGGGGATGAGGATCCTCGAATAATATCAAGGGATCTTGAGGTTCTCTAATCCTCGAATAACTAATGGCTTTTTTAATTTCCCAACTTAATATAATCATATGAAAGTAAAAAAGTTTTTTAAAAAATGAGAATGATTGTGAATGAGTCTTATTTTATTTTACTCTATCAACGTTTGGTATACATAATATTCCAATAATACTTTTCAAAACAAAATTTAAATAATGTGATTTTTATATAATATTGACATAAATGCAACAAACGCCCTGAGCCAAGCTATTAGCTAACAACACAACAAGCTGGGTTGTTCAGCCATCTAAGATGCAACATGCTACTTGACTATGATGAGATAAGGGTTTTGGGTTGAGTCTAAATTATATTAAAATCTTTATATTAACTAATATTTATATTATTGGTATAAATATTTTAATACGTATTATTTACAACAATATTTAATATTTTACAATTTAAATTTTATTGCTTATTCACTAATAATTCTAGAAAAATAAAATCAAAATCAAAATAAGGGAAATGGAGAAATAGGAAGGGGACAGGGTTTCAACTTATTCTCGTCTCTTCCTGAAATAAGAAATTTGATAGAAAATCGTCTTCATACCTTCACGATTGAGAAAAATCCCTCAGGCCTCTGTCCCAGCAGAGAATTCTATCATCACTCATAAAAGGCCAAGGAAATGGCTTTTCTATTGAAAACCGACCGAATTAATTTCTCCGTAACTTTCAAAGAACTTAAATATCTTGTATTCAAACTAAAATCATGAAATAAATTGGGGCCAAACCGCGTTATTTTCTTTCGTGCTATTCATGCTTGTAAACATCATACTTGATTTTTCAGCCTAGTCAACATCTACTAGATTTCCATTTTTTTATTACTTTTTTATTAGTTATCCTAAGGACTCTAATATTTTTCATTCCCATTTTAATACTTTTTAAAAATTAAAAAAATATTGAATAATGTTAGGAATTCTAGTATTTAAGTCTCAACTAAAATTATTAAGTAGCCGTTTCATGTCTTACAATTTGGTTAACACTTCTCATGAGTACTAAAAATTGAAAAAGAAGAAGCCCACCATCTTTTTTTTCCATGAGGCAACAGTCTTTTGTCGACAGATTGTTCGCAAAGGTACTTTCATTAAGACCTACAATCGTGGAAAATTATACCAATATTATGGCTTTGGTAAATGCAAGTTACCAAATTTACCTATAAGCTACAGCTTGATAACTTATAGCTTGGTAAAACGTATCCTGTATCCACCAACTTATTTGACCTCGCTGCTCTTTTACTTCTTTCAACATTTTTTTCCCCAAACTATAAGTTACAATAATTGTAACTTAGAAAAACACATATCATAATTATAACCACAAGTTAAAAAGAAGAAGCCCACCATCTTCTTTTTCTAGGAGGCAACAGTCTTTTGTCGACAGATTGTTCGCAAAGGTACTTTCATTAAGACCTACAATCGTGGAAAATTATACCAATATTATGGCTTGGTAAAAGCAACTTACCAAATTTACCTATAAGCTACGGCTTGATAACTTTTAGCTTAGTAAAACGTATCCTGTATGCACCAACTTATTTGACCTCGCTGCACTATTACTTCTTTTAACATTTTTTTCCCCAGACTATAAGTTACAATAATTGTATCTTAGAAAAACACATATCATAATTATAACCACAAGTTGGGAGGGCTGACTTCCAACAGACTACGAAGTCTTGAGGGTGTTATGATTGGTATTATTTCTCCTTGCAATTAATAATACTAATGACATGACCCCAACTCAGACTTGACAAGATATTATTCTATTTGGACATTAACAAATTCCGCAGGATTTTGTTCCTGGGGTGCCTATATACCTGAAACACGTCTTGCCAATAAAAGTATGGATCACCCCTTATAAACCCAGCATCTCTCCCGTGTTTTGCCGATGTGAAATTCGCTTAGGGTGTTTACATATACCCCCCTTAGGGACTCAGCGTCCTCGCTGAGGTTGCCTCACCATCGCTCAAGAGGACACGCGGAGCCGCTCTAATACCATCTACCATGACCAAATCCAAACCTGGCAAGATATTATCCACTTTAGGCCTTAACAAAAGCCACATGGTTTTGTTCATGGGGCGCCTATACACCCCAAAACACATCTTGCCAATTAAAGTGTGGACCACCCTTTATAAATCCAATATCTCTCCCGTGCTTTGTCGATATGGGATTTACCTATGGTGTTATAATTAAGCTACTAATATATGATAGGAATATTTCAGACTCTTAAATTAAGGTAAAAAAAAAAATTATTTATTTTAGAATGCTTTTTTTTCCTTACTGTTCACTTAAATGCATTTAAATTCTCAAAAACTCAAATTCTATAATTTTTTAAATTTAAAATAATAATAATAATAATAACAATAAAATTATTTACTTTAGATGCTGGAGCTCATTATGGCCACATTTGTAAAATTATCCTTTTTTGTAGATAATATCCATAAAATTTTAATATATTTTAGAGTACTTGACTTTTTTAACTATTCATTTAAACATATTTAAAATCTTAAAAACTTAAATTCTATTATTTTCTTTTAAATTTTAAAAACAATAGCAATAAATTATTTATTTTAAATGCTGGAGCTCATTGTGGCCATATTTGTGAAAGTGGATTTTTTGTAAGTAATCTCCACAAAATATTTTTAAAAAATGATATGACTATTGAGATATGAACCAAGTCTCTAAAACTACTAAATAATATTTTTACTACTAAACTAAAAGTACTCTGTTATATAAAAAAAAAAAAAAAAATAGCTTAGAAGGAGCTGAAGTCCCTCCTAAGTCTTAGCTAGGTTCGCCTATGTGTGTATTTCAATATTTGTATGTGTATAAATTAATTATATGATATAAAGAGTAATCGTGGGATCTCGAATAAATATCATTCAAATTTAGATGGAATCTCAAGGACATATTGATCCATATAAAGTTTATACGATACTCAACTCTTGAACTAATTTTTGAATCCGTAAAATAAAGAATGGAGATAAAACTGAAGATTAATTACCTTTAACTTCAGTACTTCCTTTCAATTGATTGGTTTGCCAGTCAATAACACGATCGCATAAATTGCGCTCCCGTGACTTCCAAGATTAAGAAAATTTTGATGTTTTTGGATTAAAAAAATTAGCATTAGTTAAGAGTTGGTCAAGCCTCGTTATCTCCTTTCAGGAAATTATTTTCTATCCGCATTATATGTACTTTGACTTTTCGACCTAATCGACATCCACAAGAACTTTTTTTATTATTATATTATATATATATATATATTTTTTTTTTTTTTATGTAGGTACTAGGTAACAAAAGAAGAGGAAAATTATTATGATAGAAAGTCGAGATACAAGTGGAGAGGAAAATGGGCCGTGCCCTTAGACAATGCGCGGTGCCCTTGACAATGACCATAAAACTACAGCATCCACGGGGCATAACTAAATGCCACAAGTAATAGAAAGCCATAAGGATGTACATTGGCGTTAAGTTAATTGTTATTAATTATGTTAATTATTTATGTCACTCAAAAGCATGCATAAAGATTAACATGCCAAAGCAAAAACAATATTATTATCAAATATTCCCCTTATCAATTGTAAATTTCGAACTTTTAGAAATTGAGAGTTTTTATTATCTAGATAATGTTAATTAGTATGGTTAATTTGATCAAATCCAATATTAATTACTTTTCAGGAAAATTTTTAAGTACTGTAGCTCTTTGTACGTAATTCCTTAATGTTGATACAAGCTTAACAGTTTTTAATTATTAAGATATTAAAATTTTGACATACGAGTGCTGAAAAAAAATAAATAAGTAAGATAAAAGAAGTGGGAAAAGAAAATTTTGCGACAAGAAAAAAGAGAGACGAGAAGTGGTTATTTCTAGACTAAGCTTGATTCAAAGTCACAAAATAAAACAACATAAATAATACAGCCACAAATATTTGTACAAATTGAGTTAGCTTATATGACATAATTAGATTGATTGAATAAAATATCATATAACCTATTTAAAGTCACAAAATAAAACAACATAAATGATACAACCACAAATATTTGTACAAATTGAGTTAGCAGCTTATATGACATGATTAGATTGATTGAATAAGACATCATAGAACCTATGTTAATTATTTTTTGAAATAGAATCTTGGAGAAAAGGAAAAGTAAAAACACTTCATCTTAATTACTAGCTAATCATATGTTGGAAAATAGCATATCAATATGCTAATTTATGGATACATTTTGAGTGGGTCCCACTTATCGAAAGTGGAAAATCTTGAGAGATACGGATTCTACTCCGTGAAGACTTCAAATATATGTGTTTATTTACTCAAAATGGTGTTTGGGTGAATGAGAAATTGTGTCTCAAAATGCACCCATCAAGTTGGAAATTTGAAAGAAAATAAGGCTTATCCCACATGGGAAAAATAAGCCAAAGGAATTGTGTTTATATATAGACACTTATCCATGTATGAACAAGAATATTAAGGATAAAGGCTCTCTCCACACGCGCGTGCGTAGGGGGGGTGCGAATCCTAGACCGAATTGGTTAGACTCGTGTGCGTCCGCACGTCCTGCGTACGCGAATATCACGTTTTGAATTTCCTTTTTAAATTTTTTCTTTTGTAACAGTTTCGCAATCCTTTGAATTCAAAGGATTTGTAACAGCTTTGCAATTATTTTTGGGCTGTTATGCAATTCAATTTCGAATTGAATTGCTGAATTTATTTAGCTGTTACAACAAATTAAATAACGTGTATTGAATTCGAAAATTCAATATCATGTTGCTGTTACATCCTCGCATTAGTATAAAAGGCAGCTTCCTCCTCTGGTTTCAAGACACAACAAAGCATACTGCACAAAGAGCACTTGCGCTTTCTTCCTCTGTCATTCTCCATTTTCTTCGAGTTTCGCTGCTGTTGTAGTTCGCCGGAATTGTTTGTCCGTGCTTAGCAAATAATTCGTGCCCGTTGTATCCTGGGAAACAGATACCAGCTAAACCTAAAGCACTGTCAGTAGGTGGTAAATCTGTTTTAAGGAAACTGAATTTGCAGGCCTCGGGTTTATTTCTTTTGTTCCGTTTTTGTTTGTTCTGTTATTTTGTTCCGTTAATTTCTTGCTGGTTTCCTGTTCTCGATTTGCTGTTGTCCAAATTTCAGTTGCAAAATTGCTGAGTTTTCATTTCGTTCTCCATTAAATTTTTCAAGTTAATTACCTGCTGTTCGATTCCAGTTGCTGGTTTTCACGTTGTTACCAGTTTCTGCTTTGCTGCACTTTTGTTCTGTTATTTCTAATTAATTTCATTTAATTGATAACTCATTAGTTACCGGTTTTCCAACATCATATTGTATATATAATTTTTTTTTACAGAGCAATATTATGTTTACTTATTGGGATATTCATTTATGTTACATCTCATTTCCATTGATTAACTTCTTAAAACCATAGGTTAAAAATTAACAATAAAATCTATTAATAATTAGTCAATAGCAAAATGAAAAGAAAGGAAGAGAAAAAAATATCAAAGGCTTACAAAGTCAATTAAAAGCCGAAAGCTGAGAGTATAAATTCGTAGTTATGTTATAAGTAGCATAGAGCCCTCCTTTATTGGTTTCAGAGAAAGAGAGAGTGTGTATGCGTATTTGATTAATAAAGAGAACGGGCGGTTCAAAAATGGCGATGATGTTAGTTTTCTTCTTATTAACATTAATATTAGAAGGGTGTTGGAGTACTGAGGGATGTTTGGAGCAGGAGAGATCTGCTCTCTTGCGACTTAAACATAATTTCTTTAATGATCCTTTCAATCTTGAAAACTGGGTGGATGATGAGAATCATTCAGATTGTTGCAAGTGGGAAGGAGTTGAGTGCAACACCTCGACAGGCAGAGTGAAAGCACTATATCTTAGTGGTAAAAGGCCATTTTTTTATTCGACAGCGGGGCAGCTGAATGCTTCCTTGCTTACCCCCTTTCAACAAGTTGAGTCTCTTCACTTAGATAGCAACAACATAGCCGGTTTTGTTGAGAACGGAGGTACTTAATAAGTTTTATCAGTTCCAAGGTTTCGAAATTTTTTTAAAAAGTTTAATTTTGAAATAATTAACACAACTCTATATGATCTGTTTTGCGAGGTCTAGAGAGGTTATCAGGGTTGAGCAACTTGAAGTTTCTCAATTTGGGTTGTAACCTGTTTAACAATAGCATCTTCTCATCTCTAGCTGGTCTTTCATCACTAAGAACATTGTTACTGGGTTCCAATAGATTGAAAGGAAGTATTGATGTTAAAGGTAATTAAGCTTCATATCTTCTAAGGTCTACTAGAAGCAAAAATAAGCTTCATTAATTAGTCTGTCGCTGGAATCAGATATTTGTAATGCCACACTGCTTCCTTGATTAACTCTATGTAAGTCTTGGCATATACCACATACGCAGAATTGGATTCCTTGAGCAACTTAAAGGTGTTGGACATGCGCATGAATGAAATCGAAGATTTTAGTGTTCGTCCTAAAGGTAATTAAATGAAAGATTCAATTACATTTGGAGAACATTTAATTCGTTATTTTGTGAGGGAAGGCTAAAAACTCAGAGCCAGGAATGGTTAATTTGATTGTGTATTTTGAGAATAATATGTATGTTGTAGCATAAAACAGTTCGTAAAATTGCTTTGATACCAGTTCACTAAAGACGTTATGTAATATTTTCGTGTTTGAATTCAGTTCTAGATTTTAATTACGAATTTTTCTAAACAGATTACAGAAGCTTGAGGAGGTTGTATGCACTTGTTCTAGATGATGTCACAATTAGAGATGGAAGCAAGTTTTTTCAGGCAATGGGATCATTCCCATCCCTCAAGACTCTTTCCCTTAAGTTCAGTAATTTCACAGGAACTGTGAATAGTCAAGGTGCGTAGGTTACAAGGACTAAAATAAAAGATAAAGAAAAACACACACATTCACATGCAATCTAATAATATAATGTGTTTTGTCCTTTAGTACATTAGAATTTTTATTTTTTATTTTTTAATTTGTTATCATTTGATTAAAATGAGTGAACCTCATTTAAAAAAAGACTATATATATATAAAGTTTTTTTTTTCTTTTTTTCAATAGAAACGTTGGACAATTTCACCAACTTGGAAGACTTGACATTGGACTATTCCTCTCTCCATATTAGCCTTCTAAAAAGCATTGCAGCTTTCACTTCGCTAAAACGTTTGAGCATCCAGAATGGTAGAGTCGATGGTGCTCTCGGTGATGATGAAGAAGGTAAAATTTAGAGTATTGGAGGTTTTTGTGATATTAGTTCGACTACAATTCTTTTCTTTTAATAATTAGTTAATTTTTTCTTTAAATAAAAAAATAATGCACTGTTCAGTACATTACGGTGTTGTTATTTAATATGTTGAAAATAATTGTGTATTTAATTTTTTATTTTTAATTTTTGTTATATACTGAAGAATAAATGAATTCTATTTCAGGCCTGTGCAGATTGGGGCATCTACAAGAGTTACATATGGAGGGAAATGATTTAAGAGGCACATTGCCTTGGTGCTTGGCAAATATGACATCCCTTAGGGTATTAAGTCTCTATCTCAATCAACTTACTGGAAATATCTCCTCATCGCCCCTCATACATCTAACATCCATCGAACGTCTCTTTCTTTCATATAATCAGTTTCAAATCCCATTTTCACTTGAACCCTTTTTTAATCACTCAAAACTCAAAGTTTTCAGTGGTGAATTCAATGAAATATATGTACAACCCGAATCATCACATTCTGTGACCCCAAAATTTCAGTTAGAGTCCGTTTCATTATCTGGTTCTGGTATCCATGCCACATTTCCCAAATTCCTTTACAATCAACATGACTTGGAGCTTGTTGATTTCTCTGACAGTAACTTGAAGGGAGAATTTCCAAATTGGTTGTTAAAAAACAACCCAAATTTGAGCACTCTTGTTCTACGCAATAATTCTCTGTCAGGACCATTTCGGATGCCAATTCAACCGCATTGGCATTTAGATACATTACATGTCTCCAAAAACTTCTTCCAAGGAGACATTCCATTGGAAATTGGAGTATATTTCCCAAGATTGGTGTATTTAAATTTGTCTAGAAATGATTTTAACAGTAGCATTCCCTCTTCGATTGGGGATATGAACTCGTTAAAATTTCTGGACTTATCTCACAACCAATTGACTGGTGAAATCCCCGAGCACTTGGCCATGGGTTGCTTCAATTTGGAATATCTTGTGTTGTCAGAAAACAGTCTGCACGGTCAGTTATTCTCTAAAAAATTTTATTTGAGAAAGTTGGCAAGGTTACACTGGGACGCCAATTACTTCACCGGAGAGATCCCAGAAAGTTTGTCTAATTGCTCCCATTTAGAAGGGTTGTATATGAGTGATAACAATCTCTATGGTAACATTCCAGCATGGTTGGGTAATCTTTCATCATTAAATGATATTATGATGGCGAGCAATCATCTTCAAGGTCCAATTCCATTAGAGTTTTGTCAGCTTAATTATCTTCAAATTTTGGACCTTTCAGAGAACAATATATCTGGGAGTTTACCATCTTGTTCTAGTCATTCCTCTATCGAGCAAATTCACCTGTCCAAAAACATGTTATATGGACCACTAAAATATGGTACATTCTTCAATAGATCTTCTATTGTGACATTAGATCTTAGCTATAATAGCTTTAGTGGTTACATTCCATATTGGATGGAAAGGCTTTCTTATTTGAGGTACCTTATCTTGGCTAATAATAATCTTGAAGGTGAAGTGCCAAATCAATTGTGCCGGTTGAAGCATATGCGGTTGATAGATCTTTCTAATAACAATCTTTTTGGTCAAATTCCTGGCTGCTTAGATAACACTTCGCTTCATAATAACGGCGATAATGATGGTTCATCAGCTCCAACTTTTAATCGTAATCCTAGAATTACTTATTTTGTTGGGCCTTCAATAATGGAAAAGGAGGAAAGTATAATGTTCACAACCAAGGAGATAGGAAAACCTCTTAACAAAATGTATGGGGTTGATCTTTCTTGCAATAAATTGACAGGTGAGATTCCTCCTCAAATTGGCAAATTGACCAGAATCCGTGCACTAAACTTTTCCCACAATAATTTGACGGGAGTAATCCCAGTGACTTTTTCAAACTTGAACCAAGTCGAAAGCTTGGATGTTTCGTACAACAAATTGAATGGGAAAATCCCTCCTCGGCTAGTTGAGTTAAACGCATTGGCTGTTTTCAGTGTGGCTCACAATAACTTATCAGGCAAGATCCCCGAGTGGACTGCACAATTTACAACCTTTAAAGAGGATAGCTATGAAGGCAATCCTCTTCTTTGCGGGAAACCATTGCCTGATTGTGATGTTGCAACTGTGCCAGATTCTTCAAATGAAGAAGATGATAATAGTTTAATTGACATGGACAGTTTCTATATCACTTTTACGTCATCTTATGTAATTATGATCTTGGCAATCATTGGAGTCTTGTATGTGAATCCTTACTGGCATCGTAGATGGTTTTATCTTATTGAAAAATGGATGACATCTTGTTTCTACTTTATTGTGGACAATCTTATTCCCACAAGATTCTATCCTGCATGTATGTAGTTGCATTATTACCTTGTTTAAAATTTTTAAGTACTTTTTTTTTTCATATGATGTATCAGCTCAATAATATATTAATTTAATGCTAATTGTTCAGCAATATTCAGTTCTACATGTAATTGACTTGTATGGTATTGGATTTTGGGTTTCTACTTCTACAAACTAATCATATGTTTACTCAATGCTCGGAAATTATGAAAGCAGAGATTGCACATGACCCAAGAAAGCCAACTATCCGTAAACAGCCTCAAGTGAAAACGGTCAGTGAATCGTGTAACGTATCTGCGGAATTGGTAGCTAAAATTTATGGTTATGGAAGCTCAAACCCTTAACAAAAGCAACAATTATTTCCTCTCATAAAAATTAGAAGATTGATCACTATATTAAAGGTTGTCAATTAACCTCTCCTAAACCAGAACCAGTAATATTGATTAGTATGAATCATACATAGTTAATATGGACTCAACATAAATATAAACAAAAACTCACAAATGCTCGTGCATGAAAATGCATGAAATATGGAAAGAACAGGGCAAATCCCTAGACAAAATTTTCATCGAAGTTTAATAATTAACTTTCTTTTTTATTTCTTTGAACTTGTCACAATTTACATGCATATTACAATCTTATAAATCGACTCCTGTAGTGTAACGAGAGTGAAATCTGTTCCTAATCCATACTCTTAGAATAAAAAATAAAAATAAATCTCACGAGGGCTCGAACTCACACCTTCAAATTTAATTATCAAGTTTACTGATTTTAGTAATTGAAAAAATATATATATATATATTTCAAAATACTCACCCGCTGCTATCTACCTGCTTATAGACACACCAAATTCGCAACGAAAAATGTCCAAAATTTATTGATAATATTGAGGCTTCAATTGGAAAAGGGTATAATTTAAATACATCTCACTGGACCGCAGGGAGAGAAAAAAAAGGACGACGCATATCCGAAGATTACGTCATCGAGGCTTGAATTGGAAAATGGTAAAATTGTAATTTGGAAAACACATTTCAATGGGCTTTCAGACCTGGGCTTATAATAAATAAAGACCTTACATGTAGCCCACATTTTGGAGTGGACACATTTTCATAGGAAAAAAAAAAGAAGCAAACTCCCTCTCAATTTTTTAAATCTTTTTTTTTTTAAAATAAAATTCTCTCAATTACTCTTACTATTTGCCCACTGTTTTCTTTATAGCCAAACAGCATGAAACTTATAATATTAATAAAATAAAACAACAACAAAAAAGCATAGAGCATGCTAGATTCACTGGCATAAAAAAGAACCAAACATGAAATTTGATGGATTCACTAGGATGAAACATGCATATTTCTCTATATTTATTAACGTCTTCAATCACTAAGCATTTTCTTTCATCCGAAGGTTCTTTGCTTCATCTGCTTATTTGAGTGCTTAGATGGAGATTTGAAAACTTTTACTAAGAATAAACTTTAATTTAATTTAATTAATATATGTATCAATATCATGTCAATATGCACTTTAAAAAAAAATGATCATATCCTTTTGGAGCCCATCTCTGATCGGCCAGATTATGTGTCTATTTGCAACTCCAAATTAGTCTGATTAATGAGCTATTATCCCGACAAAAATATTAAAGTAAATACAGATTATTAAGAAATATTTTAAAGTAAATACAAATTATTAAGAAATATTTTATAAATTGAAATTGGTCAACAATAAATAAATCCTAATGGAAGATTAGTCGATTTCTTATTATCATTTGAAAAATTCTTAACAACCTTCAAACAGCAATTTGTGCAGGGATTGGTTCAGTACACCTCCTTTAATTTACACAAAATTATGAATGAAATCTGAGCAAATGAGTCTTTTCATAACAATAAGATTACCGATGAGATTGCCAATTTGGGATTGCATTGGCTGATTAAATAAGTTACTTTACTGTGTGAATAAAATAAGTTATTGATTATAAAAATAGTTTGGTATTAGATTAACATAATGAGATAGAAAAGTAAAGTATATGCATTTAGTAAACTTTACTATAAAAGTGTTTTTTCAATTATATAATGAGTAAAATAGATATAAGTTTAAATTATCTTTTATTAATAAATTGTTTAGAAATGCCTTTTTTTTTACACGTAAAATTACATACGGTCATGGTTATCTTTTATGTGAAATTGTTCATAGTTCAAAAAAAAAATTTACATAATTATATGCAAGCCTTAATGATTCTAATAATAGAAAATAACAGGGAAATACAAAATATTTGATCTTACTACAAGAGAGAACATACATGAGTTGTGGTAGTAATATGATATTTAATAGTTTATATTTATTAAGGTTTATGAAAATATAAGATATAATTGTCTTTTTTAAAAAAAAAATATTAAGGTTATAATATGACTTTAGAAAGGTACGCTGACTTATTTAATAAATTACTTATAAAAAGTAACCCCTTATAGTTTTAAAAGGTGTTATCAAAATATAGAAAATTATAAAATAAGCACGTTTTACAAAATTTATCAAACACTATTTTTTAATTAAAAATTATAAAATAAACAACTTATTGAATTTCAACTTCAATTCTAAACAGACGACCTCAATATACTATAATTATATTTTCTTCCTCTCTCCTTCTATTTTTTGTCCAATAAAAAATTCTTTTGATCATACATTTTCTCTCCAATAATAAAACCCAGGGAATAATATTCAGAAGTCGGTGATTGAACCAAGTTACATAACTTACATTTCTTTCAAAGGAAGCGTGTAAATAACATTCAGAAGAAGTCGGTGATTGAAGCAAGTTAAATGTGCTAAATAAAAAGGGAGCATGAATAATAATTGATTTGATTCTTTAACTACTTGATAACCCACCAATTTATGCAATATTCAAGGCATAAGAGTTTTATTTTGACACGAAAGTAGAGGGGCATTAAAGCTACCTCAAAGAAATTGTCTTGTTGCGCTAATGAACGTAGTTACAAGTAAGAATTTGTAGGTTGCAAGTCGCCGAGAAAATAAAAAATATACAGGCCATGCTTGCTTAGGGGTAAAGAATTTTTTATTTTTTATTGTTTGATTTGACCAAGTTTAATGAAATTGAATTTCCATCAAATTAAAGAATTTGTATTCTTTATCAATGGCTAAGGGCTTCAAATTCCTTTGGAACACAAAAATTCCAATATTATCCTCTAAACAAAATTAATTTTAAATAAATTAAAGTGCAAATAATTTATATTTATTTTCTTAAATTAATAGGGTAAGCTTATTTGAAAAAAGAAAAAGTAGTTAAAGTGTATCGCTAAACAATCACTGGAGACTTGTCGGAGTTTCACCGGAGACGCGCTTTACCATCAAAATCGGCACCAATGAAATCCTCATGAGCCGATCTACAATTCTATAGAGTTAGAAATACTAATATACATTATTATTTACCTCAAGCCTTGTTTAAATGCTTGGGAAAATTTTAACTATCATATTTCTGACTATATAGTGTATTTTTTGCAAAATTAACATTTTCAATGAGTAAATCGTCCAATTCTAATCATTATTATGTATTTAACACGATAAAAAAATAGCGGTCAATAGCGGTCAACGACGTCGGTCAATGCGGTAGTCGACCTTGACCTAATGCTATGATTTTAAAAAAAAAATCTCTATTTTTTTTTTATTAACAACATTAACATTAAAGATAGTAGGTGTATTTGTCCAAATAAGAAATATATAATTTCTTTTCCTTTCAAATTTAATGTGAAACCAAACAATAATAATTATTTTTTACACTCTACTCCTCTCATCAGCTCTCCACTCCTCTCATTTTTTCTCCTATTCTCTCCTCTCATTTCATAAAACCAAACACCACCTAATAATTATTGGAAAGTACATAACTATTTGGTAGGAGAGAGAGAGAGAAAAAAAAAATATTAATAGAAGAGCAAAGACACAGCCACAATCAATAGCGGATGTAGAAAAATAATTTTCTGGAAACTAAATTAAATAACAGGAAGACATAAATTTTGAAAACATAAATATATAAACTTGAATATAACTTTTTCGATTTAACATAATTTCTAGTTAAAATGCGGCACCCACAATTCAATAACTAAGAATTATAAATATTTTGGGCTGTGAGTTTTGATTTTCAAGTAAAAGTATAACTTTTGCAATTAATAAAATAATAGTTTAAATTTTAAAAAAATAGTGCTATCTAATAATTTGACAGAGATATTTAGAAATATATATATTTTTTTTATGAAATAGAGTTTTTTTTTTTTTTTCCAATAGGGGCTATCGTGAATTCGCCTCCGGCCACGATGGAGATACCACAGTGAAGGGGTGGGCATGTCAATCGAGAAATTGAACAGACAGTTCGATTTGATTCAAAGTTAATATAAAAACTAAACCATTTAATTGAATAAATAAAAATTAGATTGAAATTTCAAATAATCAGATAAAAAAATGATTTTAAAAGTTAAAAAACTAAAAAGTTGAACAAAACCATACATAATTCTATTAAAATTTATGTATTTTAATTCAGCTCGATAGAAAATCGAATTGAACCAAACCGTATCCACCATAATACTGACAGAAAATCAGAAATAATGTCTTCTTACTATTGTTTTACTTGTTATTTTATTTTATTTATTTTAAAAAAGAAGACAATAAAAACGGCAGCGTAAAGACACCAATCTATTGTTCCTGTTGCCGTAGCGTCTCACCATGATCGCCAAGTATCAGTGCTCAGAAAATAATAAAGGGCCCATTATATAAATTATTTACAAAAAGCATTTACAAGGAGTCCAAACAGTAAAACAGTAAAAACTATTGTTAAGAGGAATAGGGTATCATTCTCCTTACATTTTATTGTACACTCCAACACAACTATACCATTTAAATTGCCATATCAAGAATTTATTACTCAGTTATGAGTAAAATCTCTTTGATTATATTAATCTTTGAAATTTCTCATTACTAACTAAAACTAAGAAACTGCAATAACTATTTCATTCAAAATGTTTACATTCCCAGATTTGCATTCTTGTTTAGAAGATAATGAATTAATGTTTGACTCATATCATGCTATAAATACATCATCTTGTGCTAATGTAACAAATCAATCAAAATTAGTTTCTCATAAGTCTTTAAGAATATATAGATTATTAAAAATGGCAAGGCTCACTGTTGTTTGCTTCTTGTTTGTCCTCCTCCTTGTCTCTGGTATGTTTTTCTTCCTTTTTCATTTTCTTTGTTTTTTTTCATAGAAATGCAAATATATACGTTCATTTCAAGTGTATAAATATAATGAAATTTTCACAAGATGCCTGTATATCAACTAATATGTTATGCTTGAAAAACAGAAGGGAACATTATGCATGTGGCAGGAGCAAAACATAATCCTGGCCCTTATTGCCTAAAAACTTGGCCCTGCAACGGGGATGATAAATGCAGAATCGACTGCTCAAATATGTACAATGGAGAAGGACACTGCAAATATGTTACGGCACTCTATGCGCCCCATACATGCATTTGTAAATACAAGTGCTGATTTCATTTTCACATCTCTCCTGCTATGTACTCAGGCTTGAAATAAATTAAATGTTGGTCATTCATGCTTGAAATATATTTCTCATAAAAGAGAGGTGCAATAAAATAACAATCTAGAAATTTTAATTGAACTTATTTATTCATTATTTATTTGACCATACATACTTGATCATTATTCATAAAGTATATGATTAACTTATTGGGCATATGATGTCAAAATAAAAGGATATAAATCATAAATTCTTCATGAATAAAAGATTATTCATAGTCATAAATGAAGAGTACATTTTATTATGTATGGATCTAGCTTACTACTTTAATAATTGAAGTTAAGACTTTGAGTAGAAAACTTTACTATATATGTATATGTGAAATTGACATATATATTTGGCAATACTATTGTGAATTAATCTTTTGACCCCTACCTCTCCTGATTTGAAAATGATTAGATGGCTAGTTAAATAAAACCAACTATGAAATGGGGGAACATAGTATTTTTATTTTGAAATATTTTCAACACGTATTGTCACACATCCAACTATCAAGCGTCTATTATTGTTCCACATCAAATTATAACTATACCCTTATTGGTGTACTAAAAGCTCTCACAATCAACCATATAAAACTATAACATAATACTTGAGGGTTGGTTAAAATTAACCATATAAATTTATTAAATGATATGATTCTGTTCTATGTGAAATATTATCATTTACCATGTATATTTGTATATGTAAAGACTTTATTAAACATAGACCTCAATGGGTCAATTTTTGAACTTAGAAAAATGTAAAGCTAAAGAGCGACGAGGGTGAAGACATGCCTCAATTTTCCTTTCGCAAATAATTTTCTACATTTTATCGGTCTCTCATTGAACCACGCTGCCAACTAAAGCTTGTGGACACATTATTAAGAATCTTCAATGATCAAGCATAAAGATGAATTCGCGCACCACCCACCCGTGTATCTTCAATTTTCTTTCCTCCGACAAGCTTTTAAAAATAGGCCCATTAAACCCGACGGTTTAAGAATATGTCTGCGTTAAAAAAAAATGAGAACGTCCGCACATAAATATGAGTTAAAACTCTAATTTCTAATTATTAGATTAAAACAAATACAGGGTAAATATTTGTCACATCGTGTTACTAATTTTATTAATATTCTTCTCATTAATACTTCATCTTTTTCCTCTCTTCTCTTTAATATCCATCTCTATTCTCTCTCCTATTTCAACCAAAATTTTCATTGTTTATATTATTTAATCTACCTCATATCACTACTGTGGACTAAAATGATGAATCCAAAAAATTGGGCTTATTAAACTACATCGTTTTGAGTATGTTTAATTAGCTCAGGAAGTCACGAGCTGGGCATATGGCTTACTAAAGATCAAAACAGCAAGACCAAAAGACATTTTGGCTAAGGTTTAAGTGAAGCATGTCATCGGGCACGTGAGGGAAGAATCAAGTTAGTTAGAGCTATTAATCCATGTGGCAGAAATCTGTGGTTTCTGGGTTTCATATCAGCTACTATATAAGCTGATCTTCAGAGCAGTTTCTAGATCGATCTAAGAGCATCTTATTAAGAGTTAAGAGAGAGAAATATTCTTCTTGTTCCTTGTAATCAACTCTTGAGTTGCTCTGTAAAATTCACAAGTATCATCAATAAATCTTGTTCTGGAGGCTTCTCCTGTAGATGTAGATTGTGCACACTTGCACAATCGAACCACATAAATCTTTCTTTGTTTTGTGTTTGTTTTGTTCTCATTTCTTATTTTCTGTGTGTTCTGATCAAAGCCATTTTCAATAAAAAAAACTTTCTTTATTCTTTAAGCTTGATTCTTGGTTTCAAAGCATCTTTGTTGATCTGGTTTGTGATCTTGGGCAGTGATTGAGTTGCTCATTTAATTGACTAATTCTATAGCACTCAAATTACTACAACTACAATTATCATTACAAAATTTGGATAACTTCACTTGGTATTAGTTTTTTAAAGAATATTTTTATATATTATAAAAACTTTAAGAAACCATTAAAATATAAAGAGAACACCAAACCTTTCATCTGTATCACTATTAGAACACAACCATATTAGGGTGCGTTCGACACACTGTATTATATTAATATTGTATTATAATAATATTTACAATATTTGGTGTTATATAATAATATTATACAATATTTGATGTTATGTTATACTGTATTATTTTTTAATTATATTGTATTAATAAACTATTTAAATTAACTTATAATTTAAACAGTTTAATTTGTTTAGTACAATAATAATATTAGAATATTATTTAATATATATAATAATTTTAAAATGTAAATTTATATTTATTTTAATATTATATCTGCATTTATTATAAAAATATATAATAAATATAGATTTTAAAATTAATAAAATATATCTCATGTATTAATAATATTATTATTATTTTATATAATGTAAAAAAATAATTGAAATTTTTCTATATCTATTTTAATATTATGTTTTTTTATTTGTTATATTTATTTTAATATTATATTTTTATTTATTATAAAATATTAAAATCAATTTTTTTGAGTTGATTGAGTCAAACACTATTTTAGTCAAAATTATAGTCCGGTGTCCCTTATTAGTCAAAACTAAAGTCTGGTGTCCCTTATTAAAAATATAAGAATCTACATTACGTTTCTCTAAATCTAGGAGTACAATTGTCTTTTTCCTTGATTAAATAAATTTTATGCCAATATATTAATGCCATGCACTGTAATTCTAAGGAAGTGCTGGGTTTCCATATTGCGGCAAATGCAGCATTCAGTCTTTAATTAGTGAGGTGTAAATTGTAATGCGCGTCATTTGAATTATCAAACATGAGATTTGTTGCAGTCAATACAGGGCCCACCAATTATCCTATGCAATGTGGCATGCCAAACATGGGCTAAAGCCAATATTCGTAAAACAAATTATTTTTCTCAAGTCCCAATCTCCTGGTTTTTTTTTTTAAATATACTTTATTTATCTTTAAATACTAAATCTATACCCCATTACGTACATATACCTCATGAAAGTGTAAAAACTAAAAAAAAAAACCTAAAAAACCATCTATTTACATTTTCTTCCTCTCTTATAACTTCTATATAATAACACAATCAAAATCGAGTATACTCGACTTTTTACCTGACTTAATTAAAAGGAAAATTTTTATTTCAATTTAGGTTGAATATTCTCAACTAATTACCAAATTTTAATAAAAAGTCGAGAATTTTTGCTGAATGAATATTAGATAAGGTTAAATTAAAGTCGAGTATTCTTGATTTTTTACTCGACTTACTTGAAAAAAGTTGAGAATTTTTTAGATAATTTTTTATTTCAATTGAAGTCGAGTATTCTCGACTATTTACCCAACTAATATAGAAAAGTCAAGAATTTATACTACTTACTAATTTTGTATGGTTTGGTTGAAGTCAAGTATTATCGACTATTTACTCGACTTCGAGGAGTTGGATTTAGTTTTATGAGGATTTAGTTATGGTTATTTTTGTACTTTCACTAATTTTTTTGAATAGATATGTGTAAAATTTAAGAGTGTTATGATTTTAAATATATATTGAGTATTTTGAAGGAAATGAGATATATCCCTCCTCCCCTCCCCAATCATTGGAAAGTTTGATTTCTCGCAAGCTTGTTGAATGCCAATCCTTCACTTCACAGCAAGCTCGCTTCTGCTTAACAAAATAGAGAAAGAAAAAATGAACTGGTATGTCAAAGTTTCATATATCTAAATGACATTGAAATTAGTTGTCAACTTTCATTATATATAAATGTCAGGGGTGGGGCTCCTAACACTCTGCAAATTATTCTGAACATTCTAATTTTAATAAAAGTATGTATTATAAAAACATCAACATGTAGATTACTATTAAAAATAATTTATTATTAGTCAATATTATATAATTACTCTGAACACCCATATCGTACATTCATTCTTCAATTCATGATTCTCATACCTTAAACCTTAAAATTTTTTTATTTTTAATATCTTAATTAATATTTAGATGAACAATGAATAAATCAATTCTAAGAAAAGTTTTGACTACAAAGTATGTGTGATACTTTTTATTTTTGGAAAAAATAAAATGAAACAAAAATACTATAAAAGAACTTTTTTTTCGGGCTTTGGCCCTTCTTCTTCATCTTCTTCATCATCTTCTTCTTCTTTTTCCCTTTTTCTTTGGGGCAGTATCTATGGAATTTTTTTATTATTATATTCTTATTGCAAATTATTTTGGGTGTAAAATTTAATATTGAACATAAATAAGCAAAAAAATTATAACTAAAATTATGTTAAATAATTTATTACAACTTGACTAATTATATTGTTGTAAGTATATGTTAAATCTCATAAAATTAGTGTGCTAAATAGTTGAAATACAAGTTGTGCAACCCAAGAGGGGGGGTGAATTGGGATTTTAAAAATTATGCTAAGCAAATCGCACACCATTTTAATCTAATGCCTTAATCAAATTAAAAAAAATAAATTCAAACAAGCATAATAATAAATGAGTAAGAGAGGAGAAAACAAACTCAAGGATTTTTACGTGGTTCGGCTATCCCCGCCTACGTCCACGCCTCCAAGCACACCGGGCTTGAGGATTTCACTATCCAAGCCTCCCAAGACTTCAAATGTTTACAATTGACTTCCAAGGTGTCAATGGACCTTTACAATTAAGAGATTATCTCCCCAATCTCTTCACCCCAAGTGTTTCTCACACTTGTACACTCACAAATTGAGTAGAAAAGAAATTACAACAAGAAACTCTCTTTAAGAGTAGATTTACAAATAATAGCACAATAATGATTCAATAAATGATGATTCACGAAATGGAAGCTCAATATATGTTTTATAAACTTGTTTTGACTTTCTAGAGTTCTTAAAAAGAAGTTAGAATTGAGTTTTTATAGTTAAACCCGAAAAACTAGCCGTTATTGACAAATTAGATTCAAATTGGCTTGATTTAACCTTGGCCAAGAATGAGCGATGATATTAGTTTTTTGAATTTTGCTACAGTAACACTGTTCACGAAATTACAGTTTTTGCCCCAATACTTTCTGTAATTATACTATAGCCCAGAAAGTAACAAAACCTTTCAAATAGGTCCAATTCTGGCCATCAATGTTTGAATTTACATTTGGATCCTCCAACTTTCATAAAATATGGTATGGCCCAAATTGTTTCAAACCTTTGCAAATAAACCCAAATCCTAATTCAAAATAATATTTGTCATTCCCAAAATGTTTTGAAATTATGCTATGGCCCAACATATAATAATACTTTTAAAAGAAGCCCTTTTTAGGTTTTAACATAATCAACATAAATCTTAAAGTTCTCAAAACCTTTCACTTAGGCCCTCAATCTTTTATAAGTTACAATATGGCCCAAAACGTTTCAAATCTTTGCAAATAGATTTAAAATCAAATTCAAAATAATGTTTATTAAAATCAAAGATTGTAAAACATTTTCATTTTAATCCAAATTACTCAAATTCACAAAATACTTTTATCTTAAAAATAAAACATTTTGGTTTATAAAAAGTAATAATTTATTAAACAAATCTTGAGCTTCTCAAATGCTAAATCACGTCATCATTAAATCATAGAACTTTACAAAAAATTGTAATAATTTGCCGTTGAATTTTAAACTTCATTCTTGATTTTGTCCGAGTGTCTTGAAACGATTTCACTGATTCACTGCAGAAATATTATCCTTAAAAACTAGTGAACTCGTGAAATATAAAATTTATAAAATTATTAATTTAATATACGTCATATCATCAAAATTATATAATGTGTAGCCCTTTAGGCTAACAATAGTTTTATTAGTGTTTTAAATAAACAAAGATAGCATTTATTTTTTTATCTGAAATTTAATTGGATCTAAATTTTTATGAAGTCTGAATAGGTCTGGACATGAATATTTGAAGAACATGTTTGTTTTTTTTTTAAATATTTGAATATAGGTGGTATCTTATTTGTTTTTATAAATAAAAAATATCTTAAATATTTTTATTTGACATTTATGTCATTTTTTAATTAAAACAAAAAAGGGGATTAGGTTTTATAATTTAGAAAACAAATATATTTTATAGAGATATTTTTAAAATATAATATTTACTTTTTTTTCAAACTTTTTTTTCATTTACATTAAAGTACTAAGAATTTATTTTTTATTCAAATGTAAATGTTTAAAAATTAGACATAAGTTATAGAAAACAAATAAGTAAATTTAAAAAAAAATTAAAATTAATAAAATTTCAGATTTCAAATATTTAACAAATAAGTCTAGATTCAAGTAACTTAAATAGTTCAAGTTAGGATATTTTTAAAATTTTAATGAGTGTACAAAATAAAACTTAATTTTTTATAATTATTATTTGAGTGTTCATAATAATAAAGTGTTTAAAGTAATATTTAAAGTACAAATAGCCACCAAAATAATAATGAAATTAGCTATATGCTTCTCAGTAATTCCAAAATCAGGGAAAGTTAATACAATCAATTAAGAAATATTTTTCTATTTAAATAGATTGAAATCAACATATAAGACATTGAATATTTTGATTGAGTTTTTTTCAATAATAAATTAGGGAAGTATTTTTATATTAAATAGATTAAAACAAGGCATTGATGCATTTTTCTATTCTTATTGAGAAAGACGTTGTCCTTCTAAATTATACAAACTTTAGAAATCAGGCTCTTATGCGATTTATAATTAGTTGATTAATGATTGTTTTTTGCGAAAGGGGTTCATGCGTAGTTGATTAAGGATTAAATGGAGAAAATAAACTAGAATATGGAGAAGAGGGGTAGAATGAGAAAGTGAAATTATCATAATTCTTACAAATAAACTGTAAATTAAAAAACAAAAAAGAGACACTGTACACTAATTTTTTTCTTTTTTTTTTAAAATATTATTTTTAGTCATTAAATTGTGTGAATAAATACAAAAATTGAGGTTGGAAATATAATTTTAAATTAAAATAAAATTTTTAAACCCCCTAAAAAATAAATCCTGTGAACATTAAAAAAAAAAAAGAAGATATCATTAGTTTATACAAAACAAAAGTAACAAAACCAATTAAAATAAAGCACAATCCTTTCGTTGTAAACAAAGCCCAAGACTAAATAGGACATTTTAATTTATACAAATTAATTAAAAGAAAATTCAAACGAACAAATGTAGACGCTACTCTTCATCTCAGCATCGGCTGCTCTTTCGCTCTCTGTGTCTCGTTTGCGTAGAAGCACCTCGAGGTAGATTTACTTCTCACAATTTTAAGCTTTGAAATTTTTTAATTCCCTTTAGCTTTTCCTATAATTTCTCCAATCCATCTCCGTCTTCATGATTTTACTTTAGTTTCATAAATTTTCTAGGGTTTTAGAGTTGTCGATTCACAATTTTGTGCATCTTCCGTGTCTTTAGGCATCTCTTGATCTAGATTCGATACCTGTAATTTTCGTTTTTCTTTCGATTGTTTTGCTTTCGTTTCATGCATTTCAATTTTATTAAAGTCTTACTTTCTAGGCTTTAATGACTTGAGTTTCACCAAGTCCCTTAAAAATTAATAGGTAATTACTTGATTCGTTAACATGAATCTGTAATTAACTTGTTTTTGCGATAACTCTAGTGCAGTTAATGTGTAATTAATTTAGGATTAATGTGTGTATTAAGCCAGGATTTAGCATTCAGACTAAAGTCTTTAAGTTTTACAAAGAGTTTATTTTCCCCCCTTCAATTAGCCTAATATAATAGCATCAGTATTTTTCTTGATTTAGGAGCATAGAGTGCACAACCATTGCTTGTTTGGTTAACCGAGTTTTCACCTATTTGCTTTATTTGATTAAAACATCTTAATATGATTGGAAAATACTATTGTAGAAAGTCAATTTTCTTTAGGTATTGAAGATAATGTTTAGGAACATTCAAAGGAAATCCAGGAGTATTATATCGTGGCTTGATTAGATATTTCAAAAGTGGGGAAAAGAGTACAACAAGATGTAATTGAACTACTGTATTTGCATCTTACAATTGGATTTTTTTATCTATCTGAGTTTCTTTTACTGTATCTTATCTTCAGTTATTCTAGTTTCGTCATCTGTGTGTCCTGGTTGTGTTTAGGTTGCCAAAGTTTTGGAAAATGGGAATATTGTGAGAGCACCTCCAAATAGAGTTGCAGGTATTTGAACAGTATATTCAAGTCAGGTTGTAGGATCTCTGCAAGTGGGGGCTGATGCTTCCAAGCTTTCTCAATGCAAGCTTTGCAGGTGCCACCTTCTAATAAAGTTGTAGTCATATATGTAACCATGGTGTCTACTTACTTTGCAAAGTTGTAATATATAGATGTTGCTCCACTTTTGAATATCAAGTGGCATTAATTTATTGAGTCTAGGGGTTTCTTATGCTTATGACTCTTGAATATCAAGTTGTATTAGTCAAAACAAATTTGTTAGTTATGATAATTGACGCTGTTGATATTTAATGGATAATCTTTGCCTGTTGTGATGCTTTGCATATATTATTGAATTATTATATCATTTGCTCTTCAGCTGGCAGCGAGTTTGCATAAGAAAAATTATTTTTAAAGTTTCAAAGATCCAAAATACTTATACCTTCAAAAAAAAAAAAAACAAAACTTCATTCGTAGAAGGAGAAATCAAAAATTAGTATTCATTCAGTCCTTCATCCTCTCTCTCATTTTTGGGCGGCTTGGTTTGTTTTTTATATTGAGATCACTGACATTGGGATTCCTAATTCTTTGCATATATTCTTGAATTATTATATCATCTTGGAAATATAATATCTGCACTATTTTACATATTCCTCATGACTTATTTTCTATTGATAGGATTCATTTTCTCATTTATTCATTGATCATATCTTAATTAAAAGCCTATGACTTCTAGATTCAATGAAACCCATTTAGGTAGCCGATGGTGGCGGAAGACACTGCTCTATTTCTTTCTTGCTATTCAAATTGCTTCTATTTAGGATGTGAAGTGGCTCGTATAGCAATATGCATCTGCTGGAAAATTGTTTGCTGCCTCCTCTTAGCGTACATGTCAGTCCCATGAATCTAAAGAGTATGCGATTCAGGTAATAACTTTGAGAAAGAAGATGGGTCGTGTAGATGCAATCGTTGCATATTGATTGTTTATATTCATCATTGTGTTATAGTTTTTGAAGAAGGAAGTGAAGAACTTGAAAAGAATAATGAAGCTTGTTCTTGGAAAGTCAAGTGCATGAGAATCATCTCTAGAGGTACAAATTATTAGTTATCATTCTACTTTCAAGCTTTTTTTTTAAAGATAATTTTTTCATCTTTTTATATATATATATATTTTTTTGACTTTCAAAATCTATAGAAAGTGACCATAAGAGGGTTTTGTAACTGATAGATGAGATTTATTGCAAGAGCGTAAATCTTCTGATGGTGCTGTTGCATTTTTTGACAACTTGTATGGGGGACTTATGTTCAATTTATAGGTTAGTAAATATTTGCTAATTTAGAGTCTAAGTCTTGCTGGTGAATCCAAATATAGCATATTTGCTTATGTATACAGAACATTGCACTTATGATTATTATCCGTTGCTGAAGTCTCATATGTTGTTAGGCTTCTTAAGCAGATACAGATATTGGTCATAGTACTTATGCTTAGTTTTATACAAAGTGATTGTTCAAATATAGCATATTGTTATACCTGTTACTGATTTGATAATTTAATGGTTAAAAAGTTTTTCGGTCATATAGGATACTACTTTGTAGGATGAAGATGATGATGGGGGTGGAGAAGATGAGGTTGAGGCAAAACGTTTCAGAGAATAAGAAAAAGTTAAGTGGAAGACTCTTGTAAAATTCAACATACGAGATCATTTTGTGTATACATATGGGATTGCCCCCCCCCCCCCCCAAAAAAACAAAAAATACTCTTAAAAATTGATCTGTTGTTGTACTTCTGATTGGTGGATGTGATTTCTATCATTTTTTCAAATTGAAGAATGTACATTTAATGTATTTTGTGTATCACTATCACTATTTTGCTGATTATGTTGCATTGGTAAGACAAATATTTCAAAAAAAGGGTTATGGAATAATAATATTAAATAAATTATGTGGCCATTGAAGAAAAAAAGAAGTATCTTGTAATTTTTTAGGGTAGATTATGGTTGGAATAGTAATGTTTCCGGGGGCAGTTAAGGCCATTTCCAAAGGCAAAACATAGTTGAAATTATGTATTCATTTGGTTTACATAATTTTATTACAAAGGATAAAAAAGAGGGAATCGAGATCTTGCATAACATTAACTCAAAAAACGCATGCTTATAGACATGTTCATAACTGCTCAACAATCCACCCACTTATTATATTTGTCAGCTAATAATTATTGGTTATTAATTATCATGTTATAATTTAAAAACCGCAGCACTTATATCTCAGATATATCCCTTTCCATCAAGATGATATCGAATACATCTAAAAGTATCGTGCTTTAGGTTAAAAGTATCGTGTTTTGGGTTCAATGTTTGGTAAACGCTAACTTTTACTTTTTGAGGCAATGTTCACTGTCAATCAAACATTTGTTTCTAACATTGGGATTACATCCCATAACAGCTGTGCGTTGAAAACAAGCCACAGCTTCCCAAACATTCCCAAACGTTCACATAATCTAGTAGCATGATGCTTCCAAGCCAGATTAAGAACTCAGATAGCATCCACACATTATTATTGCCAACTGTGCACAAATTTCAGTTTCATTCGGCATGCAAACACACTGATGTGAGATCAAAATGCATCAAAGCTGTTCAGCAAATTCAAAGACAGTGTCATCCATATAAAATTTACACCATGAAAAATGTACCGTAGGCACTTGACATAACAATCTGAAGCCTGATATTGAACATTTCAACTAATAGTGTTATTAGGTTAATAACTCCCTTGGCAAATAACATGTCACCAACCATTTTCCAATTCACAATTGAACTCCACACCTGGGTTTGGGATCCAGCTGTGACTTTAACCGGAGTATGAAAAACAGATGCTTAGAACTTCATTTCAAAGATCCCGTCAACAATTCTTATCATTCTACATGATATACAGAAATTCATTCCTCATATGATCTTTTAACTGAACGAATACAATTATATAACTGGAAGCTGGGGGACAATAAAATTTAATAATTTACTGCACAAAGGGAATGCTATGATATTTTATATATATAAACATATAAACATATAAATATACACGCAATTAAAAAATCCATTGACACTTAAGCAGCCAAACATTAAGAACATTATAATATACTGACAAAATCTATTGCAGCTGTGAAGGTTGAGAGTAAGAAAACAATAATCTGGCCACATGTTTTTACCTCACCAATGAAATAATTTAAAAGCAATATACAATTTAGCTATAGCTCACTCCTTCACCATTCACAACCTCACCAATGTGATAGGCTTTGTACGCTCCACGTCCTCCCTCAAGTATTGTGTGGGAGGTCTCTTTGCTTACAACAAGAACCATCCCAATGCCCATGTTAAAAGTTCGCCTCATCTCACTATCTTCTATTCTTCCAGCCTAAACAGACAGTCAATAGCCAAAATTAAGTGAAAGATGCGTGTAACTACTATACAACAGAGATGCAACATAATCAAATAATGCCTTTATAAAAATCAAGCCTATAAAAACCCACTTCATAACCCTCAAAACTTGAACATGATGATCAATCTCAGAAAAATTATTAACCACAGTTATAGAATCCAGTACCATGTAACAGAAAATTGCTTTTCACCTGTTGGATCCATTTGAATACAGCTGGAACTTTCCAAGAGTCCTCATAGATGACGGCACCCAGGCCTTTTGGGAACACTCGTGGTATATTGTCTGTAAAACCACCACCAGTGATGTGTGCTACTCCTTTTACTCCTCCCTTACTAATTACGTCCAGCACCTATTAACCAAAAGATTTATGTTTTAGCATTTGTTAGCAGAGCAATGTGCAGCCACCTAGGTTAAATAGAGGTTAATGAAAAAACCTGCTTGACATAGATAACAGTTGGAGCCATCAAAGCTTCACCCAATGTAGTATTTTCACCAGGAAGTTGGTCCTTCAGAGAAAGGCCACTTTGGGCCAAAACCCTGTTAAGAGGCACAAGTTCAAACCTCAGTATTTGATTTTGGTATACATCAATCTTCATTTGGAAGAAAGCTACTGCAGCAAATATACTTTATGTGGTCAATCAAGCGTCTAGGCAAATTTCAACATGAGATAGCAATTATGACCTTCTTACAAGAGAGAAACCGTTGGAATGGACTCCACTAGATGGTAGGCCAATGAGTACATCTCCAGGCACAATGTTTTTCCCGTCAATAACTGAATCCTTTTTAACAATGCCAACTGCAAAACCACTGAGATCATACTCACCCGCCGCATAAAAATCAGGCATCTCTGCAGTCTGAAAGGCACAGCGGATTCAGCAAGCTTAACTAAACAAGTTCAATAAACAATAGTCAATCTAATTATGAGAGCAACAAATAAACTAATATCCATATCCCACAATGCTAATATTCCAGAATGATTGTAACAGTTAAAAGTAAAAAAAAAAAATTACATATTGAACGGATATGTTATTTGGCTACCAGACAACAGCAAGGACAATTCATAAGATGTGACTTATGATCTCTTATTTCCTAATAATAAGAACAGGCCTTTTAGGTGGGAGCCAACATTTGTGGTAGCTCCCTGAGCATTTCAAGAATGGATGAACTTGTCATTACTAGATAAATATATTCTAATTTAGATTTTCTCTATCTTCAAATGCAGTATTAAAACATTTGCATGGAAAAATAGGAACTAAACACTTAATAACAAATATAACTAATAGAATGGATGCAAAAAAATACACACCTCCCCTCCTAGAAGAACACAATCAGATTGTTGGCAACCATCAACAATACCTTTTATGACCTGAAGAACAAATAAAGAGGATCAACACAAGTTTGCCACAGCAAAATAATTGACATGGTTCATACATCCCAACAATTATGACTGACACATATACCTTTTCAGCAAGATCAACTTCCAGGTGGCTTGTCGCAAAGTAATCTAGGAAAAACAATGGCTTAGCCCCGGAAGTAACAATATCATTGACGCTCATTGCAACCTAAAAGAGAGTTACATTAGAAACTAATTATTACTAATAGTAACAAGACCTTTTTTTTTTTTCCAAAAAAAAATATTCACCAAATCAATCCCAATGGTATCATGGATCCCAGTTTCAAATGCCAGCTTAAGTTTAGTTCCCACGCCATCAGTGCCAGCAACAAGGTAAGAATCACCTGCTCAAAAGAAATTCATTAGCAAACTAACACAATAACCCAAAAAAAGGATTTCAACAGCTTATTCAAGTCACAAGAAATTACTAAATATTAATTTTTCAATCAAACGACAAGCAACCCATTTTAAGAAAATCCTAGATAATCAGATCAATAAAAAAGAATTATATTATTACCAAGAGGGAAAAGACCGCCAAAGCCTCCAATCCCAGGAGCCATCTTAGCAATTCTTCTAACAAGCTCAGACCCCGCATCTATATCCACTCCAGCATCCTTATAAGTTAGCCCCGCACTAGTACTATTGCCACTTCCGGACATCGAAAGAACACAGCTATTGACTCTAACTCTTCTGGAGGCCATCGAAAGAAAAGGACGTTTACTTTCATATGCACAATTGAGTAAGACATTGTTGGTAGGATTTAGCTTGCTCGCTAAAAAGCGTGATGATAGTTCAGTGTTTGTTGCGATACTAATCCTCATGGCAACCATTGGGAATCAATCTTTATATTGATTAAACCAAAATCTCAAGAAAGTCTGATATATATTATAATGCCTAAATTGAGAGTTTAGGGTTTTAGAGGGCTCCTTCTAGCGTAGGTGTCAGTTCAGTTCGGTATCGGAGAAAACCAAAATTTTCAGTCAAGGAAGCGGCAGCGGCAGTGGATTTGAAGGAAGCGGCGATTGCCGATCGTGAAGCCAGAAGGAAGCGACAGCGGCAGCAAAGACGGAAGAGGCGGCGGAAGCGGTAGCAAAGACGGAAGCGGCGGCAGCGGCCGCGGTGGCAAAGCAACTCGGCTGATCGTTGGGCATCAACTAGAAATTAGGGTTCGAAGAAGTTCTCTGTGTGTAACTGTGTATATATCGTTTTTCAAATTACAAAAATACCATTCAGATTTCAGTTCGTTCCGGTTCAGGATTTTTAACCGAAAACGGAATGGTGAAGGTTTGATTTTGATTTTCGGATTGGCTTTAGATTGATAGCGATGAATATTAGTGACAATTTTAGGGATGTCAATAGCCACCGCCTGCAGCGGTAGGTTTGTTACTGCCAAATTTAAAATCACACAAAATTTAAATTATTAAATTCATCCGCAACCCGCAGCGGATTTTAAATTTTCTAAAAAAATTCACCTTTGAATTTTGATAATTACCAAACCCGTAATGATATCCGGTAGATTTTTTACGGGTTTCTGTATTTAAAATTATAAATGTTTAATATATAAATTTATAATAATAATCTCAAATTGTTTATAATATACTCAATTTTATATTTAAACAATGTAAATGACAAATTAAAATTTTAATATCAATCCAACACAAATTTTCAAATTTAAGTATAAATTATACAAATTCATTTAAAAAACACAAATTAGTATCTTAAATAATAATTTATTTCATATTATCATTTAAAATAATCTCCGAAATAAGATATTCATTTCATTCACCACCGTAAGTACTCATCCAACACGATGTCTACAATAATAATTAAGATTAATATTATCAAATACTAATGCGAAGAAAAAAATTATAATAATAAAATAATTCATATATTAAGTTAAAGAAAAATAGTACAAATAAAATTGTAATAGGTATATAATAATCTATGAATTAAGTTGGGTCTAGGGCGTTGGCTCACACTCACAAGCTTACGGCTGAAGAAGAAAAGAATGATTGAATGAAGACAGAGATGAGAGATGATCATATGGGTGTGCGGCTAAGTCAAAGGGGGAAATACTTTTAATTTTCTTTAAGTCATTACTTTACAATAGAAGATGAACCACGTACACACATACACAACTTTTGGCCTACGACTATTTGGTAATTTGAATAATTGTATTATTTTCTTTATACATTTTTTAGATTTAGATTAAATTAAAAATATTTAAAATAATATTGTGGGTTTGGCGGATATCCATACGGGTATCAATCGGATATAAGGTTAGTACCAAACCCACCTGCATCTATGTGCGGATTTTAGTTTATAATACTAAACATACCTGCAGTGGGTAAAATTACCTGCAGCGGATGGGTTTTGGCCGGCAGGTTTAGATGGGTTTGCAGGTTTGCGGGTTTGAGGGTTTGAGGGTACAATTGTCATCCCTGTGTTAAACTATTGCGTGTGAATGTGTATGGTAATAACATGAAGCCAGGTATCAAATTGAGCCACTTGGCGAACTTTTTAAGCTCTTAAGCAAATAAACCGAACTGCAAATTCGGTTTATATTTCGGTTTATTTACTAGATTACACTGGTTGGGTTCTTGCAATTTTATAAACCGAGAAACTAAATCGAATCATCGGTCCGATTTCTTATGAGAATCCGTTTTTACCTGCCTTACCAGTTACCAATATTTACACAATATAATAATTTGAACTTAATAAGGATGGCAAAATTCGGCCTTGGTCTCAGGTAGGGTGATGTCCGTATTTAATTTAGACATGTTTTTAGACATTTGGGCCACATTTTTTAGCTAGGATTTTATATTTTAAAACACTATATATGTATTTTTAATTTATTTTATAATTTTTAAAATTTTAAATTCATTTTAATGAAACTTGACGTGAAAAATATAAATTTTATATATTTTAAATTTTAAATATATGTAAAAAATAGGTCAAATAAATGTAATTATTTAAAATAATATATATTTTATAAAATTTAAATCCCGAACCGAACCTAAGACTTATCAAGTGATGTTTGAGATCTGTCCGACCTCATTCCTGGGCCTATTACTAGCTGAGCAATTATCTTCGACATTCACGGTTAACTAAGCTACACTCAAAGGACAAGTAATACTCTATTTTATCCTTTCAATAATGAATAATTTTTATTCCTTGAAAGGACATTAGACCAAAGTTTAAGAGGTTCTTATTTTTTGTTCATTCACTTTTTTGAGTTTATATCTAATTTTTATTTGACTAGATACTTTCATAGAATATGAGTAAATTTATTGACAGATGAACATATTAATATATTTTCTTCTTTCGAAGTATTTTATTCTTAAATGATGTTAGAAAAAGTTCATTTTTTAATATATTTTCACACGTCCTCCCCTCCTTGAACTCTATTTGTAGTTAACCCAATTTTTTCACTAAATTATCGTTGTCATTTAGTATAACATGAATTATTAATTCTATTGGAATTATTACTAACACGACTCAAATGTTATTTATAACTTCTAAGTATAAGAATGTCTTGTCATAATATAACTCAGTGAGTTCAAGATCAATACACAGAGAAAATATTTAATTTTTTAGTTTCCTTAAATTATCTAAAACTAAAAATAATTTAAATACAATTTATTTAGTTTAAATGGGACTAATGAAATAAATTAGTTAGGATTATGGATCCACTTTTAATAGTGAATATAATTTAAAAAATTCTTTTTATTATTTTTTGGCCAAAAAGATTAACCACATAAATTATCATTGTTTTCCAATCAATCTTATTGTGGATTATGTACGTAGTGTCTCAAAATTCAATTTGTCTACAAGATTCAAAATATCATTTTATCATACCTAATACTAAGATATTAAGAATTTATTATGCCAAAATTTTTTATTTGTCTACAATAACTCAAATTTTTGAAATATAAGATATGGATAAAATTAAATAAAAATAATTTACTTTATATAATTAAAAATAAATTTTGATTAAATCATAATTTTTCACTAAGAGTTTTATTTGACCCTAACTATATTATTTAGCTAAACATAATTGAAATAAAGATAATTGTTAAAATTAAATTACACATAAGATAGCTTAAATTGAAAATAAAACTAAATTTATTGATGAAAATAATTTAAAAATCTTAAGAGAGTATTTAGGGGAGATGAGGAGAAGAATTTGTAAAGAAAGAAGTAAAGAGAGGGGTACAAAAAGGGGTAAAATGGTAATTTTATATTAAAATATGTAGAAATACAATATAGAATCAAAATTACACAAAATGGAGTTAAAATTTGCATTTAGAGCTATCAAATTAGGTAAAGGGGAGTCCTCTATTTATAAATAGAATAGATAAATCATGGTCATTGGATGAAAACAATTCTAGTGCATAAGATTGCACCATGTGGCACGCTTTGATGGGATGGAACACAACATTAGGGCTGTCATTTTGTATATGTGCATGTATCGCATGCATGACTTTCAATCCAATAATATGCCACCAAGTCACCTGTCAACATGAGGTCAGTGGACATTTGTTTCAATGTGTGTAGTTTTACAATAAGTACATAGATCAATCGAATAAGATGTCAACACATCATTGATTAATGAAAAGTCAACTAGCCTCCACAAATCAGCATGCATTCTAGCACACTAGATTTGAACTTATGTAAATCTTGTTTTATACAATCGGAGTCACTTTTATTGTCGTTCCTTAACTTTTAGGGCTTTTGGATCTGTTCATGGTGTTGATGCTACCATTTGGGACCCCGAACATGAGTAAAATTATAATTTTGCCTTTTATACCATTCTTAAGGTTTTTAACTACTCTAAGGTTAAAAATGTTGTCTCTTCTACGGCTTGATTTCTTGTTAATTGTGAGGTAGCATTTACATTTTAAATTAGAGTGATAATCATAATGAGTAAGAATCCTGAAATTGAGAATGTGGAGTAGGAGACACTGAAATAAGAGTATGAAATTAGAATTTAAATCCAATTTATTTGTTTATTTTATATATATTTGAAGTTAAGAAAAATTAAAGAAATTAGTTTGAACGGTAAAGAGAAAAGTGAAAAAAAAAGCATAAACTTATTTTAATGATAATTATATATTATTAATTAAAATGATAAAATGAGAATAAATACATATAAAGATTAAAAGCTCAAGCGTACATTCAGTTTGAAGGATCTCATAAAGTAATAAAGATTAAAAAAAAAAAGGATTTAGATTAAGGACCAGAAATGTTGAAAATGATAAAGGGTTACCATAAAACTTTTTTAATATTATGTGGTGAATTGATATTTGTTAAAATAGTAAGCGGTCAAAAATAATTCACCTTATTAATATTATTGTTATTTTAAAAAAATAATATTATTATTAGTTAAAAAAAGGACTTGGAACTTGTAACTATAGTGTTAGAATATAATGAAAATAATATGTGTTGGGATAATATGCTCTTTTAAAGCATATTAATTTATTTTCTGATTAATAAAATATTTGAGATATTTTCAATTGCATAAATATATTGAAAAAGGTCCGTTTAATCATATTATATGTATTTATGTGATCATAATATGGATTCACAGAAGACATAAATACAAGTTATTTTATGATTAAATAAATTAAGTCATGATTGATAAATAGAGGTATTTATGTTTAGTAAAATTCATTGAATGATTTGTCTTAATCATGTATGAATTTCTTGATGTAGTTTGACCACATTGAATGGATCACATATGAGATTTAATTAACCTTGAAATGGTATCGACTTATTAAATCTCATAGGCATTGATTTTCTTGTAATCTTAATCTTGAGTTAATTATGATTTCACGATCAGAATTGTTATTCCATTTGAGTTATCAATAGGCGACACACACTTGTGGTCAAGACACCAGATCTTGGTGGGAGCAATTATGAGTATTGGAGTTATAGACAATATGAATATAGAATAACAACATCTCTTGATGGGTTTCGACTGATCATGTAATTCTCTCACAGAGTGTCAATATATTTAGTATATTGAAAATGATCATTAGAGAAAACTAGTAAGTATCAAGGAATAAGATGTAATTAAATCGATTGAACAGTTGAGATATCGATTTAATTAACGATGTGGTACAAAAGGATTGAAAGAAAGAAACCAACGCGCTTTTAATTATTATTCGAACATACAATTATGGGTCGGCCCAATCTTATAGTGGAGTAGTTGGAATTAAATGATTAGGCTTGTTTAAATCTGCTTTAATTGTTGTAGCCACTATGTATGTTCAAATGATCCCCAGGTTCATTTAATTGTCTGCACCACTCTTGGATTAATAAAGAATAATAGTATTTGGGTAAAAAATGTAATTATATCTTTTTAGTGGGAGGCCCATTTAATATCTTTACGCTCTACATATATTTTACTGACAAGAAAAGCAAATAATATGAGCTTTAATTCTTGGAGCCTTTGGTTTTCCACTATGAGGGAGATATAAAAGAAATTTTATTCTCTCTAAAGAATAGTGCACTTTATAGATATCGGAGAAAAGATTTTTCTCCAATTTTTGAGAGAAAAATTTTCTCCGCAGTTTGTTTATAGTGGTGATAAAGACGCACATCGCGTCAGATCAATCCCGAGTCATAACCCTAAGATCGTTTGGTGACGGATCGTGATCTAACGAATAGCGTGGTGACGGATTGAGATCTCGGAACCCAAATCACATCAATGAAAAGCCAAATAAGATTTTCACGATTCTGATTACAGAATTCATATATATTTTATGAGATCGGTCCTAAAGTTTTTTTTAATGAATTTTCCCAACGTGATTGACGTATCATCTCTTATTAATATATAAAAATTTCGTATGAAATCACTCTTGTTTTTTATGTATTTTAAGACAATTTATTCAGATATATATTATTTGTTTAATATATGAATAAAGCATGCTTATGGTTTATCTTAATTCATAGTTAGATTTTCTATTGTATTTTTTTTTGGATTTGTAACAAGAGGAATTGTCTTTTATCACCATATTTCCCTCTTGAATTATTTTACTGTAATAGAATTTTTGTAAACCAAAATTGGCATAGGAAATCTGTAAATCAATTTCGGATGTCAGATCAAAATTACAAAGGAACAAAGGCTGGATTTTTCATCAGCAGCCACCAACCAGCAGCGCAAGCACGCACGTAGCAGCAACGCGCAGTAGTCGGCGCGGGTGGGCAGCGTGGCCAGCAGCTCGCGCTGCGCGTAAAGCAAGCAGTGCGCGCTGCCAGCCTGGCCAGCGTCGTGCGCTGCATGCGCGGCCAGCCTGGCCAGCGCCGCATGCTGCACTCGCGGCCAGCCTGGCCAGCGTCGCGCGCTGCACGCGCAGCGTGCGCTCCTGCAACCCAGCAGCTGCAGCGCTACCGGCAATGCGAGTGCGCGCGCGGGGGCTGGAAACTTACAGGCAGTTGCTGCTAGCGGAGGATGTCGTTTGGTATCTTTCCCGTGCGGCAGTGATGGTCAAATCGGCGTCGGAAAATCATGAATGGTGGCTGGAGTTTTGTGGTCATGGCGGCTGGGAAAAGGAAAGAGAAGAAGATGGGTTTAGGGTTTCAATGGTTTTTATCATTGAGGTCCTTATGGCTCCATAATGTTTCTTTAGGGTAGAAAAGTGTTAAATGTTTTGTATTTAAGTCCAAAAACAGTTTTGGACTTAATGAATCCTAGTTTTAGGCCCAATTAAAAATTGGGCTTAATGAATTAAAAATGCATAAATAAAATTTAACACATTAAATTTATTTTTAGTCCAAATTTTTTTTTATTTATAAAAAAAAGATTTTATTTATTTCTTTTCAAAATTAAAATTGGACCAATAATAAATTTAAAAACCCAATTTCCCCTAGTCCATTAACAAATACAAGCCTATGGAAGATGGACATTAACATGAAGACCAATGAAGATTAGGCTTAGGATTAATGTATTTTTTATTTTAGGAAAGCCATGCATTAAGATTATTTAATTATTTTTCTATATGTTATGTTTTGGATGATAGCATGATAATACGTCATATGTATAGAAGGCCACTACGACAATGATACATGTCATTCACTAATTATGAATCTCATTATATTGTTTGAAATTTGCAAATGCTTAACAATATTGGATATCATCTAGATAATATTATAAATTCAAGATAATGTTTCCCATGGGCTCCATTGTTGGTTCAATAATAAAATTATATATATACCTCGACTTCATGATACGGTGATGCTCCCTACGGAGGGTACATATATTAGATATTTTATTTGATGAACTTCTTTAAAGATAAAATTGAAATATTTTTCAATCGACTGCTCATCCCAACGGTGACTATTGATATGAAAAATATGTAGATTGAAACAATGGTTATACACTCAACTAAATTTTGTTATTAACCTTCCTAACGAAGCTCTGTTAACAAATTTACGCCCGAAAGGATAACGATAATTATTTATCATGTCTCTACATGAAAGTAAATAATTAAATGGATAATTGGGTCTAGTACGTGTAGACATGACTTCCCTAACGGATAGCTTGTCAAAGCAGCACTAGATTATCGTTACAATAAATTAAAATGCATTTATGATTTTTTTGTATTTTTGTCATTTATTATGAATATTGTTTTAAAGTGTTTATGCATGTATATTTTGTTTTTTTTTTTTTTTCAGAAAATGTCTTCCATCAACCCATTATTAATTATCCTTGTTAAGAATGAACTCACTGGCAAAAATTATTTAGATTGGAAACACAATCTATTTAATATTCTCACTGCTAAGAGCTGCAAATATGTGTTGACCCAATCTTGTCCTCCAGAACCATTTTTATACGAATATAGAAATTAGAGGGAGTCTTATGAGAAATGGTGCGAAGCTAACAAAATGACTAAGCGTTATATATTGGCTTCGATTTCTGTGGAACTACATAAGAAACATCGTAGCATAGAAACAACCACTGAAATAATGGCTAGTCTTCATAAGATGTTTGGGCAGAATACTCATTTTGCCAGAGATACAGCGTTAAAACGTATTACGGATACTAAGATGGAATAGGGCACAAAAGTTCGTGAACAAGTCCTCAAAATGATGGACTATTTAAGTGAGATAGAGATTCATGGTGTTCAAATCGGATGATAAAATAAAGATTAATATGGTGATTGAATCTTTACCTGATACATTCAAAGAGTTTAAGGTCAACTATATCTTAAACAATAAAGATATGACCTTAATTGAATTAATGCACGAACTTCATGCTATAGAAGAGTTTTATCATAGCAGAAAACTTCCTGAAAAATGATTCTCTTCAAGGCTTAAGTCGAAAGACTGGAATGAGCAAGAAAGAGTAGAGATTGGCAAAATGTTCACTAAAAGAAGTGGCAAGCCAAAAGGCAAGTGTTACAAGTTTGGACAGAAGGGTTACTGGAAGAAAGATTGTCATAAGATTATTAAAATTAGGTATAGGAAATCTTTAAGCTTCCTAATTAGTTTAGACTTCTATTGATTTATGCAATAGTGAATTCTGAGATAGCTAATTTGTAATTTATTTATTTGGTATTCAGGAAACCAAAAGATTAAGTGAAGAAAGCTTCAAGTAGCAGTTGGGGACATGCTAATTTATATCAATTGAAAGGCTAGATCAAAATTTACGAGACTTTAATTTTGATATTTGTCTTTATTGTTCCAAATATTAGAGGAATTTAATTTCGGTGGCTTGTTTTAATAAATAGGAGTACACTGTTATTTTTTGATCCTCTATTTGTTACTTTTTTTGGTTATTTATAAAGACAATTTATATCATATAAGTCCATTGATCTATTCAAAGTAAGATATAATGATAAATAGTATATGCTTTTATCTAAGAAAAGAAATATTTCTTTTAACCAAAATAACCTCTGGTATTTATGCTTAAGTCATACAAACTATAATAAGATTTTAAGAAAATGATTAATGATAGGCTTCTTAACCTATTAAGATTGATCATAGTAATTCTATAAATCTTATTTAGAAAAGTAATGTGAAGAGAATGCTTTTTTTGAGTTAAAAGCATAACATTGTATTTGATGATTTAGTGCATACAAATGTATACAGCTAATTAGTTTACATGTGGTAAGTGGTTATTAGTATTCTATCAATCTTGTTGATGAATATTCATTTCATTTATGTTTGTCTAAATGCGTCATAATTCCATTGCTTTTGAAATTCAAAAGGGTACATGAATAAGACAGAAGCAATTAGACCGGAACATAAAAGAACTTCGATATGATCAAAACAAAGAATATCTCTCTAGAGAATTCAAGTTCTATTTGGTTGTCAAATGGGATAAACTCCCACATATAATTACACTATAATACATTAGTGTAATTAAATGAAGAAATAAGATTCTTTTGGATAAAACAATATATATAAGTGGTTTATCATTTGCCTTTTTGATTCCAGATACCTGAACTTAAAACTGTAAAAGTTTAATGAACTTAGTTTCATCTACCTCAGTGACTACTACTCCAAGAAATTATGAAAAAGTCACAAATATAGTTTAAGACACATTCGTATTTCGAGTTTACTAGTATTTGTACTAGGATCAGAGGTAGAAAAGATGAATTCATGTTCAGAACTTTGCATGTTTTAAGTATCTTAAAGGAATAAGGTAAAGTCTGAATTATAGTCCTCAAGATAGGAATGTATTTATAGACATAATCTTTACTTTCTTTGAGGAAGACTATATAATGACTTATTACTTAAGAGTAAGGTAAAACTAGAGAAATAAAAAGGAGATCAGGTTGATACTCAGCTTTCAACACCTGTTATTGAACAGGAAGAACAACAACCAGCTAATCAATACAGAATTATCCTTGAACAACAATTACTTTTAGAACCTCGTTGTAGTGGGAGGGTAACTAGGTTACCAGCGAGATACATGTTATTGTGAGAAACCTATACGGAAATCTCAAATAAACATGTATAAGATCCCACTAGCTACAACGAAGCTTTAATAGACATAGATGTTGAATTTTGGAAAAAGATCATGAATCAAGAAATGGAATCTATGTATTCCAATAAAGTCTGGGAAATTGTAGAGCCACCAAATGAGGTAAAACCTATAAGGTACAAGTGAATTTACAAAAGGAAAAAAGGAGTAAACGGAAGGGTGGAAACATTTAAAGCAAGATTAGTAACCAAAAGGTTTTACTCAGAAAGAGAAATCGATTATGAGGAAACTTTTGTCCAGTTGCTATGCTTAAATCCATCAGGATTCTGCTCTATATTGCTGTATCGCTAGATTGTGAAATTTGGAAAATAGATGTAAAGACTGCCTTTTTTAATGACATCTTGAAGAAGACATCTATATACAGCAACCAGATGGATTCATACAAAAAAAGCCGAGAACACATGGTATGTAAGTTGCAGAGATCCATTTATGGATTGAAGCAAGCATCCCGGTCATGGAACATCATATTTGATCAAGCGATTAAATCGTTTGGATTCATTCAAAATATTGATGAACCATGTGTGTACAAGAAAAATCAAGGAAAATCTGTAGCCTTCCTAGTTCTTTATGTAGATAATATTTTCCTTATTGGAAACGATATAGGAGTATTGACTACAATAAAGAGTTGGTTAGCAAAACAATTTGATACGATAGACCTGGGAGAGGTAAGTTATATTCTTGGTATCAACTTTATATGAAACCGGAAGAATAAAACTTTAATCTTGTCTCAAGAGGTCTATATGGAAGAGATATTGGCTAGATTTAGCATGGAAAATTCCAAGATTGATTTATTACCATTCAGACATGGAATTGTATTCTCCAAGGATCAATCTCTAAAGACATCTGAAGAGATAGAAAGAATGAGACGAGTTCCCTAAGCAAAAGCTGTGGGAAGTCTCATGTATGCCATGCTTTGCACTAGGCCAGACATCTGTTTTGTAGTAGGGATGATTAGTAGATATCAATCTAATCTTGGACTTGAACACTGGACTGCAGTCAAGCATATAGTTAAGTATCTGAAAAGAACTAAAAACTATATGCTTGTGTATCATGGTGATGAACTCATTCTAGTGGGTTATATTTATTCTGACTTTATGTCAGATAAGGATTCAAGAAAATCAACTTCCGGCTATGTGTTTGCATTAGGAAGTGGAGCTATTAGTTGGAGGAGTGTGAAACAATCTTGTATCACAGACTCCACAACTTGTCAATACTGGCTACGTCGTCGCAAAAGAAGTTGTATGGCTCTACAAGTTCCTACAAAATCTTGTGGTGGTGCGGTAGCTCAATCTAAGCAACCTAAGAACCACAAGAAACAAAACATATTGAGAGGAAGCATCATCTTATAATGGAATGGTATAGATAGGTTATATGAAAGTACCCTAAATGACATAAGATGCTAAATAGCAAATCTTATTACAATGGCCATTAGTGGAAAACCTTTATAACCTGCACTTAGAGCCCTAGAGCATGTGCTAATGCCAGATATGCTTTAAGTGCTAGTGGGAGATTGTTGGGATAATATGCTCTTTTAAAGCATATTAATTTATTTTCTGATTAATAAAATATTTGAGATATTTTCAATTGCATAAATATATTGAAAAAGGTCCGTTTAATCATATTATATGTAGTTATGTGATCATCATATGGATTCACATAAGACATAAATACAAGTTATCTTATGATTAAATAAATTAAGTTCACAGTTGATAAATAGAGTTGGGCGCTCTATTTATGTTTAGACTGTAGTAAATTCATTGAATGATTTGTCTTAATCATGTATGAATTTACTAATGTAGTTTGACCATATCGAGTCGATCACATGAGATTTAATTAACCTTGAAATGACTGTCAGACTTATTAAATCTCATAAGCATTGATTTTACTGTAATCTTAATCTTGAGTTAATTATGATTTCGTGATTGTAATTGTTATTCCATTTGAGTTACCAATGGGTACGACACACACTTGTGGTCAAGATTACCCAGTATCTTGGTGGGAGCAATTATGAGTATTGGAGTTATAGATTAACAATATAGAATTTGTACAACACATCTCTTGATGGGTTTTCGGCACTTGATCATAGAATTCTCTGGCCAGAGTGTGTCAACATATTTAGTATGTTGAAAATGATCATTAGAGAAAACCAGTAAGTATCAAGTAATAAAATGTAATTAAATCGATTGGACAATTGAGATATCGATTTAATTAACGATGTGATATAAATGATTGAGCAGTAAAGAAATCAATGTGGCTTGAGTCGAATTATTATTCGAACATACAATTATGGAGGTCAGTTCCAATCTTATAGTGGAGTAGAGTTGGAATTAAATGATTAGGCTTGTTTAAATACATGCTTAATTGTTGTAGCCACTATTGTATGTTCCCAAATGATCCCCGGGTTAGCTCATTTAATTGACTGCACCACTACTGGATTAATAAGCAAGATAACTAGCTATTTGGGTAAAAAATGTAATTATATCTTTTAGTGGGAGGCTCCATTTAATATGCTTATGTCTAAGGGGCCTTGTGTTATTTTACAAGGTGGGCCCCTATGACAAGAAAAGCAAATAATATGAGCTTTAATTCTTGGAGCCTTTGGTTTTCCACTATGAGGGAGATATAAAAAGAGCTTATTCTCTCTTAAACAGAATAGGAAGCCACTTTATAGATATCAGAGAAAAAAGATTTTTCTCTCCAATTTTTTGAGAGAAAAATTTTCTCCTGCTAGTTTGCTTATAGCGGTGATAAAGGTGTCCACACGTCAAGTGCAAATCAATCCTGAGTCATAATCTGGAAGATCGTTTGGTGACGGATCGAGATCTGAGAGCCTAAATCACATCAGCGGAAAAAGTCAAATCAGATTTTCAAGATACGATTTCTAGATTATGAATTCATATATATTTTATGAGATCGGTCCTAAAGGTTTTTTGTTAAACTGAATTTTCCCCAACAATAGGAACATGAAACCATTATAGGATGTAAAAGAGCAGAAATAGCTTAACCTAAAATTGGGAATAATTAATGTAAAAGTTGAAAAATTATAACGAAAAGCAGGAATTTACAAAGTGAACTTGGAACATCACTAAAATACTGGATTACACTTAAAAGAGTAGGATTATGTAACAAAAAATCGTGGAAATAAAGTGAGAATTAATTAATGGGAAGTAGAATACTAAAAATAAACTTGCAACATCCAAAAGTTGGAATTCAATGTAAAGAATGATATTATAGAACCAAAAATGATGGGAAAATGAGTAGCATATATAGCTTAACCCAAAAGTTGAGATAACTTGTCAAGAATTTAATAAATTCCAATTAAAAGTAGAGATACGAAAAATAAACTTGAAACATTCACCCAAAATGTTAAAATTCAACGAAAAGAGCAGGAATTAATAACCAAAGTGGTGGTGGGAATAGGAATTAATAACCAAAAATCAACTTGAAACATTCACCCAAAATGTTTGATAAATTTCAATGAGAAGTAGGCATCTTAAACGAATCTTTCTACCATACCACACTATATAATACTATCTATTTTATTATTTTCATGTATAAAAATAGAAACTGAACAGGGATCAATCTACAATATGGATATGGATCCTCATATATGTTAATATATACATAGTGTTGAGTACTGGAGAATACATGTTTATAAAGGGTAAAATTATCATTTTGTACTCTAAGTCTCACTAATATTTCTATGTTTATGTGTTTAAATCCTCCAAACTTTTATTATATGTGTCTTATTATAATTTATGTATTTCAGGGATAATTTTTGCTATTTCACGACTAACAAGAAGTCATACAACAAAAAGGATGACATTTTTTAATTCAGAATGGTTGAAAATCTTAGAGTAGCATAAAAGGGTATTTGTATTATTCATGTATATGGTACCATTCACAAGTACGATACTATTCACATATACGATATGATGATATAACATTTACGATGAAGTGGCAGCATCTTATAGGACTAATGGTGTGGTATTGACTGATTATGTGATATTAACTGATGATGTAGCATTAACCGATAACGTGGTATTATATTATTATACTAAAATATTGATGTGGTGTTGACTGATGAGGTGGTAGCATATTATTAGATAAAATGCTGATATAATATTAACTAATGATGTGTTCTAGCCAATTAAAACTCGTCACGTGACGCAATCCTGAGCATCCAAATTATTTTCATCTGATAACCATAATTTACTCTTTGTATATAGAAATAGAGGACTTCTTCCATAATTTGACACCCCTAAATTTATTTTTTAGCTCTATTTTTTGTAATTCTCCATCTATCTTGTATTTTCTACTTATTTTAATAAAATTATCATTTTACCCTTGGTTCACTTATGAGTGGCTAATTTAGTTTCAAGCTTGAATTGAAGGTGAAGTCTCAATATGATGAATGAGTCTAATTTGGTAAGTTCATTTACTATTCCTCTCTTATTTATGTGGTTGTTCTGACTCATTGTCGATAGATAGTGTATCTTGTCTAAATTTTACAAGATATACCGACTCTCTAATGAAAGATCATTACTGTCTGATACAATGAGCATTTAGCACCATATTTATTAGAGAGAAATTTCCCTATAATATTTTGTGAGTCTTCTTGACTCAGTGTAGAGAGAGAATACATGTAAACTATTTAGTGGACGGTCTTGCCATATTGTCGACAGAAGGATTATTATCGTCTAGCACAATGTGTTCTTAACACCACACTTAGCATAAGATTATTACTCTCTGGTATACTGAGCGCTTGATATCATATTTATTAAAGTAAGTATTATGAGGAGTGGAAATATCCCCTTATAAATTAATTGGAACTAAAAATAATTATTAAGCCTATAGTAAAATGTTGAGTGTGAATATATAGACTCAAGCACTTTATTTGTATAGTTTTCAACTATAATTCATGTCGGCCTTTTTTTTTTAAATCTTAAGATAAAAGAATTTACTTCCAAACAACTCACATACACACTTGGAAAATTAACCCTACACATAATTAAATCTACATTCTCGTAAGATCAACACTCGTCGTCACAAATCTATAATACAATAGATTAGTGCACTTGTAAGTACAATAAAATTTACACAACACATAGTATCTCAATTCTATTTCTTTGCTTCGTCTATTTGTATTTTCTTTTTGTTCATTCCAATCAATCTGAAATAATCGAAAGGCTGCTCTTACGATTTTCAAATTTATCTATTTCTGATTATTTTCAATATGAATCTCGGTATCCATTAAAAAAAGAATCAAATCGATGACAGAAAAACAAATTTGGGCATATATTACTAAAAGAAAATCAAGTTAATAAAAGAAAATGAAATAGGAAAGAAATAAAGTAATCGTTTTTTTTAGCATTCCGAAGAAGTCGTTGATTGAGCGGTTGACAGATGATCCAAGGAGTTCTATTCTATAACTTCTTCCGATTTCAAAAAGGGGTACCCCGGCGATTTTCAACCCTGGAGCCATGATATGAAACGGGTCAATAAAGCATAGCAGAAAGCAAATTTCTAAAATACTCAAATAATAAATTTGAAATGTCCACCTAAAATAACAAAATTTAGTTAAAAAGAATTGGAATATAAAACCAATAAGTGGTGGTAACAATAGTTGAAGAGTTTATCCCAAAAGTTATAAGTACCTACCAATAGTCTGATAAATTCCAACAGTAAATAAAGATCTAAAAAAAAATTGAACCATCCACCAAAAATGTTATAATTAAATAAAAAGAGTAGGAATATAGAAGCAAGAAGTTGTGGAAACAAGAGTTAACAAGCTTAACCTAAAAGATTAGATAACTTACTAAGAATTTGATAAAGTCTAACAATAAACAATGATTTCAAAAATGAACTTGAAACATTCAAGCAAAATGTTAGAATTTAAAGAAAAGAATAGGAATATAGAACCAAGAAATGGTGGGATCGAGAGTTAAAGAGCTTAAACCATAAATTGAAATAACTTACGAAGAATTTTATAAATTTCAACCGGAAATAGGTATCTAAAAATTGAACTTGATATATCAATCCAAAATGTTGGAATTTAATGAAAAGAACAGGAATATAGAACGAAAATGTAGTGGAAAAAGGAGTTCGAGCAATTTACAAAGAATTTGACAAATTTTTACAGAAAGCAAGGATCTAAAAATTAAACTTGATATATTTACCTAAAATGTTAGAATTCAATAAAAAGAATAGGAATATGGAACCAAAAAAGGATAAAAAAAATAATTTGGAAAAAACTTACCAAAAATTAAATAAGTCTGATAAAATGTAGTGATATAAAAAATAAACTTGAAATACTTGCCTAAAAAGTTAGAATTTAATGAAAAGAGTAAAAATATATAACCAAATATAAGAGGAAAAATGAGTTGAAACAACTTACCAAATTTTAAATGGATCTTAAAAAAAAAAGGAATTTAAATAAATATCGGAACCTGACAAAATAAGTGGAGATGTAACAATTTTATGACATATTTATAGTACTTTTTAAGTTTCTTGCACTATTTATAAATTTACAATTATTACATCTTTTGCTTCAGTTAATTATAATTTTTTTTTTTCATAATTTATTCACATAAAAAATAAATAAAATTGTAATTTTTAGTATATTAACCCATTAAAAATCCGGTTGCACCGGTTGTATGCATGCGCTATATCTCATACGGTGATGCATGGTAGGTAGACTGTCCTAAGAGGACTAAGCTGAGCCAATTATGTTTCTTCCTTTTCTATTAATCTTCGCTTTCTCTTCTATCCCACAAAATCCTAGCTAGCTAGCTAGCGTGCATAATCGTTTATTAACAAACTACACTTGTTGTTTGATTTTTATTCTAGAGTTATCTTGGATCTCTGGTCAGTCACTCACACCTTGAAGAACCCTTAAGGTAAGAGCAATAGCCTAAAGATATTACACTGAAATTAGCCAAAAAAGGAAAAAAAATCCTCACTGAGAGACGTTAGCAGATGGATAATTTTTTTTAAAAAAAATATCTTCTCTTTAATTTTTTTTTTTTTGTGGTTTTTTTCCCCTTCTATTCACCTATACCAACCAACACTTACGTCTGAGTGAATAATGTAGGACACATAAAAGATGAGAAAAAGCTCTTTTCATCCCTAGGGTTTAATCATCCATACTTTTCAAACAATAACCTAAAATATCCTTCCGTTAACTCACCATTAGTGTAAAGCCATTAGCTAGTAATTCATTGAGGGTAAAATAGGATTTTTTTATTAAAGTGATACAAATTATATTAAAATAAAATTTGTACATAATTAAATAACACTACAAAGTATGCAAAATGCATTAACTTTTTCTTAAATGAAATCAAGGATAATATAGTTTGATATAGCCATTGAATAATTACCATAAGGAATAAATTGTAATTAACATAATATCTTTAATGCCACATCAGTTTGTACAAGATAAGTTTGTACAATATCTTTATTACACATTATTGTTTTTATTTCATACTTATAATTTTTTTACCACTTTAACAATAACTTAAAAAGTGTTGGGTTGTGTCCCATATTAGCTAATAAAAGGGAGATGCTTGGGTTTATAAGGTGGTAGGTCACTCCACCTAAAAGGCTAGTCTTTTGGGTTGGATACCTAAAAATCTTATGCAAAGTCCCCCCAACAAGTGGTATCAGAACCAAACCCTAGTAGCCAGAATGTGATGGTAGAACAACTCAAGTGTGTCGGACAAAAGGACCGGAGTCCGGCGGTGGTTTCGTCCGAGGGGGAGATTGTTAAGTTGTGTCCCACATTAGCTAATAAAGGAGAGATGCTTGGATTTATAAGCGGGTAGGTCACTTTACCTAAAATGCTAGTCTTTTTGGTTGGATACCTAAAAATCTTATGCAAAGTCCCCCAACAAAAAGTTATAACACCTCCATACCAAATAATTTTACCGCAGCTGATGCTCTAATTTAGCATTCCCCACTAGTCATTTTACGGGGAAATTCTCCCGCACTTCAGTTATGTAAACAACCAACTAATAAAATCATGATTGATGATTCTATTGGTTGGCTATCGCTACTTACGATGTAAATAAGTTTTTTCTTCATTGCAATCAGCGTTGCTGACAATGCGATGGCTGTTAAGAACCCCACGTATTTTTACCTATTATTTCTTAGTTTAAATAAAATTATGATAAAATCTCCAAAAATTAATAACATAAATTTGGGAGTGATAAAAATTTATTAATTAAGTGAATATTTGAATTAATCAAATTATAATTTAATACCTTGGCGCTAAATCTAGACTGACGGAATATATTATTTAGTCAAGGTATGTGTCAATTCATTTCTAAGTTCTAAAATAGATTAACAAGTATATTAAATCGTATTGCGAACATATTTATAATAATAATAGAAAAATATAGTTCAATTCACTAGCTCCCATTAAAAGAAAATTTGCCGCTTAACACATTTCATTCTTGAATATAATGGTTACAAGTAATGCCGAGTTGTTGATTGTGGATTCTGAATGATCTGGCAGGTAACTTATCCAAATATGATGGAGTTCTTTGAGAGTCTTGGGTTGATATGGAGATATCAGATATGTCATTTTCAGTGATCATAGACAAAGGCCAAGGCTGTGAATGGGGTAGCAGAAACGGATTCTCCAGTTTGTTTCCACAGAAGAAAAATGTGCTCAATCCTTACTTTTGGCAAATGCTTCGGGAAATGATCAAGTTCAAAGATGAATAGATGATGTCCTTGGGTTTGCTCTTCGCCCTTCTCTTTTAACAAAATTTTGTTTCTTCAAATTTCAAACCTGAATCTTACCAGAATTGTTGTTTCAGTTATCTTGGAGAGCTCGAGAGCAACCCAGACATTGATCGCAATGAGACCTTGGGCAAGTTTGTAAAGTCAAGAAGCTACTCCGAATTATTTCAGAAGGCTTATCTTGTAAGATTGCTGAAGCATTGTACTCTCTCATATCCTTATAGCTTTTACAGTCCATGTTAGTGATCAATGATTTTGTTACTTACCAGCGGTAATTATACTGTCATGTTGTAGATTCCAATATGTGGTTCAATATGGTCCTGCCCTTCAGAATGTGTTATGAGCTTTTCTGTGTTCTCTGTTCTGTCATTTTGCCGCAACCATCATGCGCTTCAGGTGCTTGTCCCTTCCAGGAGTAATATGTTGTCCGAAGTTAAATTTCCAAGTATTTTATTGTTTCTTGACTTTGATTTGATTGTTTATGCAGCTTTTTGGCCGCCCACAATGGCTTACTGTCAGAGGGCGTTCACATTCATAGGTTAATAAGCTGATCTTCTGGTACTTTTACTACCACAAATTATTTAATTTCTTTCTAGAGTAGCTTTTGAAAGATTTTTCATGGTAAGGTTCAATGGATTAAGCAAAGTTCACAATTTCTTGAGATTGATTTGGTTTCAATTAAAAAACAGGTCAGAAAACAACTTGAGAGGTGGGGCTGTCAAATAAGAACCAGTTCTGTGGTGTATTCTGTTTTGCTGGCTGATGAAGGTTAGCATGTAGTTAAATTCATTACATAAGCTAATCCATCTTTTGTGGATACTAAATCTATTATGAGATACATAGCCGGCTAGCATTTCCAAAGCTTGAATGCTTCTTCATGGAAGAAGTTTTTGCAAAAGAAAAGATGCTACCTACAAAAGCAACAGAAGAAGAGATATGAATCATTATTGAAGCCATCAATAATGATTTCTTGCAGGTTGCACTGTAGTCTGTGGAGATGGTTCCCGAGAATTTTACAATAGCTGTGTAATGGCACTTCATGCTCCAGATGCTTTAAAAGTACTTGGAAACCAAGCAACATTTGATGAAACAAGAATACTTGCTGCATTCCAGTATGTCTACAGGTACTGTCTCGAATTACCATCCCCCACTATTCATCCACTATGTACCACTTTATTTGAATGGTTATAGTAAATTGTCTAGAGTGTTTGCTAAATCTGTTGAAAATGGGGCACCGCTCTTTTAGAAGATGGTGCAACCAAAGTCTCTACAGCCCGCCATGTTTGGTGGTGCCGCATATTGTGCAAAATTTATTGAACTCGCAAAGTCACAAATCTATTGTAGAATAGATTAATGGTGTCTAGTGTCGATCCCACGAGAAAGTGGATTTTAATTGTGTGTATAATTAATTTTGTAAGTGGATGATTGGATTTGTAGTGAAAGTAACTTAAATTATTTTAAAATTTAAATTAAAATGGCGAGAATAAATTAAAATGAAATTTATTAAAATAAAGTGCTTGGGTATCTAGATCTGCATTAACATGCTCCATGAGCTAAATATTCCTTATTAATGCCAATTAAATCATGAGGGGGGTTTCCACACCTTATGAACCATGCTCAAATAAATATGATGTTAAGGGTTTATCGTGTCAAATAATAATAATCTTGTACTAGGGAGCCAGTTTTATCAGTACGATATTTAGACAAGATTATTACTATCTGTCGACAAAAAGTCAAAATATCCACAAATATTAGAGGGGAAGAGAAAATAAATTTACCAAATTAAGCCCATGAAACATGTTGAGACTTCACCTTCAACCCAAGCTTGAAAAAAAATTAGCTACTCATAATTGAACTAGGGGTAACATGAAAATTTATTAAAATACATAGAAAATACAAGATGGAGAAGGAATTACAGAAAATTAAGCTCAAAAATGAATTCAGGGGTTCCCAATTAGGGGGAGAGAGCCCTCTTTTTATAGATACACTAAGTAAATCATGACCATCGGATTAAAAACAATTCGGATGCTCAAGATTGCACCTTGTCATCAGTCAACAGTACGCGGTTTGAATAGTACACAATTTGACCACAGATTTGACCACGCGGTTTGAATAGTGCCGCGGTTTGAACAGTGGTGGCTTGAATAGTAACACGGTTTGAATAGTAAATAATCATGTGTATATGCATGTACCGTACGCGTAATTTTTGGTCTATTAATACGCTGCCACGTCACCGATCATCACTACATAAGAATTTTAGCCCAATAGGATCGTGACACATCATCGGTCAACACCACATAAGCAGTCAATGCAACATCATTCGTCCAATCAAATGCTGCCACGTCACACGTTGGTGCCACATCATCGGTCAATGCCACATCATTAGTCAACGCCATGTCATCGGACCGTATACGTGAACAGAGTCGTGAACAGTACCGTACATGTGAACATTGATATTTTTCCTTTTATGCTCCTCTTAAGGTTTTCGACTGTCCTGAGTTCAAAAGTGATGTCTGTTTTGCTATCTGATCTCTCATTCATTGTGAAACGATCATGATGCCCTTAAAATAATAAAATACTTAATTATAATATAACATACATAATTAAATAACAAGAGAATTAAATACATAAAAGTAGGGATGTTAGTGAGACTTAAAATATAAAATGACAATTTTCTCCTTAAATATACACTTTCTAACACTCAACATCGCAATTCTTGAAGAAGAAAATGAAAAAAAAAAAAGAAGAATGAGGAAAAATTAGTAACGGGCCGAAAAGGGCAAAGAAAAAAATTAATAAATTAATAAATTAATAAATTAATAAAAAAAATATAATTGATAAATAGTGCCAAAACTTTCTCTATAAATAGAAAGGAATAGAAGGAGCAAATTCATTCCAATTTGTGAGAAGCTATTCGAGCAAAGTTTTGAAGAGCTTAAATAATAAAACTCTTGTTTTAGTGATTTGAGAGTTTAAGTGTATTGGAATTTTAGATAGTGAGCTAAAATACTACAATACTTGTAACTTTTTTTCACTAGTAAAATATTTTTCTTCTATCTTCGCCCGTGGACGTAGGTTAAAAGCCGAACCACGTAATTTCTAGTGTCTCTATGTGATTTTGTTGTCTCATTATTTTCTCAATTTCACTTTAGTTATGTGTCTGCTTCACCCATCAATTTCCTAACAGTGGCATCAGAGGTATTGGTTGTATTTTTTGGAGTCGGGTATTGTTCACATATACGGTTATTGTTCACGAGAAACGATGGGAGCGATCCAAGAATTTTGTGGTGCAAAGCAGGGAATAGTGGTGTGAGTAGAGCAACTGTGTGGTTTGTACATGTCTAGGAAAGTTCTGTCAAAAAAGCGATAAGAGCCTAAGGAGTTTGGGTTTTAAGTGGGACCATTGTGGCCCCTCCAGTCTTTCTTAGGAACTTTCCTGGTGTGAATTCTCACACATACTCATAACTATTCAAGGTGGTACACTAGTTTATGTGTGGTATTTATCAACAAAATGACGGTAAAGTATGAAATTGAGAAGTTCATCGGGAATAATTTTGCGTTGTGAAAAATGAAGATGCAGGCAATTTTAAAGAAAAATAATTGCTTGACAGCAATTGGAAAAGGCCTATGAAGATAACTGATGATGACAAGTGGAATGAGATGGACGGTAACGTTGCTGATCTACACTTACCACTTGTAGATGAGGTATTATCCAGTGTGGAGGAAAAAAAGACAACAAATGAAATATAGGATACTTTCACAAAATTATACGAGGCCAAGTCACTACGCAACAAAATCTTCTTGAAAAGGAAACTTTATACTCTTCGAATAGCGGAATCTACAATGGTAACCGACCATATCAACACCTTGAAGACTCTATTGTCACAACTCACAATGTTGGGTCATAAAATAGAGGAAAATGAATGTGTATAACTTCTACTTCAAAGTCTACCAGATTCGTATGATCAACTTATTATCAATTTTATGAACAATAATCCAACGAACAGTCTAGTTTTCAACGATATTGCAGCCTTCGTATTAAATAAGGAGAGCAGGCGAAAAAATAAAGAAAACAAACAAGCAAGTTCTCAGCAAGCAAAGGCTCTATCGGTGACAAGAGGAAAATTAACGGAACATGGCCTCAGTGGGAGTCACAACCATGGTAGATCAAAATTCAGAAGTAAGAAAAATATTAAATGCTACAACTGTGGCAAGAAAGGGTACGCCAAGAGAGAGTGTTGGAATAACAAAAGAAAAGAGAGGGCAAAGAACATGAGTCATCAAATGCTCAGGGGTGTGTAGCAAGTACTTCAGATGATGGCGAAATTCTCTACAGCGAGGCAATAACTGTTTCAGAAGGCAGAAAATGACTATTTAACGTCTAGCTTATAGACTCATGAGCTACCCGGCGTATGACTTCTCGGAGAGAATGGTTCCATACATATAACCCTATCTCAGAAGGATCGGTATACATGGGAGATGATCATGCCTTGGAGATCGCTGGTATTGGTACTATGAAAATCAAAATGTTTAATGGTACAATTCGCACAATTGGAGAGGTACGACATATCAAATGTCTAAAGAAAAATCTATTGTCTTTGGGACAAATAAATAGGCATGGGTACAAAACTCATGTTGAAAATGGAATAATGAAGATTGTTAAAGGTGCGCTTGTATTAATGAAGGCAAAAAAGATTGGTGTTAATCTATTCATACTTAAAGGGAAAACACTACAGGAAGCCGATGCGTGTGTCGCGTCAAATGGAGAAGAATCAATGATGATGTGGCATCTCAAACTTGGCCACATGTCGAAACAAGGTTTGAAGATTCTCTCCGAGCGAAAATTGCTTCCGGGCCTCAAATCAGTAAGCTTACCATTTTGTGAGCATTATGTTACAAGTAAATAACATAAATTAAAGTTCAGTTGAACTGTTGTTAGAAGAAAATGTATTTTAGACTTGGTTCTTTTTAATATTTGGGAATTACTGGATATGTCCATGAGAGGTAAGTATTTGGTAACTTTTATTGATGATTATTTCAAGAGATGCTGGGCGTATCCAATAAAGAAAAAGTCATATATGTTTTCAGTGTTCAAACAGTACAAAGTATGGGTTGAACGTGAATCCAGGAAAATGATCAAGTGCTTGAGGATAGATAACGGTGGAGAGTATATAGACGGGGAGTTTCTTGCTTTCTGTAAGTAAGAAGGTATTCAGAGGCAGTTCACGGTGGCATACACTCCTCAACAAAATGGAGTGGCAGAGCGGCTAAACATGACTCTTACAGAAAGAAAAAGAGCTATGTTGAGGACTGCGGGTCTACCGAATTCATTCTGGGCAGAAGCAGCTAAAACTGTCTGTTATATAGTAAATCGGTCGCTTTCTATAGCAATTGGGTTGAAGACTCCGACAAAGATGTGGACTAAAAAGCCAGCAGATTACTCTCACCTACATGCATTTGGATGTCATGTGTACGTGATGTACAATGCCTAAAAAAGAACAAAGTTGGATCTAAATGCAAGAGGTGTATCTTCTTGGGGTATGCTGATAGAGTAAAGGGGTATCGTCTGCGAGACTCTACTGCCCACAAGATCGTCATCGGTAAAGATATTATCTTTGTAGAAGATCAACTGCAAATGAGAGATGAGAATGGTAACACCATAAAAGAAGTTTGATGCGGAAGATAAAGAGACAGATGATTCTCTCAAAGCGGCGTCGAGCATGAAGAGCAAAAACCAATCGAGTCTGAGGCTCTAGAAGTTCGTCGGTCAACTTGTGAGAGACGACCACCAGCATGGCACGCAAATTATATCACAGAGATCAATATTGCATACTGTCTTCTAACAGAGGATAGAGAGCCATCAACTTTCCATGAAGCTTTAAATAGCTCAGATGTTGCTTTATGGATGATTACAATGCGGGAAGAAATTAAGGCTCTATACAAGAATAAGATATGGAAATTTATACCACTACCACACGGAAGAAAAGCCATTGGTAACAAATCAATCTACAAGATTAAACATGATGGCAATGAACAAGTGGAGTGGTATCGTACAAGATTGGTAGTGAAGGGATATGCTTAGAAAGAAGGTATTGATTTCAACGAAATATTTTCTCAGTAGTTCGACTTAGAACAGTCAAAATAGTCTTGGCAATGTGTGTTATATTTGACTTACATCTAGAGCAGTTAGATGTGACGACTGCATTTCTTCATGGAGAACTTGAAGAAGAAATTTATATGCTCCAACCAGAAGGTTTTGCTGAAAAGGGAAAGGAGAACTTGGTTTGCAGGTTGAACAAATCTCTAGACAGTCTCAAATAGGCACCGAGGTGTTGGTATAAGAGATTTGATTCCTTCATCATGAGCCTTGGATACAACAGACTCAGTTCAGACCATTGTGCATATTACAAGAGGTTTGAAGCTAATGATTTTATCATTTTGTTGTTGTATGTGAATGACATATGGGTAGCAGGCCCCAATAAAGATCGAGTCCAAAAATTGAAGGCACAATTGGCTAAGGAGTTTGAAATGAAGGACTTGGGACCAACAAATAAGATTCTAGGGATGCAAATTTACCAAGACAGAAATAATATAAAAATTTGGCTTTCACAGAAGAATTACTTGAAAAAATTTTTGCGACGCTTTAATATGCAAGATTCTAAGTCAATTTCTATCCAATTTCCTATTAATTTCAAATCATCCTCAAGTATGTATCCTAACAATAAAGCAGAGAGGAAGGAGATGTCTCGAGTATCGTATACATGAGCAGTAAGAAGTTTGATGTTTGCTATGATATGTACTAGATCAGATATTGCACAAGCAGTGGGAGTTGTTAGTTGATGCATGGTGAATCCTGGTGGAGAGCATTAGATAATTGTGAAGAGGATTTTAAGATACATCAGAGGAACCTCGGATGTTGCATTATATTATGAAGGATCAGAATTTACGGTTAGAGGCTACGTTTGCAAGAGACATTGATAAAAGAAAATCCACTACTAGCTATGTGTTTACACTTGCAGGAGGAGCTGTAAGCTGGGTTTCAAAACTGTAGACCATTGTGGCTTTATCTACAACAGAAGCAGAATACATGACAGCTACACAGCTTGTAAGGAAGCTATTTGGATACAAAGATTATTTGAGGAGCGCGGGCACAAACAATAAAAAATTCCTGTGTTTTGTGACAGTCAGAGTGCCTTATACATTGCAAAGAGTCCAGCATTTTATTCCAAAACAAAGCACATAGGAGTTCAGTATCACTTCGTTTGAGAAGTAGTAGAAGATGGAAGTATGGATTTGCAGAAAATCCATACCAAAGAGAACCTAATATATGTTTTGACCAAGCGAATCAATACAGACAAGTTTATCTGGAGTAGATCCTTTTATGGCATAGCAAAGACGTAAGTACCATAACAATGGCGAAGCAAAAAGGATAGTGTGGAGATTAATTGATTCTCAATCTAATCTCCAAGTGGGAGAAATGTTGAAAATAGGGCACCGCTCTTCTAGAAGAGGGTACACCCAAAGTCTCTGCGGCTTGCCATGTTTGGTGGTGCCGCAATTCTTGAGGAAGAAAATGAAAAAAATGAAGAAAATGAATGAAGAAAAATTGGCAACTGGCCGAAAAGGGCAAAAATAATAATAAAATAATAAAAATAATATATAATTGATGAATAGTACCAAAACTTTCTTTATAAATAGAAATGAAGAGAATGAGCAAATTCATTTCAATTTGTGAGAAGCTATTCGAGCAGAGTTTTAAAGAGCTTAAATAATAAATCTCTTGTTTTAGTGATTTGAGAGTTTAAGTGTATTAAGATTTTGGGTTGTGAGCTAAAATACTACAATACTTGTAACTCCTTTTCACTAATAAAATATTTTTCTTCTATTTTCGCCTGTGGACGTCGGCTAAAAGCTGAACCACGTAATTTCTTGTGTTTCTGTGTGATTTTATTGTCTCATTATTTTCTCAATTTCATTTAGTTGCATGTCTACTTTACCATCGATTTCCTAACAAATTCAACTTTGACAGTGAACTGGTAGTCTGGGACTGATAGTGAAATTGAGAGAATGAAGAATCCCTCTAGCCTATTCTATTGAAATGCGCGATCATTCGTTTACTTTCTATTGGCAGTGATGTTTTCCTTCATCGGGACAAAAGTTTTATGCCCCGAAACCCAGCTGCATGGAGCGCATGGAACTTTCTTGGTAGTTTTGACACTAAAGTTTGTCTAACATACTGGCTTAATGGGCTTCAGGTATGCAATATTATCGTTTAAAGAATGAAGTAAAACCTGAAATAAGTCAGAAATTCAGTAAATGATTTGGCAACAGTTTTGCACTCTGTGTAGTCTGAAATGTTAATAATTGCCAGATTCATCAGTGTTGCCGATTAATAGGCTGTCTCTGAGGGAATTGATTAATCTCTAAATCTTAACCTTGCAGAATCTTGGTGAAACGAGTTTACTCAAGTGGTCAACCGGCCATCCAGTTCCATCTGTTGCTGCTTCAAAAGTTTCGCTTGAGCTTGACCGTATTCAAGGGAAGAGAGGAATTTGGTTTTGCGGAGCATATCAGGGTGAGCATTTTATTGTATGGAAATTAGACACTATCAATAACTCTTTATCATTCACATTTAGTTTCATTTAGAACCATTTCTTCGCATGCAGAGCATTATAGAACTACGTAGCAGCTAAGTTTAAATAGCAAACGTCACGTTTCAATGTAAATTGGGACGTCATTTTTCTGTCCGTTGTTCACAGCTGTTTGGTTCTCTCCAATAGTACCATGTCTTAGAACATCTGATGAGCTTAACAATTTTGGGTCATCTCAGTTATTTGATTCACTTTTGTTTCAGACTAAGGCTTCCATGAGGATAGACTAAAGGTAGCAATTAGTCCCCTTAAATATATTGTTCATTCATATTATTTTTGCGATGCAGTACTAACAAAATTTTTGAATACAATGAAAGTTTACAAGTTACTTGTTCATCAAGCCAGTTTAGGATCTATCAATTAAGTCATGTATGACTTACAGTGAGTAGTGCTTCTTTGCAGGCAAGCATGACTGCGGCACATGGTGTGCTTGGAAAAAGTTGTACTCTTTGGAGCAACCCAAGACAATGGTACCATCTCTGAAGGAAACATGGGCTTGAATTTTTGTTGCTAGATTTCTTCGGCAGTATATATCTACTGGCAGTATGATGTGAGTTCACTATTATTTCCATGTCAGTTTGCCCGTTTTCGCTTCTACATACAAACATAGAACTAACTGATGGTTGTCGAAGCCAGCAAAAATAAATACATACTCTAAATAAATTTTATATAGTGATTGAGCAGGGTCGTGTCCACAGAGATTAGTAATTATTTAAATCCTTTTAAAATGTAAAATGCAAAATAGGGGATTGTTGACAATAATAAAAATCACATTAAAATAACAAGAATGCAAATTAAAATTGTAATTCAAATTGGGAAAAGCTCTGGTTGAAGGAATTAACTCAGCTTGATTCGACTACTGATCATTGATCTAAATAAAAATCATTACTACTTATGAATAGACTGGTTATAGCTACTGAGACCCTTTAATAACCAATCTCTCCTTAACTAGTCGATAACCAAAGTACGATCATTGATTATTTCCCTAATCAATAGACAACCCTAGATACGATCATAGGATTTAATCAATTGATAGCCTGAAAAACCAGAGAGACCCAAATCCTAATCAACAAACGCATACGATGGTTCATTTAAATTAGATTGTTTATTCTCATAACACAACGCACTGCTATGTTATTTGTCACAAACATTAAAATCTTCATACGATGAATCTTTTAATTGACAATAGATTAAGTTGGTAATTAAATAGTGGTCAATTATCTAATTAACAAATATAATCATGACAATAATTCAGAGAATAAACAAATACCCAAAAAGCAATAAAACAATTAAAGCATAAGAAAGATCTCACAGTAATGATGAATCAAAGCTTCATTAACCTTCAACCAGAATAATAAGTTTAGTTCCTCATAGGGAGAAGAGAAAAATTTAGATCTATGGTTTTTTCTTTCTCCACTTGATTCCCTCTTTTCTTTTGTGTTTTAATCCCTTTTCCCCTCTAGAGTTCCTCCAAAAATAGAATACTAATATCTAAAATATTCTCTAAATTCGGAATTACAAAAATAACCTAAAAAGATGAAACAATTAAAATAAAAACTGCAAGTTCTTCGTTGACAGCACGCGTCCACGCCTTATCAACAAAGTTCTTCTGAAATTCACAATTTCTCCAAGAAAATAATCATCCTCAAACATCATCTTGTAGCTCAATTTTAGTACCAATCAATAGAATTGCACCTACAAAATAAAACACAAGTAAATTACTATTATTAAGTGCAAAACATTAATATTAAAGGAAGTAAACAATACAAAACTAGTGCATAAATTGCACTCTAACACTAACATAATAAATTTGTCATATTCTAGAAATACTGATGCAATGAGTTTTTTGGCTTAACAGTTTGCTGGAGGATGGAGGCACCATGTTTGCTTTTGGGGGAACTCGGAAAAATAGTCATTTAAAAACTGTTTTGAGAATTGACAGACCCCAGTTTTACTGGAAGGTAATGCAGTTTTAATTGTTGTTTGACATTATTTTAAGAGAGATCGAAATGCGGGAAAATTTCTCTATGGAAACCATAAGCCATAGAGTATATAGTATGTGTTGAGTTTTACAGTCTTGTTCATGTTTTTGTAATACAAAAAATTCTAACAAACTGATGAATCCTGGAAGTTGTATTCAGGTTATGACACAGGCAGATTTAGGCCTTGCAGATTCATATATCAATGGAGATTTTTCTTTTGTAGATAAAGATCAAGGTCTTCTAAATCTGTTTATGGTAAGATTGAGTCCAAAACCAACCCTATTTTATCAATATGTACTTCTACAGATTTTTCCTTGCTGATTTAAATTTGAGATTCTGATTGCCAACAGTGATTTGGATTCTTCAGTCTCTAGGTTAAACCAGAAGAGGTATACTGTGATTGTTTGGGCTCCTGGAATATAAATTGACAGTTGTTTTTTAATCTCATTACACTAAGTAATTCGCCCTGTGTCGGCTTCAGGGGTTGGTGGTCACCAATTTTATTCACTGCTGGTTTTGCGTATGCAAAATACTTCTTTCGGCACATTTCAAGGAAAAATACTCTCACACAAGCTCACAGGAACATCTCTCGTCATTATGATCTGGTAATTAAATTCTTTCACAACCATGTTCCAGAGAAATCCTACAAATAGATGACATTGATGATGATAGTAAATGCTTAGTACTATAATAATGATATGTGGATGCATGTATTCAGTTGTGCATGATGCAAGTATAATTTTTTTCCTTGTAAAATAACAAGTAGGATCTCATAACTCTTATTTGATCTTTGTTTTTAGAGCAACGAACTTTTTTCTCTATTCTTGGATGAGTCAATGACTTATGTGCCGTATTTAAGGTAGAGAAGTGATCTTCTTTGGCAGTATTCTGTGTCTTTCATTTCCTATATATATATGTACACACACACACACACACTTTCACTCCTAGGGAAAATTGATTGATCACCCATTTCTTTGAAGAGCGAAGATGAAGACTTGAAAGCCGCACAAATGTGAAAAGTTTCTCTTCTGATTGAGAAAGTGAGTACATACAAAACCATTAAATGTTTTATCAAATTTTAATCTACTTAATGCTTATGCATTTTTTCCTATGCTTAAAATTATCTAGGCAAGAGTTAGTAATGGGCAAGAAGTTCTTGAGATTGGATGAGGTTGGGGAACCTTAGCTATTGAAATAGTCAAGCGAACCGGATGCAAGTACACAGGCATAACCTTGTCTGAGGAGCAACTGAAATATGCAGGGATGAAAGTGAAGGAAGCCGGTCTTCAGGTAACTGTCTTCTTTCTGTCCTTGAGGATGGTCAGTCGTAAAGAAGTCAGGAATGGCAATCAAGTTGAAATTGATAACTCATGTAATCTCATTATTCATAACACCTTAACCATCTTTGCCCTCAGGACCACATCAGATTATATCTCTGCGACTAGCTTCGACTGTCTAAAGCCAACAAATATGACAGAATTATTTCTTGGTAAGTACTCTTACCACATCAGATTAAGAATATATATAACAATGCACGTGCTGACATGACAAGTTTTTCAACGGCTTTCTTAGTGCAATGCTAGAAGCCGTTGGTCATGAATACATGAAGGAGTTTTTTGGCTGTTGCGAATCACTGCTTCAAGTAATTTCTTTTGGCCAGTTTGCTTGTACTGCATTGATATTCAGTGATTGGCCAAAAGGCTCTAATTGTTTCGAATGGTAACCCTTTCAGTTTATATCAATACAGGATGAGTGTTATAACGAGTTCAGCGCTAAGTTCAGATTTTATGAAGGAATATATTTTCCCTGGTGGATGCTTGCCTTCATTTAGTAGGATAACATCAGCCATGTCTGCAGCGTCCAGACTCTGGTATAATTTAGCAGTTAGCACAGTTTAACATTTATTCTTATGTTCTTGAGCTGTTATGTTTCCCTTTCTCCATGTTTATTCCCCAAAATTAACCGAACTTCTCATAATGTAGCGTGGAGCAAGTGGAAAATATAGGAATCCATTACTACGAAACACTTAGACGTTGGAAAAAGAATTTCATGGAGAATGAGAGGTATCGATAATAATAATATAAATTAATTTGTTTGGCTTGTCATGTTTTAGTTCTCTTATGTGGATTTTGTGGTCTACATAATATAAAAAAACATAAAATGTATCCTGATGAGATTAATCTTTTCTCAGCAAAATTCTTGCCCTGGGGTTCAATGACAAGTTCGTTCGAACATGGGAATATTATTTTGACTGTTGTGCTGCGGGTTTTAAGTCTTATGCACTTGGAGACTATCAGTTAAGTCTTAGCCTTTTGCAATATGCAACTAAATTGTTATGCTCTAATCAATAACATTCAAATTGTAACTCAATATGAAAAAATCCCTTGTAATGTAGATGTTATAAAATGAAAGGAAACCAGTGAGTTAACAGCAGCAAAACAATAACAAAATAATCAACTATTGAAATTGAAATGAGAAAGAAGGAAATTAACGCTTGATTTAGTGCTTCCGCACGAAGAAATGTCCAGGTTCAAGATTTAAGATACAACATGTCGATTAATGCGATAACTCACAACAATGCACCACTCGCTCAGAAAAGAAGGAGGAAAGAAAACGAAAGTGCTCAGTGTGCTGATTTGAGTTGTTGTGTCTGAAAACCAGAGAAGGAAGTGCCTTTTTTATACTAGTGTGAGGATGTAACAGCAGCAACGTATTGAATTCGAAAATTCAATACGTGCCATTTATTTGTTATAACAGCCAAATTAATTCAATTGAATTGCAAAGCTGTTACAATTCCTTTGAATTCAAAACTGTGAAACTGATACAAAAAAAAATTTAAAAGGAATAAAAACGTGCCATGCATGCTTGGATGATTTTGGGCTAATATTCGCGTACGCAAACGAGTTCAACCAATTCGGTCTTGGATTCGCACTCCCCCAACGCACGCGCATGTGAAGAGAGCCTTTATTCTTAATATTCTTATTCATGCATGGGTAGGTGTCTATATATAAACACAAATCCCTTGGCTTATTTTTCCCATGTGGGATAAGCCTCATTTCCTTTCAAATTTCCAACTTCAAGGATGCATTTTGAGAGACAATTTCTCATTCACCCAAACACAAGTTTGAGTAAATAAATATATAGTTTTGAAGTATGCACGGAGTAAAATCCATTTATCTCAAGTTTCTCCACTTTCGACAAGTGGGACCCACTCAAAATGTGTACACAAATTAGCATATTGATATGCTATTTTCCAACAGTAGATTGTATTTACACGTCCTGGCAACGTTGCTGCGTTCAGCAATCCATGCAAAGGCTTTCCTTCGGCATATTGATTGTGTTCTGTAAATGGACACCAATCTCTCCTTCATACCAGCTTAGATTGTTGCTGTTTCATTTCTTACACAATTACGTCAAGTCCTTGGTAAGATACTGATACGTTGTTTACGACAGCAAATGTCCGAGATAGAACTGCAGATTGAGAAATTGAAAGAAACAAAGAAGGGATATTTTTTCATCTTTAGAAATTCTTGTAAACTTTTGCAGTTCCACACTGCACCAGACAGAAATGTTAGCTTACATTGTAATGATTTATGAAAATTAATATTAAGAACTGAGTTGAGAATGCTGATAAGAGAAACTATCATTTGGAATCAGTGGATAATTCAGGCCTTGCCGGTAAATTTTTTGACTTGGCTATGAAGGAACAAAATTCTGCGATTTGGTTACTTTGAAGCAATAAAATTTTTCTCATTCTGAGATTTTTTGTTGCATTTTTTCCCCATCAATTCTAATGCCTTAAAGCAAGGCAAAATGAAAGATAGGCAAGTTAATTCGTACAACAGCAGCACATGTATACTTAAATTTTCAAATATCAAGTACTGTATAGATGGCTCATGTTGCTTGTAATGGAATCCACTCAAGCCACAACCATTGCAAGTAGCTGCTCAAGCTCTAGTATTGTCTTGGAGTCAGTCCCAAAGAAGCCCCGCTCAGGTCTCAAAATCTGTTCACGGTAAATTTCCATTCCAAGGAGCCACCATGACTGGAACCTAGATAGAACGTTGAACCTGCTCTGATATCATTATTAGGACCATGTGCACTAGGGGAAAAACTTAAGCTGATAGTTGAAGCGTACCATATTTACTTTCTAGTTAACTACTATAGACTAAGAAACTGCTTTAATTTCTTTTGAATTTTTTTTTCCCACTTGAATTTCTTTTGAATATAAGCATTTGAACCCATTTTTTAACCCTGGATCAGTAGGCCTGAAAATTGTTCCGCTAATTTGACTAGACATAAATAATATGGAAAATGATAGTTGCCCCGGGTCAAACCCCGAAACTAAATAAAACGATGTCGTTTCAGTTTTTTTTTTTGTGGCTTTTCTGAAAACGTTGCCGTTTTGAGTTTATTCTGCTTTGTCTCTTCTTCTTCGGCTAAATTGTTCCATGCACAGGAACACAGAGTAAAAAATTCAAGGAATAATAATGAACAAAGAATCCCCAAATCCCACCATCAATCCCTAACCAATCTGTACAAATCTATTAAAGAATATGGCTTGTGAAAAAAAAAAAAAGAATTGTTACAAGTAACTGGAAAAACCAATCAATGAAGAAGAAGGCGGAAACAAGACTGAAGACTGATCATGTTCTTTGATTCTGTTACTACGCTGGAAAAGATCGTACGGCTCCCAAAGGTAATCAAGCGGACAAGGCTGCTTATTATCAAGTCTCACCCAAGGCTTCCCCTTTCCACTCCAATGTAACAAACTAACCGGACCGGGATGCAACGACCGGCAACTTCCCTTCACATTATCACCCCCTAAGCCGTGCTGATTCCACCGGTGATCGATCGCCTCCACATTGCCGGCGAAAACCAGCAAGAACGGCGGCAGAGAACCCAAATCATAAATCCTCTTTCTTCTTTGTATTTCCATCCAGTTCTCAATTCTCTTTCTGTAATTTCCCTCACGCCACCTAACCAAATCCATCACCATCACGCCCGTGTTAAAATAACAAGGTTTCCTCGACCCGAATACCCGGGAAAGAAGCGGGTCGGACCAGAAGTTGTCGGTGAAGTATTTTGTGAAGTTCACGTGGCAATATTCGGGTGCCCCGATGATTTTGGACCTCGTTAAAGTAATGTCCCAGAGCTTGTGAATGTCGTCGACGAGAACGAGGTCTGAGTCAAGGTAAATGACTCAGTCAACGCAAGGATCTAAGATGTCACCGCGATAGTTTCTCGCGTAGATGAGACAAAGCAGAATAAACTCAAAACGGCAACGTTTTCGGAAAAGCCACAAAAAAAAAAAAAAAATTGAAACGACGTCGTTTTATTTTGTTTCGGGGTTTGACCCGGGGCAACTATCAGCGCTGAAATAATATTGTGTGCATGTAGCATCCTGATAGATTTTTAAAACTTTAAAGTTCAAAACTGAACTACGAGAATCATACATAAAAATAAGTACTGTGTCAACTCATCAACTGTCAACTGTAAACTCATTCCTTGTTCAAATGAACGGGTGATAGTAGAAGAGAAAGAAAATCTGCCATCCCGCAAACGACCAGCAGCAGACAGAAAGTTTCCTATAGTCTTCCTCTTACACTTTCACCTTCATCAACAAATCACCAATCGCTTAAAATGCCCAAAAACTAAACCACAGACACAATATTTTAACAAAATGGTCCTGAAATCTTCTGTTCTTTCTCTTTACTGCAGCTCTCTGCATCTTTAAGCCTTCAATTCATCACTTCATTTGCTGACATACCCTTAGGAGGTGTTTGGTTTCAAGAAAGGGAGGGAGAGGAGAGTAGAGGAAAGTGGAAGAAAGGAGAGGAGAGTATATTGAAATTATTTTCTAATGTTTGATTTGTTCTAAAATTATATAAAGAAAGGAAATGTCTTAATTTTTATTTGGACATTTTCACCCTTTAGTGTTAAACTTTTAATATTTAGCATAAATATAATTCAAAAATTAAACAATAAATTTATATTTAATATATTATATAAATAATTAATAAAAATTTATTTTAGATAATATCATTATATTTATAATTAAACTCCATTTAAAAAGTTTATTAACATAATTTTATTTTAAAATTAGTTTAATTTAATTTATTTCTAAATAAATTATGACATAATACAAATAATTTCTTAATTAATATATTATAATTTTAAAATTTTATTTGAAAAACAAAAAAAAATTGAGTTGCCGCCGCCGCCGCCGCCGGAGCCGCCACGACTCGCCGCCGGCCACCACTCCACCATGTCATTTCAACTCAAAAATTATATGAAAATACTCAGAACTTGACGATCTATGGATTGAAACAACTTATTTGGCCAAAATACTTGATGTTTGTCCGGATCTGAGATTGTTAGAAAGTTTTCCAATTTCTTTTAACCGGATTTGAGGAAGATAGATTAATTTTTTCACTTGTGTTATGGCATAACGGCGTTTATCGTCGGCCGGCGACGCCAACGGTACGGACGGTGACGTCCACGCGCGAGTTCCGGCGGCGGAGGTGGCGGTCCGGCGGCCGCATGTGGTGGTCCGGCGGGTTTGTATTTTTATTTTTTTACAGTTAAATAAATAAATAAAGTGATTTTATTAAATTATTTAAACCATTACTTTAACTTTTACTAATATAAAATTAATTATCTATAATATTAAATTGATAAAATAAAATTGTAAATAATAATAATTTGATAATATTAAACAAGTTAATAAAAATTAAAAGGGTAATTTTGGATGTTTTGACTTCCAATAGAGGAGGAATTCAAATTCATCATTCTTTGGTGTGGAATCTAAATTCCACATTATGATGTATATCAAATTCTTATGGAAATTAAATTCCTATAAATTATGGTAAATCAAACAAAGGAAATAAATAAGGAATTTAAATTACTTCCCTTTCCTTCTTCCTCACCTTCCAACCAAACACCTCCTTAACTCTTTACGCTTCAAACTTGAACCAATCTTGGCCTTCACTGAACAGCACGTTTTCACTTTCATTCACTGTACAAACACCCACTTCTTTCATTTCCGCCATTACTTATTGGGTTCCCATATGGACCTCAGCAAAACCCTTGTCGACGCAGCAGGGTCCTTTTAGGTAGGTACTGTTTGAGATTAAAGTACTATAACTAATAAATAAAAGTTAATAATATATAATAAATATTAATTTTAAATATTAATTTAGATAAAATTATTAAAAATATAATAGATTTTTCATCATACAAGTGAAAAATCATATCAATATAACTTCTAAAATATAATAGTTAGTATTTATTAAACACTTTAGTGTTGTATCTTTTAAGCTGTGACTGTCGAACTTCAATCTCAAACGCACTCTCAGTTTCATCCCACCTGCACTCTCTGCCTCATCAACAGCTCCGTCGCCGTCATTTGGGATACCAACACTTAACGTCAATATCTCTTCTACTTCTCTTCAAGACTTCTGGCAACCTCGTACTTGACAAAAAAGAAGACGTTTTTGCTTGGTCCTCATTTGATAACCCCACTGATACCATCGTTCCCTGGCTGAAGTTCACTTTTGGGAAGAATTTGTAATCTTGGGTATTATTCTTTTACTCATCTCAGAGTTTGAAGTGGAATGATTGTGTTACTTATTTTACTAATGGATTGAATTCAACTATTAACTCAAACTTGAGTTCACCAATTTTAAGATTGGGCCCTGTTGGGACTTTGTCTATATATGATGTTACTTTGCCTGGTGCTGCTATTATCTGGTTGTAGTGATTATGCGTAGGATAGTGATATATTAAGGTTTTTAAGATTAGACAACGATGGGAATTCGAGAATTTATAATTCTGCTAGAGTTACTATGACTATAACTAGAAGATGGGAAGCTGTTGCTGATCAGTGTTAAATTTTTGCGTATTGTGGGAATATTGGTACTTGTTATGATGATTCGATTTCAGATCCTGTATGTGCATGTCCAATTCAAAATTTTGAATTTATTAATGGGAATGATAGTTGAATATGCATCTTGGGCACCGGTATAGTTCTCATATATTAGGAGCTCCAACGATCAACATGGGAGTCTAAGGAGAAGCTTGATGCAGGAGGGTTTGAGGCTGTTTACAGAGGGGTTGCTAATTGAGTCGTTGCGGTGAAGCAACTGGAGGGAATTAGGCAAGGCGGAAAACAGTTTAGGATGGAGGTTGCCAGGATTAGTAGCACTCGTCAATTAAATACGGTGAGATTGTTAGATTTTTGTTCCGAGGGAAAGCATAGGCTTTTTGCTTTACCAGTTCATAAAAATGGATCTCTTGGTGACTTCCTGATTGCCACTGAAGAGCAGCGGGGAAATTATTGCATTGGCAGAGCAGGTTTAACATTGCTCTTGGAACTGCGGGGAGAATCACATGAGTTCATGAGCAGTGTCGAGACTGCATGTGCACTGTGATATAAAGCCTGAAAACATCCTCTTGGATGAGAATTACAATTCCAAAGTGTCGGATTTTGGCCTTGCAAAGCTCGTAAATGCAAAGGAACATAGGTACCGAACATTGACAGCTGTTAGAGGGACAAGAAGATATTTGGCACCAGAACGGCTTCCTATCACCTCAAAGTCCGATATTTACAGTTATGGAATGGTCTTGTTGAAGATGGTAAGCAAGGAGTAATTTTGAAGTCTCACAAGAAATTAAGCCAAAAAAAAGTTCTCTCTTTGGGCTTATTAGGAGTTCGAGAAGGGAAAATTTGAGACAATTGTTGACAAGAGGTTAGCAGGACAAGATGTGTATACGGAGCAAGTAATGAGGTCAATTCAAGTGAGCTTTGGTGCATACAGGAGCAACCATCTCAGAGGCCACTGAGGGAAAAAGTGGTGGGTGCAGATGCTAAAAGGAATTATGGAGATTGAGAAACCGCCGGCGCCATAGGCATGGACTGAAGGGTCTGTTGGTGGAACCAGCATCAACATGAGTAGTACATCAGTGCTCTCTCAACTTTTGCAGCTTAAGCACCTGCTTGATCTTCATCTTCTCAAACTGGACCTGCTTCTGATAGGAACAACGAAAACGCGTCTTCATCCCTTTCACGAGCATTCATATTATGTAACTTCTTAGTACTGGTGCATTGCCATAAAAAATTATTCAACTGTACAAGTTTTCTACAGTGCATTCAAAAAATATGTAAATAAAAACACAACTTTCACCTCAAAGCGCAGTAATCTAACATCATCTTATCTACTATAGGTAATTTACAGCATAATTAAGACTAGAGTTGAGCATGCGTTGGTTTGGGTTGGGTTTTGAGTCAATTCAAACCAAACCATAAAAGTTTTGGTCCAGCCTAAATTAATTTAAATATTTTCAACTCAATCCAAACCAACTCATTTTGTGTTGGGTTTGATTTGAATTTATTATCAAAATATTTTTTATTTTGATAAATTTAATTATATCAAAATTATAATAATTATTAATTATTATTAATTATTAAATTGATATTAAAATATGAAAAACATATAGTGGATAAAAATTATAAATAACAAATTTTACAATGACTTCATCCTTAAATTAAAGAATACTAGAAAATTAAAATAAAATTTAATCATGAAAATTATTATTTTCTCAAAAAATAAAAACATAAACTCTAATAGTAAACTTCTACGAACATGACATCAATAAGTAAATTCAAAGAAGGGAAAAAAAAGTAGTATTAAATATTAACCCTATTATAACACAAACTCTAATAATGTTCATACAAATCAAAATAAGATAAGATATTCCAACTCAAGTGTCAAAGCAATCCATCATAATCATTCCCATCCGTAGTACTTTAATCAAGAGATTCCACAATTAACAGAGTATGCTCCTTCACCAACAAATATATAAATATTAAATGAAAAATAAAATTAAAAAAAAAACTGATTTTGATTTTTCTGCTCAATTCAGGAACTTGCAATACAAATCAAAACAACAAATAAATGAAAGTAAATAAGATTCTGGAATTTTAGCTGAGGACAACGAATGAACGTGCACCATTTGAGAGTTTTTGTGTCATGGTTTTGAAAAGGAGAAGTTGCAGGTTGAAAGGTAGCTATTTTGAATTCAGATTGGCAAATGGTCCATTTATTTAATTCAAATTTTTTTTTACATTTTGCTTTCATTTTCTAACAGTTGACACTTGATTATACCACGAACAATTTAATGGCATGTTTGAAGGACAACATTTGTCCATGAGGTCTCTAAAAACGCAACTTTTGTGCAGTAAAATTAAAACGGATGGCGGAAGCTCTAGAGACCTCAGATCGGCTTCATTCAAAAACAAAAATCAAGAGGAAAGATTGAAGTTTAATTACCTCACTTGTTGTTTAAAAAACGACTTCATGAGGTAGGAGAAATTGACAGAAAATAGCAAGCTACGAACACTGTCCAGAAAATAGACCACTGCACGAACAGCTTCTGTTTTGCCACGATTTGAGATCCTTACAGCATCCCAATTGTGATGCCTCTAATCAGTCCACACTTAGAAATGTTCTAGGAGTTCATAGGATTTGGAATCACCAAATTTCGTTTAGAAATCAGAGAGATAATGAAGAAACATGAATGCTAGTTCATGATAATTCATTTCACCAAATAAAGCCACCATTATCTTATCAATAATGGCATAAAACATTATCATGTCCTAGACCCACCAACTTAGCCATTATTTATTGAATGTGATCTTATCACTTCAATAATTTATTCAATCAAATTATTTTGAATAAATAAATAGCTAAATTAATTAATTAAACCAATTTTGATCAAATCAAATGGTTAATTGTGGGCTTCTTTTGTGACATGTTCTTATGCTTTCTCCTAATATATATTAGGTCCAATAAAAGCCTAAAATTCCAAACCCAAAAATTGGTCTAGAAGTTCATAATCATTTATGAACCGGAACATATCCAAAATGGTCATTTTACGTGCTCGATATTCTACATAATGTTTAATTGAGGATTTATGAAATTTATATTGTTCCTTAAACAATTTATGGAACATCTAAATTTCTATCTTAAATCATATTTAAGATATATAAATATTTATATACATTCATTCTTAATGAATTATAATATAAATACTAATTTTCCTAAAATTAGGAAATTTAACCTCTCATTTTGTAATAACTCCTTTTTCATTTCTATTAGGTGTGTGACCTTTTAAGTTCTTTGTTATAAGATAGTAGAACTATTTTAATGATAACTCTTTTTCATTAAATGATGTTAAACTTTTTAGTCATTAATTAGAACTTTTCTAATGACCTTAAGATACATTGGTAATACGCTTTACTAATAATGATCTTAAAGTTTCTACAAGTCATAAGTGACACCTAGCAGTATTTCACAACTACCCAAATAACAAGAATTGTTGGATCTATAGAACCTATTCCATTGCATCTTTATGTCTTGGTCTCTTCATCATCCATGTCCTGAGAAAAGCACGGCTTATGGTTTAGTGTGTTAAGTATTTATGCTTTATCTCAAAATAAATCTAAATGAACTTGGCATGAAAGTATAATTTGAACTCCTTCAAACATATTTCACCTTGGTCAAGGATTTCTCATGCCAATTCATATTATCTCACTGGGACATCCTTTTTGTATATTATAAACTGATGAATTTCATCTTGGCCATACACTTATCTCCATACATAGCTAACCATGACAGCTATTGCTAGATCTTTTCCTTGATTAGGAATCAATCTTTATGCTTTCACATATCAAAGATGTCTATGTACAAGATATCTGTGATGCCTCAGGTCTAAAGATCATTACTAAACATAGTGTCTTTCACAATATATAATAAGCCATTAACACTCAAAACCATATGGCTTATTATATTTGGTCAAGTTCAGTAAACTCGTTCTCGCAACAAGTACCTATGTGTTTGACTTGACATCTCATGTCAATGATATGAAACTCACCATCCATTTTAGTATCACATACCATAAGGAGTCATAAAACAAACTAGTGTTGATAGGAATTTATAATGTCCAATCATAAATCCACCACTAGGAACTATTTTAGAAGTATAGTACAAAGGATACACGTTTCATATTCTCGACAAACTCGAGAATGTGTTCTTCAACTATTTTACTTCTTGGACTATATTCATTAAATTAATATATGAATATTAATAACTTTGCCATTTTATAAATATCAAAATATTATTCAAATACAATAATTTCCTAAAAGCAAACACCATTTGATTGGCCTTTAGGGTATATTACTAACAATGTTTCACTTATTTGTTTTCATTTATTTCATTTGATAAGTTTAAGTGTTGGGGTTTTGTCCACAACCCATGGGTAAACCATACCCAACCTATAATGAAATGATTTTTTTTTTATATAAAACACATATCTGACCCATTTTCATGATTTATCTAGTCCAAACCACTTAATTTGATTTTGGTTTGGGTAAACCGATGGGTTGTGGGTTTATGCCCACCCCTAATTAAGAGTAAGAGAAATAAAATTATCCCAAGTCTCCATGAATAACTATTAGTCAACAAAGCATATACTAATTCCTTTTCTCTCTTAAAAATCATAATTTGAGTCCACCAATATAGGTTTCAATTACATGAAAAGATTGCTAAACCACCTTCCTCAGAAGCTACCACACAAGTTGTAATAATATATCATCGACCAATCAATACTTGTGGAAATAACAAATTCAATTTTTAATCTAGATAGCTTGATTTCAAGGTAATAAAGAGTACTAAAATTTGAGAAAAAGCAAGACTCAAGCCCATACAATAGTAGCTTAGCTCATGCTCAAAATTCTAAATAGTTGAGAATGCTTTAAGTTACAAAATTATTTTCTCTTAATGTAAGACTAATATTGGTTAGTTTGGTAATGCTATAGGTATTAAAATAATTATTGTCAGATGTACTGTAAAAATAATCAGCTGTAAAGAGAATCAGTTACACATTTGGTAAAATTTATTTTTCAAAATGCTGTAAATTTTAAAAGTGGTCGTATGTGTTTAGTTGATTTTACTGTTAAACTGTTGTAAGAACATAAATAACTAAATTGTGCATAATATTAAATAAAATTTATTTAATTTATAAACATGTATTTAATTTTTTTTTATTCTGTACACATAACTAAAATAAATATTTTATATTATTAATTTTATTTTTTATTTTGTTATCTCACTATAATTGGCAATAATAATAATCTCTTTAAAGTTAATTTTTTCCTGATTAATAAGGATAATTTTAGATTTTTATTTTGTGTGTGTGTGTGTGTGTGTGTGTGTGAGGATATATATAGTATTGTATTATGTATAAAAATGATATCAAAAATAAGATTTTAAAAAGCTACTTCATTATTTTTCAAAATCTGTGGTAGAATATAGTAATTTTGTCAAAAGTAACTTCTAAAAAATTTGCCAAACAACAAAATTAACATTTAACTTTTCAAAATCACTTTTGAACTTCACAAAAGTAATCTTAAACTGGCCCTAAGTGGGTCTTTTATAAAATTTTCATATTTCATTTATCCATGACATTAAATTGTAATAGAAAAACATAGGGTTAAAACAAGTAGAAGTTACCCTGTAACTTATAAAGTAAATAATTTTATCTTGTCCATGTGTCAAATAATCAATTTATATGTTCAAAAGTAACGTGTACCCTTCAACAGTCAGTTGTTGCTGTTAATGTTTTAGCACCAGAAACCAAATGGGATAAATTAAAACAATTTCTAAGTGAGATAAAAGTGTCATTTTCCCTGCTAAATAATACCATATGCCAAATTTTTAAGGGATGATTTCCTTTTGCAAACGGCTCAATTACCAGAACAATTGCTGAAATTGTTGATTGATCTTATTATATTTATTTCGTTATGCATGATTTTATTATTATTATTATTATTTTTTTTTTTTTGCCAACTGGAGATTTATCAAGATTCGCGTTACTTTGTTATCTCACCTTCTATTAATATGGATTCATGCAAAACTTGCCGCTATACATATTTTAACAATAACAGCAACTAGCTATGTTTAACCGGCCTAATTATGTCTCTAGTCCCTACTTTATGACTATAAAACATAAATTTATCATGTTAACTTAAAAACTTTTTTCCAATATTGTTCAAAACTTTAATCAAGACTCTCTGTTCATGCTTTTTTTTTTATTATTGAATTTGTGAAGTTGAAATGATTTTTTTGTATCTGGAAGCCTGTAAAACTAATATTTTGGATATTAGAGGAAACTGAGGAGTAAATTTAGGGCTGCTTAATAAGAAAGTAGTTTGATGTTGATGAAGGATTCTTCTTCTCAGTTTTCAAACTTCTACGAGCAACTTCAATTTGGGTAGGTGTTCAAATCTTGTGCAGTTGGTCAAAAAAGCATAAGCCATGGGATCTGAGACGATGTATAGCAAACCCTATGAATAGCAATATTCACCTAAATGGCAGCATCTCTCTATAAATAGCAAACCCTACCAAAGCAACAAAGGCATGGTATAATTTTATTCTCCCAAAGATAGTTGCCGCAAACAATTCAAGAAGTTACAGGGATTTCAGATGCTAGGTAGGATTTGTTTTAGGATTTTTTATCGCAATAATATTAGTTACTTTGATGTACAATTTTACATCATTTTTCTTTTTGTTTTAACATATAAAATTCTTATTACTTAATTATATCTCATAATCAGATAATTAGCTCTAGAACTAGAAGTGGCATGTAAACCAATTAATTTGCAGTCTTCTCTTGATATTCAGCCGGAGCCATTCATCTGTCATTAAAGCAAGTATCCTTGCCTTTGAAATGATAGAAGCTTATGAGTGATTTCTGACAAATTAATTTAGAGAAACAATATATTAGGAGAAACAATATCATCAAACATCAGATATAAGATTTATATCATGAATCTAATCGAAAAAAGTTTGTATCCCAACTTTATAAATGCATCATTACTCTATCTTGGATAATACTTTTTGCCTTTATGAGTTAAAAGACTAATTCCAAAATCTGCAAGAAACTAATCGGAAATGTTTCTGTATCTGTGGGCTTACGAAAAGTCCTGGAAGGGTAATAATGACGCAATTGTTGACAAAAGGTTAGCCGGACGAAATGTGGATGTGGAGAAAGTAACGAGGGCAATTCAAGTGAGTTTTTGGTGCACACACGAGCAGCCATCTCAGAGGCCAATTATGGGACAAGTGAGGCGGGTGCTAAAGGGAATTACGGAAGTTGGGTTATAAAGCCAACAACACCCAAAACGCAAAATAAATAATATCTATTTGATTGTTAAGCTCGAACTGTCACAAAAATAAGCTATTATTTTCTTTTTTAATTCACCCGTTATTTTCTTTTTTAATTCACCCGTTATAAAAATAAGTTATAACTTTCTTATTTGTCCTGTCCACTCCAGTACTTTTGATTTTAATAAGTTTTCCAAAACTTAGTTGTTGTATCAGGGAAAAGGATCCTCTCCTGATCTGATCTCATCTGAGCTTTTTAAGATCTCATGCCAAGTGTATTTGAGTGGTAGTGTATGGCTAAGATTCAACTTCTTTTATTTTTTTATTTATTAACTACCAATCAATAAATGAGTTATTTGCTCAGAATATGATCAGATCAGAAGAGGATCCTGATCCGTTGTACCAGATAGCATGTGTTGCATGCTTATTTTGGTGATCTTTTTAAACAAGTGAACTTTTTTTTTTAATGCTTAGTTTGAAAGTTCCTTTGTAGACATAATGTAAGTATGTGAAGAAATTTTGCACAGAAACAAATGTCTTTGCCTTTTACTATACCTATTAGCTTTTAGTCTTTGAATATTCTTTTATTTTAAATCTTCAATTACATTTAGGGAATTTAGGATGCCGATTTATCTCACTATTTTTTTTTCTAGATTTAAGTAAAATTTGGGGCAAATGCTTTGCTTAGAGTTTACATTATTAATTCTACTGAAGCTCAAATTCATTAGATTTATGTAAGATAAAGGCAATACTCATATGTAGATTGGCTTAGCATCATTACGGCATGAGACTCCATTAGTGTTGTTCTTATATAGATTTTTAAAGTGGATCAGATTCTTTCCGGATCTTAGTATTCACTCCAGCTAATTAATAAGGGCATGTGATTGGAAATTAGTCAGTAAGAGAATAATAAAACAGCATAAATGTGGTTAATTATGAACATGTGTCAAAAAAAACTTGAAAAATTAAAAAATTAATTAAGCTTCAATTAATCACATAATGGTCAAATAGGGGTCACATTGAACGATTTCGCATAGAACAGAGTGTAACTATTCAAACAATTATAGTACGTGTACAGGTGTACTGACCATAAATACAGTTGGTTTTTTGGAGGGGAAGATTTGGGGCCCGGATTTATATCACGAATTTTTAATAACAAATAAGGAGTATGCCACTCTTATGAACACGCATTCAATTATTCAAAAGCCTTTAAAAAAAAAAAAAAGCCACTCTTATGGTATAGAGTGTAACTATCGAAATAATTATTGCACGTGTACTAATTACAATCCATACGGTTGGTTTTTTGGAGGGTAAGATTTAGGGTCCGGATTTTTATATCACCAATTTTAAATAGCAAACAGGGAGAGTGCCTCTTTTATGCAAACGCATTCAACTATTCAAAGCCTTTTGATTGATTTTTTTTTTTTTTAAAAAAAAGGCCACCCAAGAAAGATCCAATATTGACTGCTCAAATGTAGGAGAAAAAACAGGAAATGTAAGGAGAGATGATTAAGAAAAGAAATGTCAAAAGCTTAATTTCTAATTTAACTTTCCAATGGCCTCTTACCCCAACTCCCTTGTTCTTCTCCCTCTTACATTATGCATTTTCTATATCACTTCACAACTTTGGCATAGGCAATATTATCCTCATTCAAGGCCATTATTCAAATACCCTTTTGATGATGATTCCAATACCAATCAAGACTGTGACAACGGCAGCTGCTTTAAAAGCAGAGACATCTTGGAGAAACCGGATTACGAAGACGAATTTAAAGGCAAATGGGAGCTGGCTTCTGAAAATTCTGGCATATCAGCTATGCATATGATCTTGTTTCCTAATACCAACAAGGCAATTATGCTTGATGCCGTTTCATTAGGCCCATCAAGCGTTCGGTTGCCCGTTGGAATCTATCGTCTTAATCCTGGCGCTTGGAAAAAATATGTCGATTATCGGGCTCATGCTGTTGAATATGACGCCGAATCTGCAGCTATAAGGCCACTCAAGGTACGTGTATTTATCGTAATTTTTTGTTATGTGTTTTCTTTTTATTTTAATTTTTTGTATTAATTGCCGCATTTTCAATATCATTCATGCATATGTTTAGATCATCACAGATCCTGACAGACACGTGGAGCTCATCTGGTGGATTATCGGCTAACGGGACGGTCGTGATCTCCGGTGGATGGAGCGGCAGAGGGAGATCTGTTAGATACCTTTCCGGATGCTACCATGCATGTTATTGGAAAGAGCACCGTTGGGAGCTTTCTGCAAAAAGATGGTAACATATATTTTGCTAAATTTATTATATATACAACATTTAGAAGATCTTTAATAGCTCCGCACATGTCAAATTAGTATTTATAAATTGGTATTAAGTTATTAATATGTTCAATTCTAACTTTGTGTGCATAATGTACTCATGCATTATTATTTATACAGGTTTTCCACGCAACATATTTTACCAGATGGCAGTTTCATAGTGGTTGGAGGGAGGAGAGAGTTTAGCTACGAATATATCCTCAAGGAGGGAAAAAGAATAATCTATGACCTACCGTTTCTTAACGACACCACTAACCGATCAGAAAATAATTTATACCCGTTTGTTTTCCTATCAACCGATGGAAATCTCTTCATCTTTGCTAATGACCGTTCGATTCTGCTCAATCCATCAAGCAATGAGATCCTCCACGTGTTCCCTATCTTACGCGGCGGGTCACGAAATTACCCGGCGTCTGCCACGTCAGCACTGTTGCCTATAAAGCTCCAAGATCCGAACCCGAAAGAGATCCGAGCGGAAGTGCTTATATGTGGGGGTGCAAAACCTGAGGCAGGTATGTTAGCGGGTAAGGGTGAGTTCATGAATGCATTGCGAGATTGTGGAAGAATTGAGATAACGAACAAAAGTGCCACTTGGCAGAGGGAGATGATGCCAAGTCCGAGGGTCATGGGTGAAATGTTGCTCCTGCCCACAGGAGATGTTCTCATTATCAATGGTGCCAAAAAGGGTACCGCTGGATGGAATTTTGCGACTGATCCAAATACGACTCCGGTACTTTATGAACCCGATGACCCGATAAACGAACGGTTCTCAGAGCTAACCCCAACAAGTAAGCCGCGAATGTGTCATTCCACGTCGGTAGTATTGCCAGATGGAAAAGTTTTAGTCGCGGGAAGCAACCCGCACTCTCGTTATAATTTAACGGGCGGGTCAAAATATCCAACAGAACTTCGAATTGAGAAATTTTATCCGCCATACTTCGATGAATCTTCCGCCTCATATCGGCCATCCATTGTATCAAATTTTGAGGGTAAAACGGTAAAATACCGACAAAATTTTGTAATTCAATTTAAATTGGACGAATTAGAGGTAAGTTTGGATGATTTGAAGGTGACGATGTATGCACCACCATTTACGACGCATGGAGTTTCAATGGGGCAAAGGCTTTTGGTACTAGCTACAAAAGAGCTGATTGACGTAGGGTCAGGAATTTTCCAAGTCAGCGTTATGGCACCACCAACGGCTAAGATTGCTCCTCCGAGCTTCTATCTTCTTTTTGTTGTATATCGCCAAGTACCTAGTCCTGGGACATGGGTGCAAATCGGATGATGGTATATGTTATTTTCCCCCCTGTTTTTTAGGATATCACTTTGAATTAAAATAGTTAATCTTCCTTACGATTTTTTTTAAAATTTACTATGAAAGTACGTGTTTTTTGTTTGAAAGAGCAGAATATTAATTTGAGCTAAAATTTCGTGTTAGATTTTTTAAACTATGCAACTAAAGAGAGGAGGTAAGGTGGGTACTTAAAAATTCCAAAGTTTGTCACGCAACCCAAGCAACGAACATGACCAATTGAATCTCACCATTATAAAATAATTAATGAACAATTGATATAAAAAAAATAAACGACAAGAGAATTTGATTTGATTTTTTCAAATTTGATACTGTCACATGACCTTATATGTATCCATTGGCTCCAATTCCAAAAATTGGTCTTGAATTGTTTTGGGACAATTTTTTTTTTCTGATTTTGTGCGAGTTATAAAGACCATTAGCCTTTTTTTTCTCATCCTCAAATCTTTTTTTTTTTTTTAAAATGTTTTGTTATTAGACGACAGTTATTTTGAACTGTGAAATATGGGTAATGAAAGCTCTTCTTCCGTTTGCCTCATTTTCTGTAGAGATTGGAGTGATAGATTTCTGGTTTTCAACTCCAATTACTCCCCAAGATCATAAATCAGACTAACAAGATGCGAAAAGAATCAATCTGGAAAAAACCATAAGGAAACTCAAGAATTGAAAAGAAACGGAGAATCAACAATAAAAGAAAACAAAAGAATTAATGGTTCAACTAACTTTCACTGGCTTACATCCACGGAGAAATCAAGATCAATTTTATTGATTATTGAAGATGAATTTCACATAGATTTACAAAATTTGTTACAAAGAACAACTAGAAGTATTCTCTAGAATCTTCTCTCTTCTCAATAGCTCTCACACACACACCAATTGTTGCACTAGAATCAGCTGTTTATAATAGCTTCCTTAACGAACCAAGATGGATCCAGAAACCCATGTGGGGAACACGTGCTTTAACTAACTCTTAAAGAACTTAGGCTGCTTTGGTATGCACGTGTTTTTCTCGTGCATTACTTAAACCCAAAACGACAATAATCGAGGCCGTTCTTAGGGAGTAAAATATTGGCTCACCAAACGCAACATCAATTGCCGTTTCTGGATTTAACATAAGCTGCAAAACGCACGATCCTCTTGCCGTTTCATTTATCTTGATTTGCTTCGATACTCAACATTTTCAACAGTCTCGAACGTCAAAATCAAAATACTATAATTTCCCATGTTTTTCTGGACCGTCCAATCATACTACTACCGTGTCATGATTTCCCTGTTCAAAGTTCAACGTGTAAAGTTTCCAACAAATTTCCCATGTTTCCACATATATTAAATTAAAATCGATTTCCTAAATCCAATTTCCCATATTTCTAACCTAAATTTGATTTTTTTTTTTACTCTAATTCAATTATAGTAACTAATCATTAATATTTTATTTTAAAATATTATATATATATTATTTTTTTATTAATTTTTTAATACTGAACCAATCCATTATTGATTTAATCTGATTCGAAATTAAAAAGCGATCGATTCACATTTTCTTAACCATTCAATTTAAACTAACTAAACTGAATTGAACTGAATGCGAGATCTAAGTATAACTATCAACCTGCAAGTTTTTCATCCTAAACCACAAATCACATTACTAAATGAAAATTTTATGTGACCCGTCAGCAAACGCCAACATCAAAGAACTGCAAATTCATATTTGATTTCTCCAATGGATGTTTTGTTGCAGACAGTGATGCTGGTATGAAAACAACGTTAGAATTAATGGAAGATACAATTTGTTGAATCGCTCCCCTCATTTTCAATAGTGTAATGTCAAAATAGCAGACTCCTAATTCATTTTCGATCGTTCGTTTTTAATTTTATTTTTCAAAAATGTTGTATGTTATATTTTTTTTTTCCTGGCAAGGAACTCTTAACTTTTTTATACAAAGTTAAATGAATTGAAGATGCGTTTAGTCCAAACAATGTGTTCCTTTTGTGGTGGCTAATTTTTTTCCCCCCCCCCCCCCCCCCCCAAAAAAAACAAAAAACAAAAATTGCTTTTGACTTACAAATTAAAAACATTTTCAAGCCCTTTTGACGCCAACAAAAAATTCTATGAACTTTTTTATTAAAAAACTTAATAAATGCTTTTGAAAAATAAAAAATAAATTTACCTAAAAAAAGTTTTATTCCTATGCGTAAAAAATGGGTTTTATTCCGAATAACAAAAAAAGATTCTATATATGAATGGAAGATACGATACAACTTGTTCAAAGGCACGCCTCATTTTGAACAAGTCTCCGGAGGTCCAAAGATTAGAATCTTCTATGCTTCTCTGGACCGTCCAATATTTATACTCGTATTTTGTCATGTTTCTCTTCGATAAAAATTCCAGTTCCCACCAAGTTCCTAAATCAAACGGTCATGTTCATATGATCAAACGCCTAAACATCATCAAAAGTTGGCAAATCATGGGACCATCTCGAGCAAACGTCCAGTAAAATCCCAGATCAAGATTTCTCACCGCAGAACGGGGATCATGAGTAGGAATAATAACATCCGGATTCCTATTTCTTATAATTCTCAATTGAGGAAATAATCTTTCCATTTGTATCAGATAAGTCCAGGTTCCCACTAAAATCATTGAAATATCCTTAGTTCCAATTTGTCCCACGATTAGTTCCAATTTTCTTCCACAATCCCCTAGTCTCGTCCCATCCCATTAACAAACGCAAATTGAAGAATTATAATAGGTCCCAGTTAAAATTGTAAATTATATAATAACAATAATATTTTCTTAGGGTGAGAAAAGATCACAATAATTTTAATTGGACTCCGTTCCCTTAATGAATGACTATCAAAGCATTTTAATACAGAAGAAATTAACAATTATTCCTAATTCCTAAATAATATTCCTAAGAAATAAAACATTAACTGCTAGTTAATGATAACAAAATAAAATAATCACTACTCAACTTAATTTTAAGCTAACAAGCTAGTGAACATGTAGCTAACAAACCGAACTCAATAACATCCCCAAGTTTTTGCCACAATAATAGCTATGCATGCCCCATGCATGACCAATCTTTTGGCTTATCAAATTATCTCTTTCAAAATTGATGTGAACAAGAATCAATTTCTTAATATCTTACTTTCACTATCTAATGATAAATTGACGATGTCGGCTTTTGATTTACTATGAATTTGTCTCTTTAATTTAAAATAGAGGTCATAAATTTAAAGTTTTATAAAGACTCCAATCTTTTATTTCTTCCTTAATACTTAAAATAGATTTCGAAATCAGTCGCAACACACCTCCATAATATGCTATTAGCATATGTATTTAGATTCTCAATAAACTTCAAATTCTAATTTTGAGGGGAAAAAGAAAACACATTCGCTCATGTCGTGTGATAAGGAGGCATCAATAAGTCGTAGCCTCATAGGCCTCAGGCCTGGGACCTATTTGAAATAAATGGACAAGTTATGTTCTAATTTGAAAATGCAGGAAAAATGAAAGAAAGGCGCAGAAGTCTATTACAAGAAGCATTACGTGTTCAAGAAAAAATTGAACTAAATTCAAGCCACCAGATTCTGTGGCTGTCAACGCTTCAAACAACTCTCTTCCTCACAGACTTCATTAAAAAATCAGAGGCTCTCAATTTTCACAAACAAAATATCCTCTCAGTTCATAAGCAGCACAACCCCAGAAACCACAAACAAGCTAGCAAACCATCTAAGCCTCCTTCACTGAAAGCATAAGCTATTTGCGTGTGTGCGCGTTGAGTGTTTCAATTATGGCTGCTACATCAATATGTGCAGCTGGGTTATCATCTTCGTTTCATGGAAGCTGGGGGGCTTCGTTTGCTAATGGTGGTGAAGAATACGGGATGTTAGCGAGATCAGTGCCGAATGTTAGAGTGGCAAGACCCATAAGAATGCAGCCGATGATGGGGAACATTAATGAAGGCAAAGGCCTTTTTGCTCCTATTGTTGTTGTCACTCGTAATATCATTGGCAAGAAGAGGTTCAATCAGCTTAGAGGCAAAGCTATTGCCTTGCATTCTCAGGTATCTATCTCTCTCTTTTATTTCTTTTTCCACTTTCTAGAAGTTTTTCTTTTTAAAAAATATTGATTATATCTTCATTATGTGGCTCTTCTTTTTCTACTCTGTTTATAAATTTTAAATTAGTTTTATTTTTATTTTTAAAAATAATTGTTTAGGAGAACAATTAATTAGAATCATATAGTATGGCCAATCAAATGGATAGATCCTCTTGTGAGATTGTTGATTGCCGGATAAGAATGTTAGAAATAATTATTAAATCTTAAGCATATAGATTTATAAGTGGGCCCGCAATGTCATATGGTAAAAAGTTAATGAAAATTAGTAAAATTTACCCATCCAACAGTATTCAGGAGATATCTCACAGCAATATATATACTGTTAAGTAGTCAAAAAATTAACAGAAATTAGTAAAATTGGACAATCTAATGTGCTCGAATTATGGAATAGAGGTACCAGAGTCACAACCGTTATGAGTACACGAGAGGGCTTTGATCAAAGTTGAGCTGAACTCATATGTCACTGAAAGATTATTATTCAGGAAAAGCATATCCTAATACGTATAGATTTTTTGGTGAATTCACTTCACAAGCAGAAAGCATTTTTCTGGTTTAACTGCTAATCTGTTAAAACGTTACTCTTGACAGGTAATTACTGAATTCTGCAAATCAATCGGAGCTGATGCAAAGCAAAGGCAAGGCCTCATCCGTCTGGCTAAGAAGAATGGCGAAAGACTTGGCTTCCTTGCATGATAAGAAAAACATTTATTATTTTGTGTTGCTATCACAATGAGATGTTTTAAGTTTATAGTTTTTTCAAGTGCTTTCTAATGTAAACATACTTTTCTTCAGCTGGGTGTTACCCAGAAATAGAATGTAACCTAAGCTTAATCCATCCTCTTCTACACTAATCTTTCTTCAGTTCAGCTGTAGTTCTGTCAGATTTTTCTCACTATGGCGAAAATCAGCAGCAATTGAAAGATCCAAAGTTATAAAGCAACTTTACAGTAATCAATAAAGGGTGTAACTTGTAGAAGTCGAACTAGAATTTGCCTTGGTTTGGCAAATAAACCTCAAGAGGCAATAAAAGCAGAGTCAATCTGAATGAACAATTCAAGAGAGAGTTCTATTTGAACAAAACATAGTACAAAACTACAAACAAACTGGGTCGCAAAAAAATTTCTCAATATCTCCTATATCAAAACAATATAAGTCATTGTATTACATGTCAAAAGGCATATGGCAACACATTTGAAGTATCTAATGTTTAATTGTTTATGGTAAATAGAGCATACAGTAACAGATCCAACGGTCTTGGCCACAATTTGGTAACTACAAGTACAGGCTGCTGCGACAAAATGGTCACTTTTGAGTTCACACACTATATCGACTTTTCACTGATCGTTCCCTTCTAGAGTCATCCTGCAATAATGGAAGCAATGAGAGATCCAGCAAGAAAGCATGCATTCAAAATCAGAAAAAGGTGGGGAAAATGAAAAGGAATTTTACATGGAAGCTGTAAGTGATCCTATCAGTGACATCAAGGATCTCCTTCCACTTCTTTCCAATGCCCATCTACACCAAGTTTTGAGTAACAGCAATTAAGAAATAACGATAAGCATGTCACATTAGTACAATCTGTAATCAACAGCACATCACAAACTCAGAAAATTATGTAGAGTCTTTTGATGCCGCATAGGAAAGAACTCAAGGTAACTCAATCTTGGTTCACAACAATATATGCATACTTCATAAAACATGCCATCCAGGAAAAGCCATTTGAGGAACTTTAAGACATTATACCCATGCTATATAACTCACGGCAAATAATGATAAAATCCTTCAAATGAAAGCTACCACCATTTTCTGGCAGCACAAGAACGGTTCCCACAGAACACCACAAAAGAACTCCCCTAACACTCACAATTTCAACATATACAAATTCATCAAGGTCAAACTTGTGATACTTGCCAGTTGGAAATTATTAACCTCCAATATATTGTATAATTTTATAGGAGGTTTTACTTGTATAATTTGAGTATTATATACCCAAAAATAATGTTATAATAATAATTATTATTATTATTTGGGCTTTCAAATGCTGGGCAGCCATCTAGGCAACTTAATTTAGAACAGGCAATAGAAAGAACAAATGATAACTATATTGTCTTGAGCTAGAAATAGAGAATTTCAGAAACAGTGAGGATAAGGAATTTACCCATGACCTAAGTTTTATTAGGTATTGAATCATAGAAAGAACCTAAGATTATGTCTTATTTTCTCTCCACCTAGAAAGTATCACTTCTCAAACTTCCTCTAATGCATTATTCTCCTTGTTACATTGAATGTAAAGCTCCAAAAATTGGTGTATCACTGCATCTTCAGTATGTCAGAAATCTACAATGAAAACTCCATGGTTCTCCTATTCATAACTTAAACAGAAGCAACCAGGTGGTGAACTCTTTCAGAATTTTTGCATCCATGAGGCTTAAAATTTGTTCCACCATCGAAAACTTGGTTCAGTTAAGCAAAAAGCGGAGAAGATTTTAAAATTGACACCTAAGCTCAAGCTCTGAAAAGAGATTGTAGTACGGTATATAAAAACAAATCAGAACAGGTAACAAGTAATGCATACTTTGAGGAACTAAAAATAAGATTTATGCATCCACAGATCTGCAGATGAATCACATTCAATTAAAAAAAAAAAATTAAGTACCAATATAGAAAGAAATCATACCTGAGCAGCTTCATTTGCTGCTGTCTTGGTCCATAAGGCAAGTTTGTCCTGCCTCTGGCGTACACTAGCAACAACCCCACAAATCTCATCTGCCTCATCAAATTGCTCTCCAATCAGGGCCATCATCTGCACAACAAACAACAGTTGAATTGATTGCCAAAATGCTATTGAATCCATAAGCAACAAAAAACAACTGCCCACATGTTTTCAAATCAAAACTTCTACAAACAGAAATCAACCCAGCACGTAAGAACTATACTGTTTCAAGCCACATGGTATCAAGGTTAGCCTTTCTGTTGCTAGTGACCGACCACTTTCCTCCATTAGCACACTCTGGATCTTCCCACTTTGGTTCTATCCCAGTTTTGAACAAATGGAAATCTGCATTCATTGGCAACCGGCTTGGCTTGAATATCTGTTCATACAAACTGAAAAAGAAAAAAAATCAACCAAATGATCAAGAGCATATAACTAGATTAAACATTAAAATGAATCAAACTCAACTACCTATTTCTTTTTTGGAAAACGTATATGATATAACTACTATCGAAACCAATTGATTTGGGTTTGGGGAAAAAAAAAAAAAAAGCAAATGTGAGTCTAGAAGCTGGATCAAACAAATTCATGAAGACCACATAATAACTGTTATAAGCATATTAATAAAATTTCATTAGATCTCCAGACACAAGATTCTCCAGGATTCAAAAGTTCAGATTACTTGCTTTAAATTTCTTATCAACCAAGCCAGAAAAATCAATCATAAAGCTCAGTTAATTCAATGCAAACCCATCTCATTAATTAAATCAATAAACCTAACGACAGAAAGAAAAGAAAATCCTAACATTTACAGACATTCGTCAGAGAAAAAGATATTAAAACAGAAAGAAACAAACCCAGTTGAAAATAACATATAACAGAGCCACATCGAGGGTATGTGTGTTAGTAGCGTACCACCAAAATTCTTCGACAGTGTCGAACGTGTAGACTTTGCGCATAGAGGAGCCCCACGCGGCGCCCTGTTTGGGCTTTGATATGTTGTCGAACCAAAACGTCCATTTTCTCTCGAGCTTGTGCGGCTGCGATTGCGGCGGCACATCCGTTGTAGCCGCCACCGTCGTCGCGCTTGCCTCCTCACTTGTTGCCATATCTCTCTCTTCTTCGTTTCTATTAATTATATTTTTTCCCCCCCGATAGATCTATTAATTATATATTTATATTATTGGTGAAAGAACAGAGAGTCGTTTCTCTCTCTTTTAATGTGGAGAATTTTTATGGACCCAGTTTCAGTGGCCCATTTCTTCAAGAAGCCCATTGAAATTCTTGAACTTGTATAATGTGTTAAGCCATTAGTTTAGATAAGTTTGTAAAGAGTCTAAACTACTTTCTTCCATCGACTCTTTTTTAATTTTTTTTTTCTTTTTTCCATTTCTCAAAAAAACAGCAACATCAACGTCATATCATCATCATTAATAACAATAATAATAGTATACGTCATATCATCATCACTAATAACAATAATAATACTATGAATTATTTATCAATTAAGAGTACAATAATATAGGAAGTGAAAGAGAAAAAGCAAAGAAGCACGATTAGAGAAATTTTTTATTAAATCTCAAGTGTATACTAACAAAGAGAAAAACTCTCATTTTATACTCTTATAACTATACTAATGAAACAAATAATTAATAAATAGATACGTAATTGGTCATAACTTCTTATAAGATAGTGAGAGTTATAAGTATTAAAGAATTATTTAGTAGAGAGATGAAGACTTATTTTGATAAATAATCACATGATTATAATTATTTCATAACACTCTTCCTTGAGTATTCATCCTACAAAGAATATGCTTCATTAAAACCTTTGCTAGTAAAAACTCATTGAGAAAAAAGACTAAATAAGGAAAAAAAAAGAGTATATATTCATATATATCTTATGAAATTCAAACCACCTCATTCAAACCTTATTAGAAAAATTTGATAGGACAAAAGCCTAGTAAAGGAAAAAGAGTACAGTGCGTGTATATAGTTCTCTCTCCAAAGGACATGAGTGCTTCAAAGATTAATTATAATTTGTTGTAACTAATAATAATTTGGTGAAACAATGTGCTGGATCAACAACATTCTTTGAAAGCTTGAAAACATATAATAAATTAGAGATATCACCATCTTGAATTTGAAGAATATCACCATGCAATATCTTCATAATTTTGTTAATCTTCTTAAATAAAATCAAGCTTTAGTGCCCTTACCAAGGAAAAACTATGATATAATTTTAACAAAATTTTGACATTTTCAAATTTATGCTAAAAAAATTTTCATTTTGCAATGATCAATTTTTCCGTTGCCTTTAGATGCACAAGTTGGAACGAAATATGGTAATTCAGTGCCAAAACTTATACATTATATTTTAAAATAGAACAAATTTTTAATATGAAATACTTTATACAATATCAACATTACTCTTGATAAATTTCAGTTCATAAATTAAAAAAAGTTTTTCATTTCAAGATCTTTATCTTAAATTTTATTTTTGAAAGAAATAAATTCATAAGCTCTTTAGGAATCAGAACCTCCATTACATACAGCTTTCTTGCCCCTCTTGATGGGATGACTTTTTGATAAAACATGTCACAAAATATTTAAGCAAAAATAATGGAGAATCACAATAAATAATAAATTGTTTCCTATAAATTCATCTTCGCTTGACTTAAACAAAAACCAATAATCAAGAGAATCTTCTAGCTTTTTGATTAAAATTCTTGTGATTTTTCTATAACTCGGTACATAGTCATTAGCCTCATTTGCAAATTTACCATTGCAACTTCATCAATTCAAAATATGTAAAAAAAGCTCTATACATATTGAACTTCTAATTCATCACAAATTATTTCAAATTTTAAATTATTCCACTTCTTGTGGTGCAATATATATATTGCAATCATTAAGCTTAAATGGTGATTATTGTAATGTTGATAGCTTTAGTCATGCATATCTAGCAATAATCTCACAATTATCAAAGAAACATTTGCTTTAAGGAATGAAAATGTATCAACAGTAAGATGAGACCAGTTATTTACATCAAAAACTTAATATTTTGTTCATAAACAAAGAGAAACAATGGCTTCAACATACATTATGACAATCTCAATTTGTTACTGCAGGAGCATAAATGAGCTATAAAATATCTACAGATATCACATGTTTTCTTTATATATAATCTTGATGATTTTCTCCTCTTATGCATATAAAAGCAAGAAAATTATGTTTGAGCTTTTGTCGATCTTTTGATGGTCACATATTTCCTTTAAATTATTTTAGCAAAACAAATTACCCATTGGGATATTCAACTTTCACTCCTTCAAGGAAATAAAATAAATCGCCATCTTCATTCAATCCTTGGAACTTTTCCATATATTATTCTGTTATTTTCCCCAAAAATTTTCAAGGAACAAATTCATCCTTTGTTATGAAATATTTAATTTTTCCCCCTTCAAGAAGACGATATATGATGCAGGAAAATAATAATTTTTTAAAATTTTTAAGTATTTTATGGACAAGATGTTAAATAATATCATAATTTTAGAATAGTTCGTTAAGAACATATACCAAAAGAAAATTTTCATTTTATATAAAGTACAATCCTTCGAGAATATATTCCTCAGTTTTCTTTAATTTTAGATTTTAATACCTAACCTCTAAGAATTTTACTATTTACACTTCGAGGTGAAATTTTTAATTGCAAGAATACAACTTGTGAAAATTAAATATATATAATTCAAAGCAAATCAGGTTTGTAAAATTTTTACCTCTTAAAAAAAAAAAAGAAAATCTAGTATTGAAAAACTGTAAAGATGCGGCCACGGTATAACATTTTCTAGCATTCAATTATCACCATGAAAAATAATTTTACCTGCCATAACTAGTTAAATCAAATACAAGATCAGTAATAGAGATACTAAAATAAAACGTATAAATTTGCAAATAATGCCTTGTAAAGAAAGATAGAATACTTCCCCCATGTAGTTAGTGTCCTGCTGATAATGTGTTAAATTATTTATCAATTAGGAGTACAATAATATAGCAAGAAAAAGTGAGAAAGTAAATAAGAGACATAATGTCTAAAGGGGAATTTTATTCAATCTCAAGCACAAGGAGATGAGCCCTCCTTATATAGTCTTATAACCATATAAATGAAGTAAATTGTTAGTAAATAAATGCATCATTAGTTATAACCTCTTATGAGATCGTGAAAGCTGTAAGTAATAAAGAGTTGTTTGGATAAAAAGTTACTTTGATGAACATCCAATAACAAATAATAGTATTGTTGTAAATTATATGTATCTCTCTCACAATAACAATTTCTTTTTATTTTATATACATTATAATAACTATATTTTGTATATATTAATTAAATTAAATATGTCTAATTTATCATTTTACTTTGAACAAATAAAATTAACAATATCAACCTAATAATTAAAATCATTAACTATTGTTAGCCTATATGGCTATAAATATTGATTTTGATAATAACAAACCACATGTTTTAGTTAAAGAAAATTAAGAGTTGTTAAACAAAGATTTATACATGTTGTGCTTTTAAAATAGGAAAATGATTTTGTGAAGTTAAGTTGTTTCTCAAGTTGTTAACTAAAATGAAAAAAATTTTACAATCTTTGATTTTAATAAATATTGTTTTTAAATTTCGGATTTGGACCTATTTAAAAATATTTAAATATTTTGGGGCTATTCTATAATTTTACAGAGTTTGGGCGATATCATAATTTCAAAAAGTTTTGGGATTCACAAAGTATTACTTAGAAATTCTGAAATTGGACCTATTTAAAAAGTTTTATACCGTTTTGGGCCATAATATAGTTATAAAAAGTTTTTAGGTAAAACTATAATTTTGGTAAACAGTTCATTGTAGCAATCACTGTAGCAAGCGGTTAACCAGATTGATGAAAGTGACAAGTCGATTACGGGCAGAAACTTACTCAAACGAAAGTGACTAACCGGATGTGACAAAGCAGAAGACTGGATTTGGGCAGTAAGTTGCTGAAACAAAAACAGAATTCCAGATTTACAAAAGCGGCATACCAGATGTTCAAAAATTCAAATATTTGCTATAATTCAGAATTTCAAGGCTTAATCTGATTCGATAAATGGCGTTCTATGAACAAAAGTGAATAATCTGGCTTAATTTTTGAGCTCAAACTATAAAAACTCAAATCCAATTCATTTTTAAGCTCTCTAGCAAGTACAAACAAAAAGCACACTACATATCTTGAGTTGTCAATTCGTAAATCATTATTCTTTGAATCATCTTTATTTTTCAATTTGTTCATCTACTCTTTAAGAGAGTTTTTATTGTAATTTTCATTTCCTTATCTCAATTGTGAGTGTTTGAGTGTGTGAGACACCTGAGTGAAGAGATTGGGAGATAATCTCTTTGTTGTAAAGGTTCATTGACACTTTGAAGTCAATTGCAAGCATTTGTAGCCTTGGAAAGACTTGGATAGTGAAATTCTCAAGCTTGGATTACTTGGAGGCGTGAACGCAGGCAAGGATTGCCGAACCATGTAAAAATTCATGTGTTTGTTTCTTTTCTCTCTTACTAATTTATTATTGTGCTTTTATTGAACTTATTCCTTTCAATTTTATTAAGGCATTAGATTGAATTGTTATGTGATTTTGTTAGGATAATTTTTAAAATACTAATTTACCCCCTCTCTTGGGTTGCACACTTGTATTTCATTTAGTATCAGAGCGAGGTGCTCTTGTTTAAACTTAACCGTCTAAAGTTAAAGATCAATGGCAACCCAATATGACTCAACCTTTAGGGAATGACAATCCACGACTAAACCACCGTTCTTCGACGGTAATGACTACCCATATTGAAAAACTAGGATGAGAATTTATTTGCAAGTTTTAAATTATGAAATTTGGAAAGTTGTGTGTGATGGTTCATTCATGCCTTTAACTAAAAATGAAGTAGGGGAAGATATTCTAAAACTTTCACGGGAATGGAGTGAGTTGGAAAAGAGAAAAGCTTCTCTAAATTTCAAAGCTATGAATGCCTTGTTTTATGCACTTGACAAGAAAGAGTTTCATAGAGTGTTTAGTTGTGAGAGTACTCATGAAATTTGGAACAAATTTAAAGTTATGTATGAAAGCACAAATCAAGTTAAGGAGTCTAAATAAGTAGATACACTCGTCAATATAAATTGTTCTAAGTGGAACAAAATGAAAGTGTATATTTTATGTATACACGATTTACGGATATAGTGAACACCCCAGGAGCCCGAGGAAAAACTTTTTCAAATAGTAAGAAAGTCAAGAAAATCATTAGGTCACTTCCAAAAGAATAAAGACCTAAGAGGACTGACATTAAGGAAGCCAAAGATTTAAATACCTTACCTATTGATGATTTAATTAGCTTTCTTATTTTTTGTGAGGAAGACTTGGCAGTGGAAAAAGGAAATGATGAGAAGAAGAAAAACATTGCTCTCAAAGTTACAAAATATGAAAGTGATGGAGAAAGTGAGTCGGATAATTAGGAGTTGGCTATGCTAGCAAGGAGGTTCAGAAATTTTTTCAAGAAAATCGATGAGCGAAGAAAATTTAAAAACCTCAAGAACCAAAAGGAAAAGAAAAAAGCAATCATATGCTATGAATACAAGAAACCTGGCCATATAAGATCGGAGTGCCCATTTTTCAATAAATTCAAGAAGAAAGTCATGGTGGCCACGTGGGATGATAACGATGAAGAAATAAGTGATGATGAAGAGCATCAAGAAATGACAAATCTAGCTCTTATGGCAATTAGAAATGAATCGATGATGAAAAAAGCAATTAGAAATTTAAAAACCTCAAGAACCAAAAGGAAAAGAAAAAAGCAATCATATGCTATGAATACAAGAAACCTGGCCATATATGATCGGAGTGCCCATTTTTCAATAAATTCAAGAAGAAAGTCATGGTGGCCACGTGGGATGATAACGATGAAGAAATAAGTGATGATGAAGAGCATCAAGAAATAACAAATCTAGCTCTTATGGCAATTAGAAATGAATCAGATGATGAACTTGATGAGGTAAGTGATTTTCCTACATATGATGAATTACATGATACTTTTAAAGAATTATATGATGAGTTGATGAAAATTGGTAAAAAGAATGTATGCCTTAAAAAGAAAATGGTAGAGCCTAAAAATAAAAATGAATCATTTAGTGCAAAGATTACATGCCTAGAATTAGAAAATAAAACATTGCATGATAGAGTTGTATTATTTGATAATTCTAGCGCTTCACATGAGCATTTAGAATCACATGTGAATGACTTGAAAAACGAAAATGAAATGCTTAGAAAGAAGAGCAATGAACTAAATGAAATTGTGAGAAAATTCACAAATGGGCAAAAGATATTAGATAATTTGCTTAATTCACAAAAATATGTGTTTAATAAAGGAGGACTTGGTTACAAGTCTAATTTGAAAGAAAAATATTATAAGAACTACTTTGTGAATAGTACATCTATTAACAATCAAGTTGTATGTCATTATTATAATCAAGATGGTCATATGAAAAATAGATGTCCAGTGAAAAGAAATGCATATTATGGTGTGAAATGTATTTGGGTTCCAAAGGGAACCATTACTAACACTCAAGAACCCAAAAAGGTTTGGGTACCTAAAACTTGTGATTTTCTCTGCAGAACTTTAAGAAGAAAAAGAATAAATGGTACTTAGACAGTGGTTGTTCAAGGCACATGATAGGGAATTATTCTTAGTTTTTAAGCTTTACTAATATCGAAAATGGTAGAGATGTATCCTTTTGAGATAATTCAAAAGGAAAGATCATTGGTATTGGCAATGTCGGTAATGTATCATCTACGCTTATTGAAAATGTGTGCTTGGTTGAAGACTTGAAACACAATTTGCTTAGCATTAATCAATTATGTGATAAGGGTTATAAAGTGATTTTTGATAAAACTAGATGTATTATTGAGAATGCTTGTGATGGAAATGTTTTGTTTGTAAGAAATAGATGTGTTAATGTTTATACTATTAATATAGATTGTGCATCTACTATTAATAAATGTTTCTCGGCATTGCATGATGATGGATGATTATGGCATAGAAGACTAGGTCATGCAAATATGGATTTGATTTCAAAAATTTCAAAAAATAAGTTGGTTATAGGTCTTCCAAAAATTAGTTTTCAAAAGGATAGAATTTATGAAGCTTGTCAATTTGGAAAAGAAATCAAAATATCTTTCAAAAACAAGAATCATGTCTCTACTTCAAAACCACTTCAATTGTTTCACATTGATTTGTTTGGACTATCTAGATATGCTAGCTTGAATGACAAGTTTTATACTTTTGTAATTGTTGATGATTATTCTAGATACACATGGGTATTGTTCTTAGCTAATAAGGATGATACCTTTGATGCATTTAAAGTTTTCTGTAAAAAAGTTTAAAATGAAAAAGGTTATTCTATTTCTTGTATTAGAAGTGATCATGGTGGAGAATTTGAAAATCATTCATTTGAGAAGTTTTGTAATGATTTTGGCATTGAGCATCAATTTTCATCACCTAGAACTTCACATAAAATAGAGTTGTTGAGAGAAAGAATTGGTCTATTCAAGAAATTTAAGAAATGGCTAGGACCATGTTGAATGAAAATTCTTTGCCTAAATATTTTTGGGCCGAAGCCGTCAACACCGCTTGTTATGTTTTGAATCGTGTGTTGATTAAACCTAATCTTAATAAAACTCCATATGAGCTGTGGAAAGGTAAAAAACCTAACATTGGTTATTTTAAAATTTTTGGATGCAAATGTTTTATTTTGAACACAAAAGATAATCTAGGTAAATTTGATCCAAAATCTGATATTAGTATTTTTCTTGGTTATTCAAACTCAAGCAAAGCTTATAGAGTGTATAATAAAAGAACTTTGGTTGTGGAAAAGTCTATACATGTTACATTTGATGAGTCTAGCCCATCATCTGCGGAGAAAGTAGTTGTTAATAATGATGCAAATGAAAAACTACAAGAAAATTCATTAAGAGATAGCCAAAAAGATGCGCAACCTGAAAATAAAGAGCAGCAATATGAAGAACCAAATGCAGAGCAAAATGAAGGTACTTCACAAACACTCCTCAAGGAATGGAGGTATGTTTCTTCTCACCCTAAGGATGCTATTTTAGGTGATCCATCAAGAGGTGTTACAATTAGGTCATCATTTAGGAACACATGTGAGCATGCTGTATTTATCTCTCAAATTGAACCAAAATCTTTTGCAGATACGGAAAATGATGATCTTGAATTATGGCAATGCAAGAGGAGTTAAATCAATTTGAGAGAAATAATGTGTGGGAATTAATTCCTAAACCAGGAATATCAATCCATCATAGGTACTAAATGGGTATTTAGAAACAAAATGGATGAATCCGATGTGGTTGTAAGAAATAAAGCTAGACTAGTGGCTCAAGGTTACAACTAAGAAGAAGGAATTGATTTTGATAAAATATTTACACCTGTATTTAGATTAGAATACATTAGGATGTTATTAGCATATACATGTCATAAAAATTTCATACTATTTCAAATGGATGTCAAAAGTGCTTTCTTAAATAGTTATATTATGTAGAAAATGTATGTGAAACAACCTCCTGGTTTTGAAAATGAAAAATTTCCAAATCATATGTATAAGTTGTCTAAGGCATTATATGGATTAAAATAAGTACTTAGAGTATGGTATGATAGGCTTAAAAACTTCTTATTAGATAATGATTTTTCGATGGAAAAAGCCGATACAACTCTCTTTGTTAAGCATAAGAATCAAGATATACTTATTATTCAAATTTAAGTTGATGATATTATATTTGGTTCTACTAATGAGTCTATGTGCAAGGAATTTTCATCTTGTATGAGTTAAGAATTTGAAATGAGTATGATGGGAGAGTTGAAGTACTTCCTTGGACTGCAAATAAAATAAGATGAGGAATGAATTTTCATAAAACAAGCCAAGTATGTGAGAGATCTTCTCAAAAGATTTGGCTATGAAAACGGAACGGCAAAAAGCACGCTAATGAGTACTACCATCAAGCTGGACAAAGATGAGAAGGGTAACGAAGTAGACATCAAGACATATCGAGGTATGATCGGATCGTTACTCTACTTGACTGCTAGTAGGCTTGATATTCTGTGCAGTGTATGCTTGTGTGCTATATTTTAATCTTATCCTAAAGAGTCATACTTGCTTACCGTTAAACAAATTTTTCGATATTTAATTGGCACCATCAATCTTGGCCTTTGGTATCCTAGGGGAACTCATATTGATTTAATTTGTTATTCGGATACTGATTTTGCTGGATATAAGGTTGATAGAAAAAGTACTAGTGGAACATGTCACTTTCTAGGTCATTCACTTGTCTCTTGATTTAGTAAGAAACAAAATTCAGTTGCACTTTCAACCACCGAGGCTGAATATATAGCTGCGGGTAGTTGTTGTGCATAAATTCTTTGGATGAAACAAACCCTTAGAGACTATGGTATAAATCTTGACCAAATACCTATCTTGTGTGACAATACTAGTGCTATTAATCTATCCAAGAATCTCATTCAACATTCTAGGATTAAGCATATAGAAATTAGGTATTACTTCCTTAGAGATCATGTTAAAAAAGGAGATATGATTAAATTTGTTTCTACTGAAAAACAACTTGCGGATATCTTTACAAAACCTCTTAGTGAAGAGCATTTTATAAAGATAAGACATGAGCTTGGAATGATGAATGTTGCATCTTAAATTATGATTTGTTGATTAAGTTAATATGTTTGTTCTTGTATGCATTTTTGGTTCATGAATTAAATGGCTTATTGAAAAGTTTTGAATCTCTAAATAATTTAAAATTGATCAATTTCTAAGCCAAAAATAAATTGGTGTGTATAATACAAGTCTAAGAGTTTACCAATTTTCAAAAATATTCTCCAAAATTTAACCGTTATACAGCTTCTATTCAACCGGAAAGCCGTTTCTTTTATTTTTTCTCACTGGACCCAAATCGGATAACCGGATCATGAAAAACCAGTAAGCCTATTTTATTATCTTATTTCCTAAAAAGAATCGGTCTGTCGGTTATGAAATTCGGAAAACCGGATTTGGTTTAGTGCTTGCTAGAATTATTCGGCCCGCCGGTTAATGTCAACCGGTAAACCGGATTGGGTTTACTTACTTGCCGGAAAAATTCGGATACCCAGTTAAGCAATCTGAAAAATTGGATTCTATTTGACATTTGATTGGACAAATCCGGAGAACTAGATTTAGAAAATCGGTAAGCCGGATTAATGTTTATTCTTTGCTGCACTCAACCGGATAGCTGGTTATTAAAACTGGAAAACCGGTTTCACGTTTGAGCTTTACTAACCTTAACTGGACAGCTGGTTCACCTATTCGGAAATCTGGATTCGAGTAGCCTACTCCCTATCCAAAACCGGATAGCCAGTTATGAGAACCGAAAATCCGGATTCACGTTGCTTGCTTACTGCCTTTAAACGGTTAATCGGTTAGGATAATTCGGCTAGCCAAATTCGTGAGTTTATTAATGCTGTTCATCTTCTTCCATTTTCGGTAAACCAGATGTCATTGTCTCTCTAAAAATCATTTTTTTGTCTCTCCATCTCACTTCACAATACTTCATTCTCATCATTTTTCATTTTAAACGGATCCTTAAAAATCATTTCTCATCCATCCTTGTGTTCAAAATCGCTTTCAAAATCCTTTTTCACCATACAAATCTTTAGATCCGAAAATTAAATCTATGTTTTCAAATAAATTTTCTCTCTCTAGATTTCATCTCCTTAAGCTATTTTTTATCCACATTACTTCTCAAAACCTCTTTCCATCATCATCATCTTCCTTTTCATTGTCTCTTTTCTACTCAAATCACTCAAAATCATCATGTCAAGCTCACGCCCGCTTCGAAACAAAGGCAAAGAACCGGTTCAACAAATCAAACGGCCACGGCAAGCAGGGGGTTCTTCCAATCAATCCACCTTTGAATCCATGTATTTTCCGGCCAAGCACTTAGTCAAACGATTTCATCATTAGTTCATGACTCGTGAGGTACTCCCTACATTTTTCGTTTTACCGGATTGGTTGTCTAGTCTCAGTATTAGTAATCGTAATTTATTTCAATTGTTGGAAGATGTTGGTTGGATAAATGCCCTTGTGATTGATGAAAATGTATATCCCGACTTAGTGAAAGTATTTTACTCGAATACGGATACTTCCGCGGAGAAAGAAAATCGAGTAATCACCAAAGTTGGAGGAGTTTCGATTGAATTTGATGATTCGGAGTTAAATTCTATTTTAGGATCCTCTGATGATGACCTAGAAATATCCCGATATTGATGACTATGTTCATATTGACGCAGTTAAGAATATATGTCATCGTATTGATCTCACTGATGATGATTGTACTATCCATTTCCGCACCCAATGCCTTTGTCTCCAAACTCGGATATTATTTCGTTTTATTCAAACTATTGTGCTCCCTAGGTCCGGCCATTTGGATGAAGTACCCCATATGGATGTTGCCTTGATTGATTGCATTCTCAGACGCCGTCCAGTTAACATAGGATACTCTATTGTCCGAACCATATTGTCCATATCCAAATTGATTACCCGTTCACTTCCATATAGTCATTTTATCATTCGAATTCTAAAAAATTTTCAGGTATCCATAAATGAACCCTTCTTTAAAACTTCTAAGAGTATCGGGGATGAAACTGTATGTACTTTAGGATTTGAGTGGCAAAATGAAACTTGGGAAATATTTTCTGAAAATAAGCTCACTTTTCTTTCTCCGAGTGATGATCGGCCACTCAATGATATTGTACCTGCTGATCAACTTCCTAATTTTTCACTTCCATTTTGGGGACAACGTAGACGTCGAGATCGTCCAGTGTCTGCCTCTGAACCTGTTTTACCACCTCCAGCACCTCTTGCTTCTGAAGAGGTTACTCTTCAGCAGCTTATGGATGAGGTGAGGACTCTCTCTGTGCAGCAGAGTAGCTTTCAGCAGCATATTCTCGATGAGCACCAACGCCTCTCTCAGTAGCATCAGCAACTCATTCATGGCCAGCGACTCCTTTTTGAGCATTTCGGTATTCCATATCCGTATCCACCTCCATCATCACCATCCTCACCACCTCAGTAGTCTCTTATGCTTGTATTTGGACACACTTACATTTCATTTATTGCTTTATTTTCTTTTATTTTTTATTATATGGATGGTTGTTATGATTTTAGATTATGTATTTGTTTTGGATGATATGAATTTGCTTTGATATATTATTTCTTTATGCTTTGGATATTTTTTGAACTAATGTGCTTGTATTGAGATTTTGATGATTGATAGGGGGAGTTTTTATTCTTTTTTATGATGAAGGGGGAGATATATTTTGTAAAGCGAAAATTTGAGAAATTCATTTGTTATGAAAAATACTCATATGCACTTATGCAGGGCGGGTTTTTTAAATCCTTTTGAAATTAGTTTTTAACCTAGCATTGATTAAATGAGAGATTTTCATAACTAAATCAATTTTCTATAACGTGTTTTGTCATCATCAAAAAGGGGGAGATTGTTAGCCTATATAGCTATAAATATTGATTTTAATGATAACAAACTACATGTTTTGATTAAAGAAAATTGAGAGTAGTTAAATAAAGATTTATATATGTTGTGTTTTTAAAATAAGAAAATGATTTTGTGAAGTTAAGTTGTTTCTCAAGTTGTCAACTAAAATGAAAGAATTTTATAATATTTGATTTTAATAAATATTATTTTTAAATTTCAGATTTGGACATATTTAAAAATATTTAAATATTTTTGGGTCATTCTATAATTTTACAGAGTTTGGGCGATATCATAATTTCAAAAAATTTTAAGATTCACAAAATATTATTTAGAAATAGAGGTGGCAAAATGGGTCATCGGGTCATGTTCGTGTCGTGTCAGTGTTGTGTCGTGTCAAATTTATGTCGACCCAAACCCGACCCATTTAATAATTGTGTTAAAATATTGAGACCCAAACCCGACCCGGAAAAATAATTGAGTTACCCAATAACCTGCTTAATATTTATATATTAAACAAAATTTACATTAAATATTTATATACTGTCGTACATACATAGATACATACATAATTTATCGATATTATAAAATGTACATATCTACCAAAATATTACACATTTACACTATTGAAGCTTTAATTATATATATACAAATAATATTATATATCGATATTATAAAATATACATGTCTAATAATATTTTACACATTTACATTATTGAAACTCTAAATATATATAAAATTTTATAAATAAAATATTATGTTTATATTCATCTTTTCAAAAAATAAAAATAAAAGAGGGAATCATCTCTAATATTTGAGTTTTGATAACAAGAACCGACAAGTTATTTTAAAATAGAAAATATAATCGGGTCATTGATCGGGTAAATAGATCAAGAACTTTGACCCTAACCCGACACGGAAAAAAATCGTGTCGACCCGAACCAAACCCATTTAATAATCGTGTTAAATTCGACGACCCATACCCATTTATTTGTGTCGTGTTAGTGTCGGGTAATCGGGTCATGTTAAATTTTGCCAGCTCTACTTAGAAATTCTGAAATTAGACCTATTTAAAAAGTTTCATAACATTTTAGGGCATAATATAGTTATGGAAAGGTTTTAGGTAAAACTATAATTTTGGTAAATAGCTCATCAGAAGAATCATCAGAAGAACCTCGCAACCTGGATTGACGAAAGCGACAACCCACATGTATGTAACTTACTTAAACGAAAGCTAATGATGTGACATGAAGACCAAATTTGGGTAAGAAGTTATCAAACAAAACGGAATTCTGGATTTGCAAAAGCCGCATACTAGATGTTCAAAAATTTAAATATTTATTGTAATTCAGAATTGAAACAAATTTAATCTGATTCACATAGACTAGAAGCATGAACAAAAGTGAATAAATGGCTAGTTTTTGAGCTCAAACTATAAAAACTCAAATCCAATTCATTTTCAAATTCTCTAGCAATCACAAACAAAAAGCACATAACATATCTTGAGCTGTCAATTCATAAATCATTATTATTTGAATCATCTTTGTTCTTCAATTTATTCATCTATTCTTTAAGAGAGTTTTTATTGTAATTTTCATTTCCTCATCTCAATTGTGAGTGTTTGAGTGTGTGAGACATTTGAGTGAAGAGATTGGGAAATAATCTCTTTGTTGTAAAGGTTTATTGACACCTTGAAATCAATTGTAAGCATTTGACGCGTTGGAAAGATTTGGATAGTGAAATCCTCAAGTTTGGATCGCTTGAAAGTGTGGACGTAGGCAGGGATTACCGAACCACGTAAAAATTTATGTATTTGTTTCTTTTCTCTTACTCATTTGTTATTGTACTTTTATCGAACTTATTACTTTATTACTTTCGATTTTATTAAAGCGTTAAATTAGATTGTTGTATGGTTTTATTAGGATAATTTTTAAAATATCAATTCACCCTCTTAGGTTGCACACTTGTATTTCAACTGTTACTTAATAATTGGTTAATAAAAAATCGTTCAATTAATATTAATTCTTTGAAATATTCATAGCCCATCACATTTCACGTTTTCTTGTGAATGCAACTTTTAAGTTTCAAAAATAACATTTTCGTTTTCGTTTTCACTTTTTTAAAAAACGCCAATTCCAATAACTTGAAAACATTTTCTGGCAACAAAACAAACAGAAGGGGAATGCAGGGTTGAAAGTGTCAAAGATTTCTATCGACTTTCTTCAAAAAAGCTGCACTGTGTTCTTTGTAATCTAAACAGTTTAGATTTCAATTTCAATATCTTCGTGGTCGTCTCTTTCCCGTTGCTCATTTTTCACCTTTTACAATAAAAAACTCACCAAAAAAAACAACAAAAAAATGGCGTCACTGGCAACAAATTTCACAGCATTTCTCTTCCTCTTCCCAGTAGGCCTACGCCGTCTCCTTTTCTCCTCCTCTCTCTATCTCAAGAACCCTTCTCTTTACCGATCAAGACCTTGGTTTTTCTCCGACCAACGATTCAAAAATGTTGATCTTTATTTCCTCATCATCTCTCTCCCCATTGCCTCTTTCAGCGAGTTCTTCTTCTTCCTGACCTTCTCCGGCCACCCAACTTACAAATATTCATTCTTTTCACAGTCATTTTCCCTTTTCATCTTCTGGGCACTCATTCTTGTCATTGTTTTCCGCGAATGTTATGACACTTTCCTTGTTAACGAGAGTTTTGTTTACGTTCTCGCTGGGTTTTCCTTTCTCATTGAATATACAGTGATTGGTAAAGGGGTTGTGGGTCTTGGTGGAGTGGTTTATGATCTTTTATGTGATTTGACCCTTGTCTGTGCTTTTGCTTGTTTGGTTTTGGCAATTAGGCCTACTGCTTTCTTTGCTGAGTTTTTCTTGTCTTGTGGGTTGATCTTTAAAGGTTCTTGGTTGTTGCAAGCTGGGTTTTCTTTGTACACTGATGCTTTTGCATTTAAAGGGTGTCATAAGATTTCTTTATCTGTGGCCAAAGGAAATGTTGATGTTAAGTGTGATCTTCAGGAGGATGGTTTTAGGGGAATTTCATTGATCAATCTGTTGTTTGTTGTTCACGTAATGGGGGTGCTCTTTGGAAGCTTTGTGTTATTTGCATTCTTGTCAAGAAATAGGAATTCGAGGTATAGTGAGGCAAGTGGCCCGTTGCTAGCACAGCTTGAATCTGATAGCACGTTGACGCGCCCTGTTCCTGAATTTGAACTGGAATGATGTGTATGTAGTTTTTCCTTTTCTTTTTTTTTTTTTCATTGTGCTTGTACAAAGAGTTGAGTTAAATGAAAAATAGTTGTTTGTTCTTTCTCAAAAGTAGGCAGTTTTTTTTAGGCCTGAAGAGTTAGTTCTTTTTGCAGTCCTCTCATTGCATATTTTTCATCCACGGAGGCACATGAGATTATATAAAGATGGTGATAACTGATTACATGAACAATTTAGGATTTCCTAGTTATTGGTGCTGCAGTTTCGATTGCTTTGTTGAAGAATAGACCTAACAACAAACAATGGCTTTCTGCTTTCTCTAAAATATGACGAATGCTTTTACTGCATAGACTTAGCAAAGAAGACCGTTCTTATTGACTTCTCATCAAGTATTTTCTATCAGTTGATGCATATAATTGATCATTGACTAAATAACTGACTAATGCTGCTATTGTAATTGATTTTTTTGAACTAATTCACATGGACTGAGTTGCTCATATATGTCTATATTTTTTAGTGAGTTTGTGCTTATCAAATTCTGCTAGACAGTTCAAGATATGTGATGTAATTTTGTGTATGATTCTATTAATGGTTTCCTTTAAAGCGTTTGCGTGCATATCTGCACTTGAGAATTATATAAAGATGGTTTTAACACGAACTAATTTGAAGTTATCATTTAGTAACTTCATGGATGATGGTACTGCAGTTTTGGTTGCTTTGTCATATAATAGACCCAACAACAAACAGTGATTCCCAGCCTTTCTGCTTTCTCTAAAATGTGGTTAATTATTTTTAATGGTATGGAAAGCTTTCTACATAGACAAGAAGAAGGCCGGTATCCATGAACTTTTGTGTAATCTTTGGTCTTCCGTACACTGATATGCATGATACACTAAGATGCGTGGATTACCACACAAGAAAAGAAAGCAAGGTTTTAGGAGTTATATGTTGGTTTAGTGGGAAGATAAGAGAGTTCAAAATGATGTAGAGGATGTAATTTGTATCTTCCTTCAGGTACTCTTTGGAAGTTGTGTTGATGCCTTGATTCATCTCATGTGTATGCTTTGCTTTACTACAGGGAAGAAAAAAATGAAGAGAGATAAATTCTGGATATCTTGAAATGTTGATGCTAATGAACTAACTGACAAAGTACACCTCTGGGGTAATATAATAACTGAATGACCAATCGACATATTTTGAACTTCGGAACTTTTTGGTTCATATGGTATTTAAATTACTCTAACTTTCGTCATTGCTTTGGTTTTGTTGTCTGAAGTTTAGTTTATAGCCCAAAAGTAGAGTACCAAACCAAGAATCATGAACAATTGATATCCTAATCTGGGCAGAGAACACATCACTTATTCATATTATAACGTTGGAAGAAGTTGATTAGTTTTGGTGAAAATGTTATGTTTCTTTACTGGACTTTCCAGTTTAAATTGTCAGCTTCTGCTTGGGTATTGAAGGTCCATATTCCCAATCATCGGCTTTATTTTTCTGCTCCTATGGCTTCATTTTAGAGAAAGAAAGGAGAGAAAAAGATCGGCACTACTGATGACTGACCCTAAGCTCCTGTGAAAGTTCACAGGAAATTGTAAAATTTTTTAGAACAACCCTTATGTTTCCTTTGTTTTCTCTTTTTGCAATCATTGTATAAGATATATCTGAAACCGTATGTTATTGGTTAATCCTTTATTGCTTGGCTTAACCTATCACTGGGTGGTTCATATATCAAGGAATAGATTTGTAAAAGCACAACAATGTCATGTGAAGCCAAAAGTGACTGCAAATTGGACCTTCAGTCAGAGCATGTCACTGTGAGCATGCTTAAGCAACAGCACCTTTTAGAGTCAGATAATACTGCAAAACTTTGTGGGAATGGGAGTTCCTGATTGGTATCCATATTCTTTAAGAAGCCAGTTGGCAAGTGGCTTCATTTGTTTTTGTTGCCATTTGTGACATAAATATTTTGATGCTAGATTGTTGGGGAAGCAGTACCCAGCTGGTAATTTTCACCATCCATGTCTTCACATCTATTGCCAATTCGTAGCTGCACTGCCTCACAAGTTACAATTTGACATATGTCTATTGATAAATCAGCTTACCTGCATATAGACAATTATTTATCAAAAATGTGGATGTTTTTCCTTGAAGTTTGAGTATTAGCTGGGGGCATCCTTCCAAAGGCAGGAAATTGATAATGAGACCTGAAAGCTTGGCTGGGGAGGTGATGTCCCTCTGGTCCCTGTACCTCCATTAATATATCACTTGTCGAACCCGAAATGTTCATAGCTTTATTCTCTTTATAACAGCCAGCAACGTAGAGGTGAGGGATTCAGTTCGGAAATTTCCATCAATTTACTGGCAGCGGATAAGAACTCTGGTATGTTTCTTCTGGACATTCTAACGCTACTTCATTATGTACTTCTGGTTTAGTTTTACGAAGTTCTGTTTGGAAATATTTTTGGTTATCACCCAAGGTACTAGACTGATAGGACTCAGGGCTAAATTAGGACCGACTTTTATTGATTATATCAAAAGAAAACAAATAATCCTGACCTACAATTCGAGAGGTAGGTCAATCTCTCCCAAAGCTCCTAATAGTTCCTAATACCAGACAAAACTCAACATAAACCCTAAATGACTCTATAATCTCTATTTATAGCTGAACCCTAATTAATAATAAAATTACTAAATTACCCCTACCCCTAAAATTACTAAACAGCCCATGCCTCTTTATATTTGTGCCTAACATAAGTTTTCATAGGTCTAACATTACTCCCCTCCCAAAAAGACACCTTGTCCTCAAGGTGGAATCTAGGAAACTGCTGTTGTGTTCTTGTTCGCAATCATCTATGCCAACTCCATTGACTCCCCTAACCCTCTCGGCCTTAGCAAGCGTAGCGAGGCTCGAATTTCTGGCTTCAGTTCCTTCATAAAATTCCCTTCCAATATCGCCTCTGGAATTCCCCATAGACGCCCTGATAGCAACTCAAACTTCTTCCTATACTCCATAACCGTTCTCCCCTGGGTCAGAGCAAAAAACTGTTCAAGCAAATCTCTCTCTTGAGTCGCCCGAAACCTCTTTAACAGCTGATCCTTAAATTCACCCCACGACCTCAATGATTGTCGTTGTTCTCGCCATTGAAACCACACAAGGTCTTTTCCCCCCAAATATAATGCCGCCGCCATCAGTTTTTCCCTTTTTGAGAGTCCATTGATGGCGAAATAGTGTTCTACCCTATACACCCATCCATAGGCATCCTCACTTTTGAAAATAGGCATTTTCAATTTCCTTACCCTAGAATCTGCCCCAAATTGAGTCTGCCCTGCCCAATTTCGCACCATTGGAGGTCTCCAACCTGCCGAATCTACTCCAGTTTCCGCAAATCCCGAAGATTCGGTCCAAAATTCTCTTTGCCCAGCCCCAAATTGGGCTGAAATCCCTTGCTCAGCTGCATTCCAGTCATAACCGCTCCCTTTCTCGTTGGTTACCCTTCCTCCTAGCCATCCGCCCCTAAATCCGACCTGGCCAGACCCAAAACCGCCCTGCCTAGGCTCAAATCCAGCCTGCCCCGGCCCACAACAGCCCTGCCCGGCCTGCCTTAACCCAAAACGACCATGCCCAGGCTGTGCATCACCCCCAAACGCTGTCGAGATGCGAAGCCCAACCAACCCCGACTCTTGCGCGCCCCATTTCGGTGCCGAAACACTGATTCCCAACCCTAAACTGCCTCCTCCAGCCTCGTAACCCTTAGATCCACTATCCCTAGCCGCAAACCATCCTCCTTCGCCACGCCCTACGCCAGAAAAGGCTCCCCTAAGTCGTAAGTCCCCTGGGCTGACCTCCCCGCCACCAAATCTGCTGTGAACTGTTGCCCCTGGGTGTGCGAGACTGATGGTTTTCGGCCCTCCACCCTCTGTGCAATCGCCGAGCATGGGTTTCATGTCGCCAGATCCTTCCCTTGCCACACCGCCTTGGCCTGTTGATACTATAGGTGGTGGGTTGAGGTGGAGTTCTATCAATTTCAGCAACATGGCTTCAAGGGATGAAAATTTTTGCTGAACGTTATTAAATCGCTCGTCAATAGTGGCCTTGAGCGATCCAATCTCCGCTTCCAATTTTTCTTCAAGCGCGTCCACCTTCTTTGCTGCCATTGTCCTAGGATTTCTGCTCTGATACCACTTTTATAGGACTTAGGGCTAAATTAGGACTGACTTTTATTGATTAAATCAAAAGAAAACAAACAATCCTGACCTACAATTCGAGAGGTAGGTCAATCTCTCCCAAAGCTCCTAATAGTTCCTAATACCAGACAAAACTCCACATAACCCTCTATGACTCCATAATCTCTATTTATAGCTGAACCCTAATTAATAATAAAATTACTAAATTATTCCTACCCCTAAAATTACTAAACAGCCCATGCCTCTTTATATTTGTGCCTAACATAAGTTTTCATAGGTCTAACATAGACCGGTTTAACTTCTTATTTTTCTCATTTTTTGGGATGTAAACAGAGTAACGGTGCAAATAATTTTACATATTTAGGCTTGCATATTATTCTTGTCATCTGCTAATATAATGGGCTTGATGGTTCTAATTGATGGATGGTCATCGTTGCAATCTTACGACATTGAAATAGAGTGAAGGTCAGAATGTGCTATTTTGAGAGAGCATATATTTTCTTAACCTTACTGCTTTTGTTTTTGGGAATTGTAGACTGAAAAAAGAACTTATAAATATTGAATTCATGAAGTATGCTGTTCAGGCTTCTTTCTGTAAAACATATTTACACATTGCTTTTGTTATGAATGCTTCCAGTATCGTCTCAGCTGTTATTTGAATGAAATGAATGTATAACGAATAGTTACAATATGGATTTAATTAAATTTAGACTATAAGTAACTGCATGATTTAAAACCTTAAGATCATATTTTAGGGTCCAAAATAATATTTAATCTCTAACATATGCATGCCTACACTTTAGGATGCTTTGTTGTTATGAAGACCATTGTGGTTAATTTTTTTTATGTCTGAAGTAACGACAGGTTGTGATAGATTTATGGTGCATTTTGTAGTGGTATTGACATTGTCAAAGTCCCTTATAAATAACCAAAAGTAATTATATGTTTATTTTGTTATTTTGTGTTTATTTTATTATTTTTGATGGAATAGATAAAAGTGCATTCAGGATTAAAAGTCAGTTGGAATGTGTTCAGGAGAATGGTTGCTTGTCAAACAATTTCTTTAAAAAGTTTAATCAGTAATTTTTAGAAAACTGCTTTCTTTTTTGCTTTTGCAAAGCGAGTTTATTCAAAAGTATATCTTACGGAACCTTGCAGAGTGGTTTAGAGCACTGTTCTTTAGTATATTGAACTTTAAGAAAAAGATCTAAATTATTCAATAGATGTTGAAGCTATCAAGCATACAGATTCTACTTTGTTAAAGTTAATTAGCGACAAATATTGACTTATGCTACCAATGTCCTGGCTGTGAATATGCTAATGGATAAATTGAATTTACGTCAATCCAATTTGGTATATCCCATTGAAGAAGAGAACTTCGGTATTGTCAACCATCTTTGACGGAAACGCCTAAATCCATGGATTTTAATTCGGAAACAGAGTTTCTTGATCTTCCTAGTAAAATCACCGTATTTTCGTTTCAGCATTTTAGATTTAGGCAACCGGACCGATTTTCCCACACAACTGCATCGTGCATTCCCTGAAAGACAATAATAATAGTGTGATCACAAAATTCTAAAGCAAAACTTTTTTTGTTTATCCTCCTATGGTTTTGCTTCATACCCGCTGATTAGATCGGAAAATAAGGGAATCACTTCAATTTACAATATTCTTCTTGTCCCCTCTAAATTTTCTTAAACACCAGACTTACCTTAGATGACATGGTCTGAGTGACGGATTTACCCTATTTCATTTACAGCTTCATGTCCGTCAAACCTAAAATGCTAGTTTGTGGCTTCATTCAGGGGAAATTTAATAGTGTCTTTATCATTTTTGCTATTCTTTCTGTTCTTTATTGGCAAATATTGGCTTTATAGCTGACGTCAATTGAGGCCGGAGGTAGCTGTCAGCACATCCTGGCCCATAAAACTTAGTTAAGTTGTGTATGCATTTTATATGAATATTGGAAAATGGCTATATACTTATGCTCAAATCTCCAACTTTTAGCATCAAAATACGGTTTAAATATTAAGTTTAAGATTTAGCAAGATGTGTTAAAGAAATATTTTAATACTTGAAATAACCGTAATTGAGTTATTTCTAATGAGGAAATCCCTTATTTTATTAAAGTGAGGATCAAGATAAAAGACAAGGAAGGGGGAAAAAAAAGGAGCACATTCCAATGCAGTGTTTTTTGTCCTTTAACACATTGGACTTTTGGTCCTCACATTATTAAAATGAGGGCTTCCTCGTCAAGAGGAGACTTAATGATAAATTGCTTCAGTTTTGGGAAAAAAACAATTATTTTTGTTTGATGCTTAGATACTCTATTTATGTTTTACTTCTTGGCTTATGTAGTCCTTCATTTCAGTAAATAAATAAACCAAATGACCTTTCTTTAAATTTAATTAGTCTTCTCGTGGTTATAGTATATTTCTTATTTCCCGATACTTTGAGTTGTTTAAACGCTTATTGTAATCTATTAAAATTATTGTATTTTATTACTTGATCCCCTTCTCACATAATGTCTGAATTTGCCACTGATTACCTAGAAGCATACCTTGAACCTTTTCAGTTTGTTCATCTTCTCCAAAGTTCGGCCTCTGCAGAATCTGCAAGTTGAGTAGATGATATTAGTTTCCATGCTGTTCAGGTCTAGATGGAATCTTGAGGCGTTAGAGTGTTTTCATTATACTTAGCTTGTTTATACTATTTTGATTTACTATGTTTACTTCCGGGATAACATATTGATACGAGAAGAAATGAAAAGAAGAAATATGTTTTTAGTTCTCAATAAAACTAGCAGGTTGTATACCATGTTACTTTGATTTCTAAGATGTGGTCCAGTACCTCAACCAAACTTTCCAATCGCTTTCTCATCCTTCTCTGTATGAAACCTTTCGTGCACTTTTTGGACAATTTTGTCAGTCAAAAATGTAAGAAGCCCATTGCTTATAATTAAAGTAGCAACAAGAAAAATTTTCACAGCTGCACAATTAGGATAACAATCAGAAATAATACCTTTACATGGTATTTCACATAGGCATAGAAGTTTAGTAGACTCCATACAGTCTTGTCTAGTCTTTTACCTTCAATGTGTCGTGGGTAAATGTCTGAAAATATATCATGCAAATCTGTCTTAGTCGGAGCATATTTAATCTTCTTTTGGTACAAGCATAACCTAATTGGATTTGAAATAGAAGAAAGAATACTTTTGTTATATATTGTTGTGTTTTGCTACAATGTTATTATCATCTCCAAGGCTTTGATTGATTAACTCTAGATTATTGTTGATGAATGGCTATATTTTTACGCTTTTTCCTGTGCAAGATGATCAGGATATATCTTATAGCCGCTCTTTGCAATTGGTCAAATTTTGGAAGAAAAGATGGTACCAAAAGTGACGAATCCTCCATTCGTGCTCAAGTCTTCAAATGGTTCCCCTCTCAATTCTGGAGGAGGAATTGGTGCCCAGCAGCATGGGGGTACTTTGGCCCATTTTTTTGAGCTGCCCACATCCGTAAGCTCCTATCACATGGTAATTAAGTCCGTTTAAGGAATAGCAAAAAGATTTGATATCAGTGCTGTATGTAGGTTTTTTAATAGAAAAATCATATAGACAGTACAAACCTGTAAAAAAGCTGTTGCAATAATCACATCTGAATGTTCTTTGAACCGCATTGGGAATACTGCAGTGATTTTCAGTGGCTTCCAATCCGGAAATAGTGAGAAAATACATTGTCAAAGTTCTATACCTGAATCTGATATTGTAAGAGTAATGTACTACTTTTGGTCAAAATGTGAATAGAGAGGTTTAGCCAAGTATTGTGGGAATTTTCTATATGCCTTAAGTTTAAAATAAACTGAAGATTTAAGTTATTTGAACTTTTGAATGACTTGAATTTGGAAAGAACCATCGAACTATTTCTAATGCTAACCACATTTTGAGAAAGGCCAAAGAATAAGGCATTTGTTTATGTTTCTACCTTATAAGTTATCAACAACCAAGTTTTTGGCATATGGAGTGATTAAGATATTCTGCATGAAGTTGGAAGTTATAATGCAAATGAGTTGCAAATGTTTTGTGGATATGTAATTATTTCATTTGAAGCTTTTTAAGGCAAATTGAGGTTTGATACATAATTGAGTTAAGGCTGTGGTGTCCATTGTAGTACTACTCACTCTTCCGTTATTTTTAGACTTGGAGCTTACCTGTTTGATGACATAAAATGGCTCTCTTGGGTGATAGACTAGCTTGGTTGGTTTGCACATCCCTTGAAAAGTATCCCCAGAGTTGACATTCCACAACATTTCTTTCAGCTGAGAACTTAGTATTGTTGCTTGCACTGTAGCAATTTCTGAGATTACCTTCATAGAGTCTGGAAGAAGAATATGGAATATGGAATCAATCTCGCTATATTAGGAAGTATGGACATGTCATTGGTTCGTGTAATAAATGTATTGTCTATTTCTCTCTCTCTCTGTGTCTGTGTCGGATGCTATAGTTATGCTTTTCTGATAGTTGTGTTTTGAAGAAAAGGAGAGGAGCAAAGAATTGTGAGTGAAATCTTAGGTAACTTCACATTGTGAACATCAGCTTATTTTTGTTCTTTAAAATTTTACTTTCTTTCCATCTTTTTTTCTTGACATTCAAATTTAACAATTTGACAGCCAATTCACCATTATTATTTTATTAAAAGTGAACAAACCTTATCTTTGATTCAAACATGTAGTCAGTCTTATGAGACACAAATTACTACCATATATTGTGGCAAAGTGCCTACTAATATATCACTGAGATTGGGTGAAGGATAAACAGACCTTTACCACGTGGAATCTTAGATAAGTTGAGTCTTAGAGTAAGCTGGTATCCCTCTTTAGCAGGTTGAACAATCTCCACAACATCTGAAGAAATTGCCTTTACCATCTCCATACTGTAATGTGAAAGCCCATATGATAGCAAGTCTCCTTGGGACAGTAGTGGGGTTGATATTGACAAGTAAGCATGCTGCGGATCTGACAGCGACGACTGTTCAACAATAAGAGGCCATTGACTGTAAGTCTCAAATTCTTTCTTGAAAGCCTATTTATATGTTTTATGTCATCACAGTATATGCACATTATATGCACACTCTTATAACTAGTACTTTATCCCTCGAAATTTACTTATTCTCATATGAGAATTGGTTTAAATTGAGTCTAGCAGATTCTATTCTTTGCTAAAGATATGCTTCGGTAATCTTTCCAACTAAGTCGAGTATTTGCTCTCTTTTTTTCCTTTTTTTCCTCCCAAATGCTGATTAGCTCTTGAATTGTGATTTTCCGACCATGTTCACATATGGACTATTTTCTCGATTGGTCACGTGAATTGACTACTGGTAGTCTAAATTTCAAAATACAAGAAGATTGTGGAAAGTTCACCTGAACATGGTATTCCACAGACCCAAATTCATGCAAGTGATGATCGATCTCAATTGGTTTATCAGCACTGTCATGAAAGGAACAGTAGTTATCATTAGCATAATTTTGCGGTCATCAACAATAAACTACTACTTTCTCCCAAGTGATAATATGCTCTTGTATGCCTAATTTACTTTTAAAAAAAGATCACTGGTCGGTGAATAGGTACAATCTGCAGAACTACAGTTATAGGTTATAATTCTTATGCTGCATTTGTGTTGTTGAGTGATATGATGTCAACGAAAGTTCGCATATGCTTGTGTGATGCACTGTCATCTAGATTTAACCGAGCCAAATGATAGAACCTGTCAAGATGCTGTTTGATCGTGTGTTTCACATGCTGAATTTGACGTTGTCCCTAAGAAGATTGTGGAAACAAACGTGTTGCTTGCTTTTGTAGTGGGATTGGGTTTCTGTAACTATCAAGAGTATAAGATAATAAGGTTGTCATTTGGTGTTCTTTTTAGTTATATTCAGAATTGTACTAATGTTTTAAGATACGCGCGCACACACTACTAATTTACCTTTTTATTTCGGAAGTGCAGCATTGCCATGTTCATCTTTTAAACTGAACTAATCATCACCATGCATGGAGTATCAAGGTATGAAAATGTATGCTAGCAGAAGCAAAAGTAAAATATTTTATGATTTTCCATAAGTTCGATAAGGGTACCTGGGAATTTTCCTTAGACAAAATGAATGTGCTTACCGGTACATTTGGAGCAGGATCTTCTTCAGAGATGGAGAGGCTCTCTCAAAACATGCCATGATAATGGGGTTAGAAAATGAACTGAAACACTCAGTTGTTGCACCTTAAATTTGTTGTGAAGATAAGGAATTTTGGAGTAAAATGCAAGTGTAATTTCTGTGCAATCATATCTAGTCTAGCTAACTTTGCTTCAAAGCAAATACCAAACTATCATTTTCTCTTTATTTCAGCTTTGTCACCGTCTTGTTTGTAAGCTAAGCAAAATTGATCACTTGTCCACATCCTCTTAAATTCTGTTTTTGGATTCATTCATTTGTGGCGAAGCACAAGACATAACTTGAGCTTTGCATGTGTTGTTTTAAGTGGCAATTGGAAGGTGTGTGACAATTCAGTTTGTTAAGCAAAACAAACGTGTTGCTTGATTCATTCATCTCTCCTCTTTCATTATCAATATTATTATTATTTTTTAAACTAAGCAATGCCTAACCTCATATTTCAATAACATTCCCAAAATTTGTAATTTCTCTCATATTAATATTTTTCCTTCTTTTTATTTGCTTGCCCCTATTTGAAGACCAAAAAAAAAAAAAGAATTATTAGAAATAATTAGTATGCTATAAATTAATGTAATATATCAAACTTTTTGTTTTAAACATTGGGGAATCAAAATACAATAAACAGAAACAAAACAGAATCCTTGTGTTCTTAACTGAAAAAATTCAAGCATTCGAATGCATCAGACACAAAAATATTCAAAATTGTAAATGTTGACTCGATGAGGGAGCTCTAAACTTTTTTTTTCCACTTTAGTATATTATATTACATATTTTGCAATTTCATCCAATGATTCACTAGTCAAAGCAAAAATCTTTACTAGATTTGTATTTGAAATGAAAATCCTATATCAAGAGTCTCTTTTTTATCACAAACGGTATGAAAGTCACATGTGATTGGGGATGGCAAAAATTTGGGTCGGCCCCAAAAACATTTCGTATTGAGTTAAGTTTTTTTATCTGAACCTAAAAAATTAAGATTTTATATTTTATAATTTATGATTTTAAGATTTTATCTTAATGAAACTGAGTCTGAAAATACAAACTTTAGATATTTAAAATTTTAAATATATATAGTAAGTGGGCCAAATAAATATAATTATTTAAAGTAATATATATTTTTATAAAATTTAGGTTGCAGCTTATGAAGTGAAGCTTGGTTTAGCTCAACTCCATTCCTGGTCATGTATTACTTAGTTCCCATTACTCGGATCTAGATTTAGGTTGGGCAAATATTTTTGACACCTTTACTGACATGATATTCATTCTTCAGTCTTGATAATCCTATTGGTTACTGTAGTATGTAAGCACTATGAAGCTCCTTAAACTTGTCACAACACTTTTAAATAGAGGTTCATGAAAAAAACTACTTCAGAACTCAAATGGTTAAACAAGATGAGATTGAAGCAATACAAATCAATAATATACTAAAATGTGATACAATTAGCACCTCCATCTTACAAATACAACCCTTGAACTAAAAGAAAATTCTTTTTGTCATTTTCCTCAGAAGGAAAAATCCTCAGCATTGACTTTGCGATAAAGCTATTATTAAATCATTACCCACAGACTACTGCGGAAAACAAATCCAGCCAAGTGCATGAAACAAGTCACAGCACCCGAAAATGGAAATCACATCGGTCGTAACACCAAAGTTCTGTCCTACTGGCTCCAAAAACTGACATCTCATCAACCCATGTAACATACCAAAACCCTCATTGCACCACCAACTAATCAAAATCTTCCACGTGACATCCTGTTATTATAACGACATTAACTAACCACCCACCAACTGGCTCTACTGACAGCCCCCAGATCAAATCTTCCCACAATATCTTGACCGTTGATCACCATAAACAAATAAAAAATAAATATTTAATTTCTCTCTGATGATCTCTAAGCTGAGCACACTTCACAAATTTGCCAAATGCCTCCTTTTCTCTGTCGCGTAATATTTTTCTCTTCTTTACATTAATCCCTCAAATATTGGATTGTTAACTTTTAATATTTTGACACAATTCACAGCTGCATTTCACAATTTAAATTTTATTTTCTTGGAAGTTGCAAGAAAAATTCTCTTTTTCCGTTCTTGTTCTCAGCGAATTTCTTTCTTTTTTTTTGGAAAGTTAATTTTAGAAAAATCTCGTTACTTTCTGTTGCTTGTAAATTTTGTGTACTTTTATCATCAGTTGGAGGCTGAATTGCAATTTTGAAGTTTGATCGTGTCAACGAATGAGCGTTGACCTTATAAAACACTGCATTCGATAGCTAATTTTATATCAGAATTTCGATTTTTGGAGATAGGATTTGTGAATTCTTGATTTTTCTGCTATCTGGGCAAACGGGAATTTTGAGTTTACATTAAGTTGATTGATAAATTTAGGTTTGGTGTGTTGTGGGTTGATGAGAAAATTTGAACTTTAGGGTAAGTGTTTATGAATCGGTGTTTTTTAGTGAAACGGCAAATGGGATTTCTATTAATCGGAAAAGGTCCCTGTATTTTGTACTAACTACAAATATTTTAGTCAGTTATCCTTGAAGTTGATTGATTGTCTATGGCAACGGATCTCGTGGATGCTAAAGATGTTAATGGCTGCCAAAGAAAACCTTTAACTACCAAAGAGAGTGAAAATTTTGAGAATGAAACTCATGGAGAGGAGTATAGTGAAACAAAAGCTTTGTTGTCTTCTAGGAGAGGTGGAACAGCAAGGGTGTCTGATAAAACGCGGCGAAAAGTACAGTGGAATGACAAGAATGGGAAGAAACTTGCGGAGGTGGTAGAATTTGAACCGAGGTAATTTATTGTTTATACGGTGTATTTTTCGGTTTTGTTTACGCTGTTGGGTCGTTTGACTGTTTGCTTGAGTTTTGAGTTTCTGGTTCTCAATAGCCTAATTATGCATACTCAACTTAGCTAAATGGTAACTTAAAGAAGGAACAATGGGTGAAAGTTGAGATTTTGTAGCAGGGTCGGCTTTTAGATGAAATCATTGTAATTTATTCAGCGTGTTGCTTTCTTGAATCTGCAGTCTTTAAAGTTGCTTTTACTCAGCACTTCTATCTTGTGACGAGTGGTTGAGAGAATGCCTTGCTATTTTTGTTTATGTTAAGTTGCCTATCGCTGCTTCTTATTAGTAGCCTATGGGTGATTTTGTTAAAGTCGGTGGAGCAGTTGTGGCATGAGCTGAGATTGACCTAGTTGAGTCAATAAGTTCTGTTTTCTAGGCTTTTCTATTCACAGAAAAATCTTGCCATTGTTGGTATAGTAGCTAGGGAAGCAGACTCAGAGAATATAGGTTGACATAATTTATAGATTGATTTCTGTTATAATTAGGAGCTTAATGACCTCACCTCACAACAGTACTGTTCCGTGATTTTTACAGATTAGCATTTTTCAGTCATGTAATGGTTAGTAGCGCTTAAAAGAAACACTAGTGGATTAATTGTCAGCTACATCAAGTAATCTTCTAACTTCTGAATGATTAGTCTCAAACCACACAGAATGCTTCCGTTTATCATTGCAGTTAAAAAATTACTTCAAATTTTGTATAGTATGGTTCTGATAGATGCCAAATGTAGGACTTGATTTTTTGACTAGTTTACGCTTGCTCTATTTTTGACCTTTCAGACCCTGCTGCTAGCTTTTCATTGGTCTTTCTCCTTAGAAAGTCATTCAATCTATGCTCAGGACTAACAGTAACATCTACTTTTGGTTTTCACATGTTCTAGATTCTATTGGTGGCTATACCTTGTCAGTGTTATGGAATCATCATTTGCTGTTACTTAATGCTTACTACCAACTTCAACACAATGATTGTGTCATGAAGAAATCAGTGAAAGCTTCTCAGTTTTTCCTTTCTTCTTTATGTATTTCTTTGCCTTCAGTACATATCTTAACATAATACTTTCTTGTCTCTTAACACGTTATGATGTAGTGCAAAGAAATTAGTGTAATGCCTAACTAACAATCTATAATTATTTAATCAGATGCCTTAAATCTTTTGAAACTCTTCAAGAAGCTTTTCAACCTCCTTTTTTATTTCACCTGTATAAATACGTTGACAACAATGGGTAGGCTATGCTTCATTCATTTAACAATCATTATGCATGCAAACAATATCTGTATACAATTTACGTAGACACTGCAATTCTTTTTCTTACGCATCACCAAGTTACTGTTTCTCTCTCACTACCAACTCTCCTGTTTTGAGTGCAGTGAAGCAAGTGACTCTGAAGATGAGGATTCAGAATCTTGCATCTGTACCATAATGTAGATGTTTTTTAGTAAACTGTCTATCTGTAGACTTTGCTGGAAATTAAGGTTTTCTCTTCAAAACATCATTTTGGTGAAAATTGACTGTTCTCGAATATCACTGTTAGAAGGATGGACCGAAGGTCCGAAAAGGAGCTAGGCTGTCTCTCGTGGTCAGTGATGTTTGGAGCGATTCATCAAGGGTGACTTTTTATACCATTCCTTTAAAGGGGTTTGCAGCGAGTTTCCACAAGCAACAGAAAACTGCATGTATTTTTTTCCCACAGATTGATTCCGATAATGACGACAATGGCACCCTTGCTTCTATGATATGTAATTATCTGAGTACAATTCAGATTTTTATGCCTTTTTCCACGTACTTTGATTTGTTACAAGTTGAACCACTGAGGAGACGTGACTATAATGTTAACAAAGTGGAAAGTAATTTCATTCTGTTCATCTTTTTTTCCTTGGCAAAAATTGAGGAATCTCTAGCACTGAGATTATGTTTTTGCATGCCGATGGGATTTTTAGTCAATGAAGTTTTGTTCTAAACTTTCTTAAAGTTTGTGCAGTAATGATTCCGGAGTCTTTGGTTGCTCTAGACTAGAAAGCCGTTTGAAATTAAGGGGCGCCTGGTACAATTTTCCTTTATCAGGCATATATTCCATGTAGCCAATCTAATCGGTGGAAGTTCATAAACTAAAATTAATTTTCTAAATCTTCTAATCTATTCTTAATTCTTAATGCTAAATTTTCATACTTGTCTAATAATCTATTTTGTTTATTTATATTATAATACTGCAAATTATTTCTTCTAAAATTAAATATGGGTAAATTTGTAAAAGCGTAATGTTTAATATTTATTTTTCTTACTAAGAATGTCTTTTCATTGCATACTTCATGATTTGTTAAAAGAAATATCTGTTGATTGTAAGATGCAAATTCCATCATTCAGTTGAGTTTGCAAGTTTATACCATGTGGATTCAATTCCTTTTTATCTCTGACTCTGGATGAAGTTTGAAATAGTTATCTGTTGCAGTTAAGCTCTCTGGTTGCATTTGATTTTAGTAAAGCTTGTCTCCTGAAGGAAAAGAGAACATTTCAGAAACTTATGGTTCCAGCAAAGAGCCAAAAGCCACATTCTCACAGCACTCGGCAACACTATTTTCCAAAAACATCATAGTTATTAATTATAGTAAAAAAATAATAAAAGAATCAGAAACGAAAACCCAACAAGCAACAAAACAACAAACACCCCATATTGTTTCACGCTTGAGCAGACTATGAATCAAACAGTTGCAATTTATGTTGGCAGAACTGAACGTCTTGCATTTGACGATGTTTCATTGTGTCGTTTATGCCTTCAAGTTGGTGATGTCTATAATAGGTATATCTTCTCTGCTTTGCCGCGAACATGATCTGCTGTTATTGATGATACTGGTCTTGGACTCGTTACAGTTTGCTGAAGCTAACCAGTTTGAAAGGCTGGCATCGACTGCAATCTCGTGCAGTAGAGGCTTCGATTGGTTGTGATTTGGTGCTAAATTGAAAGGATACAGATGGGAACTTGTCTTCAAATCAAAGGGTACTTGTGCTTCTTGCTGTAATCCATTATTCTCCTTTCTTAGAAGCTGAGGTGCCGCAGCTGTTCTTGCCTTGACTGCTTTCCATTGAGTGAGATTCTCTACAGGATTCAACACAGAATTTACATATTGGCTCCTATCTCGGGCATTTCTTTTCGGGTCTCCATCTGTTGAGGCAGGAAGTTGCATTTGCATATGGTTGTTGGTTATGTTTCTTTCGGGGGATTCCACTGACTGATTGTTTGGTTGCTTCAAGAACTCACTTTGGCTTATTCTTTGATCATCAATGTCATTCTCATCGTCATAATCATATTCAAATTCATCATCCGCATCATCATCCTCATCCAAGTCACTCCCAATGTAGGCCATATCATCCTCGTCCTCCTCATCATCATAGCTATCTCTGCAATTTTGGTATCTATGGTTGCTGGGAAATGGCCCCATTTTCGACGCGGTTGATTTCTCTTCGGACACAGTAGTAGATAGGCTTCCGTTTGCAAATCCTTCACTATTCTTTTCCCTCATCTCATCCTCATCACTCTCCGACAATCGATATGCAGTTTCATCATTTTTTAGTGGCTCATAGGTTTGAACATTCAGATTAAAGCTCACTTTCTTCCCAATTTTGATGCTTGATATCTCCTTAATCTTGTTGTCACTGCAACTAACATTCAGAAGTACAAACCAATTATTTTGAACTGCATTTAAAATTTAAAAAAAAGAAAAAAAGAAGCCAAGAAAATCAACGCTGACCTGAGCTGAGAGACTGATGAATCCAAAGGCTCATAACTCCCCAGTCTCTGAACAAAACCATGTATGGGCAATGAGAAAGCAAATTAAAGAAGTTGATATGTACTATAAAACAAATCAAAAGAAGTTGAAACATAGGCTTACATGGTCTCCGGGCAATACTTTATTGGCCGGTTTTCGACGTCTCCGTTTGCCGGAAAAACCAAAACAACCCAGAAAACACCCCATTACAATTCTCTGTCTGCTGAGTTCAACGAGACAAAATCTTTGTAGGAAATGTTTTTTGTTGGCTTGATTAGGGTGGTGGTGAGTTCATGATAAAGAAGGCACCAAATGGACTGAAATAGACACGGAGTGTGACACAAGAGGCAGACTTTAAAAAATGCAATTTGGGCTCCAACGGTTTTTGAAAATAGGAACGTTGGAGTTTAATGATAAGTGGAAAGTGAATGTGGGGGTGGGAGCACGAGTTCATTTAATTTTATTTAAGGGGGATGGGGACAGAACAGCTTTCAACTTTGTCTCTTTGAACTCTTCAACAGCAAAAAAAAATGTGGCTTTTTTTGACATACTCCACTGAGCTCTATTCATATTTACAATCCGTAATTATGGGACATATCCAGATAATTCTATTCCAGCGCCGCCCATATATATTTTACCCTCACATTTAATTGGAGGGAGATTGATTCTAATACGATATGAACCAAATTCTGCATTATATTTAGGGAAAGAAAATTCCATATATTTGACTCAACCTGTAAAAAATAAAAAAAAATGTGGCTTTGCTTGCTCTCATTTCACCTCTCATTCTGAATTGCTAAGGGTTAAAATTTACTTTTTAACATTAGATTTTACTGCTTCCTTTCCTTGTTATGCAAAACCCGTCGTCCCTGTACATCTAGATCTATGCTGAATCTTTCTCATTGAAATTCATATCCGTGGTGTTCTATATAATAATTTTGCTAAACCCCAAGTTTGAAAAATCTTATTGATTCCTACATGAGATCTCTCATACATCAGGAGAAACTGATTATGGGGGACGAGAGGTAAATGGTATTTTAGTCAAAGTATTAATATTTTTAATGCACACTGAGCGAAAATATCTTTTGTAGATATTTTGGTGCACAAATTTCCTTTCATTTGTCAGTAAAGCCTAAGGCCATGTTTGATTTAAAGAAAGGAGAATAAAGGAAAAGAGTGGAATGGAGAGGAAGGGAGAAGAAAGGAATAAAAAATAGTAGTAAAATTATATTTTGTTATTTGGTTTGATGTAAAATTTGATAAGGGAAGGAATATAATTTTTTTTTAGAAAACTTTATCGGTCACCTTAAAAATTAAACTATTTATATTAGCAATATATATATATATATATATATAATAAAAATACAAAGTCATGTCCCAGAAGTTTGGCAGAGGTCCCACTACGTCCGACGACGTCCAGCAACTTTCCAGCGGTGGTCCAGTGACTTTCCGGTAGAGGTCCATTTATACTATTAAATTAATAAAATAAAATTATAAATAATAATTATTAATGACATTAAATAAGTTAAAAATTGAAGGGTAATTTTGAAAATTTTAGTTTCTAACATAAGAGGAATTTAATTTCTTCCCCATTAGGTGTGAAATTCAAATTCTATATTATGATGTTTATTAAATTTTAATAGAAATTAAATTCTTATATATTTTATCAAACCAAACAATGAAAATAAAAAAGAATTTAAATTATTTTCCTCTCCTCCATTCTCTTCTCCCAACCAAACACTGCCTAATAGTTTGCTTGATTTAATTAAAATGAAATGTGTTTGATGTGTTGAAAAACTTTAGATTGTAGTAGTTAAAAAATTAGGATGAAAGGGAATGTTTTCAGATTAATGAACAAGTCAATTCTATGGTAGTAACCGTTTGTGAACAAATACTGAATTTCAAATTGTTATTTTCATTCTTTAAAACGTCATTGTTTAATTCAAAATCATGTTAGGTCAGACCAAAAACTATTCTAATAGATGATTTCATACAATGTATTGATTTCAAACTAGGAAATTATACACTTATTGATAGGAATTTAATGTACAACTCTTATTCTACTAATTAGATAAATTGATCAAAAGTGTCGTAATCAAATTGATAGCTTACTTTGTAACTTGGGTTTATCTTACTCCATGTATACTTGGTGGGATGATCTACCAATGGCTATTAGGAAAAAGTTATTTGACGATATTTGGGACTATTCTAAGTATTGTTTCATAACTTAATTTTTTATACTTGAGAATTTTGTAACTCTTTTTTTTTTTTATTGGTATATTTTCAGGTTTATATTAAAAAAATTAATAGCTTACTTTCTTTTAAAGTTCATGAGACCCCATATATTATTGAACACAAATGTAAAATGCTCCTTACTCTTGTAGAATCTAATTTTAAGAATAATAAATTCTTTAAATTCATTTCATTTATATATACAAATTGACACATTTACAATAAGAACAGACTATATTCTTTGGGTGAAGATTATCATTTTTTAGTTTTTTTTTCCCTTCAAATTTTTAAATAAAATTTAATTTTTATCATACTTGAAGTTGATTGTTCAAGTCTTCCGAAATGAATGTGTAAATAAACATAATTTTTTTTAATTTTTTGAAATCAGATTCTTTCAATAAAACTTTTAACTTTCGAGAATGATTCCAGCAGACATTTGAACCGTGGTTGTAAAAATAACTTCTGTACAAGGCAAATATGTATGGTTTCCATCACGTGCATATCACATGACAAAAAAAATTTCTACTGTCCAATTGATTCATTGTCTCTGGCAAGACTGTCTCATTCGAGACCAGGTTTCAACTTTCAAAAATCCGAGATCTTCCGAAACCAGCCCCAAATCAAATCACAGCCGTCCATTGGAACCCCCAAGTAAATCACCGCCGTCCAAATCTCATTTCCATTCCCTCTAATTATATGCACACTTCACAATAATTACTCTCTTTCCTTCCCACGCCTTCCTCCCTGCCCCCCCATCTTACCCTTAATCGCCCGCAAAATCAGAAACCCTAGAAATGGACTCAGATCAGGGGAAGCTATTCATTGGTGGGATTTCATGGGAGACAAGCGAGGAACGGCTGAGGGAATACTTCAGCCAATACGGGGATGTTTTACAGACCGTTGTTATGAGAGAGAAGACCACCGGTAGACCCAGAGGTTTTGGGTTTGTTGTTTTCGCAGATCCTTCGATTCTCGATCGTGTTCTTCAAGATAAACACAGCATCGATGGAAGAACGGTTAGATTTTTATTGATAGTGTGAAAAAGTTTTGATTCTTGACTTGTTTTTGTGTTCATTACAGTGATATTTTGATCTGTTATTTGTGGGTTTTGGTGTTTATTGGTTTAGGGTTTCTGGGTTTTGCTAATTCTGATTTTACTTGGTTGGTATTGATAGTTATTATCTATCTGTGAACTTAAAAGTTTCATTTTTTTTATCTTTCTATTTGGCATTTGGGTATTAGTATTAAGCTTCTAGTTATGTATATGCTGTTTATTTTTTATTAATTCTCGAACTTGATGGACTTTTTGTCTACTTTGATAGCTTCCTTTTCTATATTCTTGTTCATTCGACTATTATTTGCTTGTAAATCACTTAATTGGCTAACGAGATAGTAATATTATGGCGAAGAACCGAGTAATTCAGCTTCCTTCTTTCGTTTATTCATATTTATTTGTCATGATCGTTGGTGTGTGTGGTGAATGGAATGCAAGTAAAATGTGGCCCAGGTGCTCTGCCAAACAACTTCTATGAACTCTAGCTGAACATTTGATTCTTCATTTGAAAATGAACTATGGTAATAAATGTCATGCTTGTGTGAGATGTAATATCGTTTTACCTTTTGAGTGCAAAGATAGCTGAGTCTATGTTACATTGGTTTTGGATGAGCCTAATGAGTTATTGAATTTTGGCGGCCCCAGCCAATCCTAGCTTGCACGACTAGTGAGTTTGAGACCTTGATAACACAATTAGTGCGTTTGAGACCTTGATAAGTTGATTTGTGTAATCGTGTGAATTGACAAGTACGAAATTAGATTTTTGTTCATTGGAACATCTTTTCATAGGAGTTTTAAGATGAACTAGTTTCATTGACTTTCAAGATGAAGTATTAGTTAAAGTGGGTACTAGTGGTATTTACCATGCCCCCATGCCCACCCACCTTTTGCTTACAGCTTTTTATGTCCTCATCAAAGTAATTTTATTTTACTAATCGGGGAAATATAGTTTTAAGTTTAGTTTATTCAAGCAAGGTTTTTGATAGATGTTTGCATATCTAAAATGTATGTGAACTTTGGGTCTCTGAACCTTGTGAACTTTGAATCTCTGAACCTTTGCTTCAGTATATATTGTGTTTTTCTTCAGGTTGAGGCAAAGAGAGCTATGTCAAGGGAGGAGCAGCAATTCTCTGGCAGGTCTGGAAATACTAATTCTGGTAGAAACAATGGGGGTGGTGGAACTATGAGGACTAAGAAGATATTTGTGGGAGGGTTGCCCCCCACCCTGACTGAAGATGGATTTCGTCAGTATTTTGAAGCTTATGGTCATGTTACTGATGTTGTAATCATGTACGACCAGAATACTCAACGACCTCGTGGATTTGGCTTTATCTCCTTTGACACTGAAGATGCAGTTGACAGGGTTTTACAGAAGACCTTTCATGATTTGAATGGTAAGCAGGTGGAAGTAAAACGGGCTCTTCCTAAAGATGCCAATCCTGGTGGAGGTAGTCGTAGCATGGGTGGTGGCGGTGGCGGTTTTGGTGGTTATCAGGGTTATGGTGCTTCTGGTGGCAATGCAAGTGCATTTGAAGGTCGTATGGAATCTAATAGATACATGCAGCCTCAGAATCCTGGAAGTGGCTTTACACCTTATGGTTCTTCTGGGTATGGCGCATCTGGTTATGGTTATGGTCCGTCCAGCAACAGTGTTGGTTATGGTGGTTATGGAAGTTATGGTGGTACAAACGCTGGGTATGGTGGCCCTGCTGGTACCCCCTATGGGAACCCAAATGTACCTAACGCTGGCTATGCAAGTGGTCCACCGGGTGCACCTAGAAGTTCATGGGGCACACAAACTCCCTCTGGTTATGGTGCCATGGGCTATGGGAATGCTGCTGCATGGGGTGCTGGTGGCAGCAGTGGTGGTCCCGGTTCAGCGCATGCTGGTCAATCTCCTAGTGGAGCTACTGGGTATGGGAATCAAGGTTATGGCTATGGTGGGTATGGTGGAAGTGATGGATCTTATGGCAATCCCTCTGGTTATGGGGCAGTAGGAGGGCGCTCTGGGAGTGTCCCAAATAGTAATGCTGGTAACCAGGGTGGGGTAGAATTACAAGGGGGTGGTGGCGGTTACATGGGAAGTGGCTATGGTGATGCCAATGGAAATCCAGGGTATGGGAACGCAGCATGGAGATCTGATCCGTCACAAGCCTCTGGTAATTATGGGACTCAAGGAAATGGTCCTCATGGAGGGCAAGTTGGTTACGGTGGATACAGCGGTGCATCCCGGCAAGCCCAACAACAGTGATTTGCTCCCTTGTAGCCAACTGGACTGTATCACTGTGATAGTCCCTTCCTTTTGGAGAGGAGGTTTTCGTGGTCTTCTTTTTGCTGCAGCATGGGGCACGGCTCAAGCTGTTGCCGTTGCACTTTGGGACCGGTTGGATTGCTTGAATCCTAGTAGTTTGCTTGTTCTATTTTGCTAGTAATAAGAGTAGTTTCAAGGCATGCTAGATGCCCTTATTATACTTTATTTGCTATTGAGTGTAGTTTAAATTTGGCGTGCTTATAATTGTCTACTTCTACAGCTTTCTTTTTCTGTCGTAGTATTTTAAGCTATAGTGGCTGGATATTTCTTACGCTGGGTTGATTGCAGCATAACTTTTATGTCTCATCTTTCTTACGAAGAATTATATGCCACTAGAAATTCGCTGATTGTAGCCATGTTTGATTTGATTTGCATATTATTAGGGTAAGAGATATATTCAAGGCTTTTAAGCAATAGCAGTGGAGCTATGGGTCACTTGGGTTGATGTTTTCATAGAGGGTAGCAGTAATCCTAGCGGTAGTTGACACTTGGTAGTGGGTAGCGATAATCTTAGTGGTAGTTGACACTTTGAGGATGGCATAATCATTTTCCCCCTGTATTTGCGCTTGTGTTGTACAGGAGGAGATGCTCGTGTTCTGTGGTGGAGTCAAGTGTCCACTCATGGCTGAAACCGAGCTTCGTTATTTGGGTTGTTGTGCAATGTGGGGGTTGTGTTCAACGTGGAATGGGATTGGAAGAGGGCATATTCAGTTGAACTTGGTAACTAACATGAGAAAGGCCATTCCCCAGCTTGGTGATGCCAATGCTTTCAAATATTGCAGATTCTTGGCATTTCATTTTCCTGATCTTGGTGCAGGTTTGTCATGAGCTGATGGAATTTTTGAAGTGAATAGCCTAAGATATATGCTGCTTTAGCTATTAGCTGTTAGTTCTCTCTTTTCAGAATGTCATTGGGACACGATTGTTTAGGATGCTTCCTAATTCATTGGAGTCGATCATAATGATTGATTCCAGATGTCAGATTCCCCCTCAAAAAAAAAAAAAAAAATGCTTAGTATATGTCTCCTGAAGTTTTTGAATAAAGTAACAACTTGCACTATGTTTGTGCTGGAGGATTTTTTTTCTTTACTTTTCCGAATTCTAACTCTGTGACAAAAAGGTTGATTTTGCTAATGGTCTATAGCTCACACGAATGGATACAACTGTCTCATTTATTCTTTTCCCTTTCTTTACGTGGCTGTCGATGATCTAATGGAAAGTTTATATTTGATCTTTTGCCCATTGTGTTTATTTTGTGCAGATTTTAGCGTATTCATCTTGGTTTTGTGATCGTTTAATATTTGTTTCTGAAAGCATTGGATGTGAAGGACGAAAATGGGTTCATTTGCTTGTCTATTACTGTGGAGTCGAGTCCAACGGCAGTTTGAAAATCTTCTGATAAGTGATAATCACTTTCAATCTATCCTACCATGGAAACCGAACAGCTTCTTTTGTGGGCAACATTGTTTCTGGTCTTTGCTTGGTTTGTAAGTCAAAAGATTCCCTAATATAACAAACCAAAGTTAGGGGCTGTTCGTTTATCAGTCAAATGCAAAAATAAATGTTGGATACTGGCGCCCGCCGCCTAGTATGTGAAACATGCTGATGAAATTGCCCTTAAGTTCAAAATTTAGTTTATGCCCCCAACACCCCCAAAAAAAAAAAAGAAAAAAGAAAAAAGAAACAGAACTTTATAAAACCACTCGTACGAATTTGTTTGTACCACTAATTAAGAAGGCAATAATCTTGTCATCAGATTCCTTAGCTGCGTGCTTGTACGATGAAGCAGTAAGCGTCGGACAACGCTTCGCCTTCTGTAAAATATTCATTTTAGGACAGGTGTCAGCACATTGAGACATAAGTTGCTGACAGCATGCATGCAAATCCTCTCAATCCTGGACACCATGATACAAACAACGCTGTATGTGGTTTGCATGGATGCCACGCTAAAGGTTTGTTTGACCGTTTCACTTTTGCGTATGGTGCTTCCACCTCTTTACTTATTTCCCCATAATAAAACAAGCAGCACCGCCATAGCTATCTCTTTATTACATACAACTCTAAGCAGCCCAATTTCCAGATCATTTTCATTCAGTGGAATCAGCTTTCTCTAAGCGTGATCTGCGTGTGCGCATGTCTTTGAAGCAAAGAGTAAGAGACAGGGAGAGAGAGTTGTTGGGAGAAATGGATAAGGATTCAATGGCAACTGAAGCTCCTTATGCCCCTGTTACTTATGAAAGAAGAGTGAGTACTGACTTGGAAGATAGACTACCAAAGCCCTGTAAGCTTGTTTGCTCGAATTGATAAATTATTTCCTCAAACACTATATCTAGCCTTTTATCTTCTCATTACATTAATCTTTTACTCAATTGTTTTATACATGGAATTGCATACTTAGATATGCCAAGAGCATTGGAAGCTCCAGATACGTACCACCCAAATGGAACACCGGGCCACATGCATCACGGCCTCAGTGTTCTTCAGCAACATGTAGCCTTTTTTGACCAAGACGACAATGGAATCATTTACCCTTGGGAGACTTATTCAGGTTAATTAATTAAGAATGTTCCGGTTAATGTTACATAATAACACGATAGATTATTGAATATTGATTGTTTACGTCATGTTCCTTTTTCATACTAACTATACATTTAAATATATGATCAGGGTTGCGACAAATTGGATTCAACATCATAGCCTCTCTTGTTCTTGCCTTTGTCATCAACCTTGGATTGACTTATCCTACTCTCCCGGTGAGTCGTTGAATTAACCTTCTTGTGAGATGTCCTGTTTTTAAATGATCTTATATATCTCATAGGCCTAGTGATAAGGCATTTGGAGGTTACTTATATATGTGTGGCATCTAGTTTACGGCAATGAATGTTACAAGTTTGTCACATATTACATATATATTGGATTATTTCTGTTTTACAGGGGTGGTTCCCTTCTCCTTTGTTACCCATCTACATACACAACATACACAGGGCCAAGCATGGGAGCGACTCGGGAACGTACGATACCGAGGGAAGGTTAGATACCAAGACACGCGTATACGTAAAGATGTATTAAGAGGTTAAATTGAACTACTCGCATTCATCCTTTTGATATGTGTATGCATACGTGCATCCAATGGAATCTCGTCAGGTACACGCCAGTGAATCTTGAAAACATGTTCAGCAAATATGCTCGGACGGTTCCTGATAAGTTGACGCTAGGAGAGGTGTGGAACCTGACTGAGGGAAATCGTTTAGCATTCGACTTGTTCGGCTGGTTTGTTTGAGGACCCTTGATACAATCATATCATTTGTATATCATGTTACCTTCATATATGTACAATTGCTTGCAGGGTTGCTGCTAAACTGGAATGGATTCTATTGTACATTCTGGCGAGGGATGAGGATGGTCTCCTGTCAAAAGAAGCTGTGAGGCGATGTTTCGATGGAAGTCTGTTCGAGTACTGCGCCAAGATGAACCTGGTTGGTGAGGATAAGCTGGGATGAAAGGTAATGCTGGTCTCTCTGCAATTACCTTATTTAAAATGATGTTTAGTTTTGTGTAACTGGTATGATCATGTAATAAAGCTAAAGTAACATTGGCATGATAGAATGGATCTTTTGTTCTAAGCATACTCTGTTTGTTGTTCCATAGTGTGTGATCTTCTCTATTTTTGTTTCTGTTTTCAAAAACACAATTGTAGTCTACATTTGATTTGTCTATTTGTGGTTTGTCTCGAGTAAGTCGAAATCATTTTGTTAAATGCTCAAATCTTTTCTTTAATTATAAACCTCGTTCGTTCTGCTTTGGGCGTTAATAAATTTTCAATTTTTTATTTGAAATATAGGTAGGTCTAATCAAATCATTCTTTTAATTAACTCAATTCTCAATTTCTTTACGTTCACATATATGGCTATACTCAATTCTCACCCCACCCGTCCCTCTGTTTTGACACATGGAACCGACAAAGTCAAATCAAATTGGAGAAAAACCACACAGAAAAGCAGAGAGACAGCATCATTTTTCTTTTTAATTTTTTTGCTTTTGGTTTTATCAAAATAAGGAGCATACTTTTTTTTTTTTTTTTTTAGTTTTATCAAACAGTGATAATGGTTAATATGATATGGCAAATCTTGAACAGTGATAATGGCTAGTATGGTATGGCAAATCCTGAAGTTATACAATTACTAAAAATATGGTAAAAATAATTACTAAAAACGAGTGGGTTAAATGGGGGCGGGTTTTTGTTTTTACTGTTCAAAAATTTCACTAAAACAGTAAAAATAAAGTAACAATGAATGGTAATTGCGTGGGTCAAATGAGGCCATTGTCTTTTGGTGTTTTCACTTACACCGAGGGTTGTCTTAAAATTTTGTTAATTTTAGAGTTTATAGAATTTGTTTACTTATTTTTTAAATATTCATGTATGGACAAAGTGGGATTTTGTAACTCTTATCCTAACGAAAAAGGAAAATTTATATAAAGTAAATATTATATTATATTATAAAAATATAAATATAATAGTTTGAACGAGAAGTAAATATTATATTATAAAAATAGTTATATAAAGTATTTTTTTAAATTATAAAATTTAATTTTTTGTGAAGACAAAAATTTTAAATAATTACATCTAAGATATGTTTTATTTATAAAAGTAAATAAGATGTATTTATATTCAAATATTAAAAAAGTAAATATGTTATTTGGACATTGGTATTTACACTCATTCAGATTTTAAAAAAATTTAAGACATACGCTATCCAAATGTAGTTATGATTTTCTCTTGGTGTTTTTTTTTTAAGTCTCTTCTATTGTTTTATATTTAGTGAAAAAGGTTATCTTAATTAAAATTCTAAAATTCAATTCTAACCGTTTATTTCATTAGGTGAGAAAAGGAAATTAGTAGAACATCAAAAAAAAATAAAAATAGAACTTCTTGTTCTTAAATAGAACTTATGGGAAATTCAGTAGCACCTTTAAATAGGAATACTTTGTATAGGAATATTTTGTATAGGAAATAATCTCTTTATAGTAATAAAACATTATGGGTTCAATTTAAGATCAGTTATAATTAGGAATAAATTTTACATTATAATAAGTTATATTTTTTTGTAAGTCCTGTCTTGATAAACTTACTTCCACATAGTAATAATATTTCAAAAATATATCTCATGTTACATTAAATAATTAAGATGGAACAAAATATCTTTTTAAAGTTGTTTGTGACAATGATTTGTTTTTTAAAATTGCAACTACATCTTTCAACTTGTAAGTATTTATTATTGGTCAGCATAGGCACTTAATAATTGGTCAACAAAATAATTAATTTATTAATGTCTATACATTGAATTTGATTCATTTATTAATTTATTAATACATGACATAATTTACCTCTATGTCTTTATGTCACTTGCATTAGGGATAACTAAGTAAAGATAATAATTTTTGTACTATACGTCTATTGAGTTATAACTTTTTTATAAAAATAAATTTCTCCAATCCCAACAATATGTCACAGAAACAAAATCAGGGGTGTTGGTGGTTTTTCTGGTGAAAACTCTCCGATGCTTAAGTTAGTATGCAGGGTTTCGGGAAAAACGTTGGTTCTTATATTTGTGCAAAGTAATTTCAAAAGAAAAAGAATAATGCTTTTGGAAGTTCCTTTAGAGATAAATTCTGATATTAAATTGATAGAGTTTTCTCTCCACTCTTTTTTCTCGTAGTTTTCTTTTGTATTTTTTTGGGTTTTATAGGCAGCCACCCCTTATCTTCAGAACCTTCTCCCACATTCTCATAATCCAGTCATCATGAGTCCTCATGAAAGGACCGCAGAAACTGCGCATTGGTTATCGTGCTTCCACAAAATAATTTCGGCATTTTTTTTGGGTTTTATAGGCAGCCACCCCTTATCTTCAGAACCTTCTCCCACATTCCCATAATCCAGTCATCATGAGTCCTCATGAAAGGACCGCAGAAACTGCGCATTGGTTATCGTGCTTCCACAAAATAATTTCGGCATTTTTTTTGGGTTTTATAAGCAGCCACCCCTTATCTTCAGAACCTTCTCCCACATTCCCATAATCCAGTCATCATGAGTCCTCATGAAAGGACCGCAGAAACTGCGCATTGGTTATCGTGCTTCTACAAAATACTTTGGACATAGCGAAATTGCTGTGTGATCGCGGGATCATGCCCGCTTTCTGGGCACCAGGTTTCTGGTCGAGTATCTGGTGTACCCCAAGGATTGTTGTATCAAGATATCTACTCAAAGCTCAATTTCAGCCGAGGGTATTCCTCCTCGTTCCTCGACCAGATAATAAAAACATATATGACTAGTGCTCTTTTAATCACCCAAATATCAATCCCCTCAGTTTCTAGTGTTGCGAGTGAAACAAGTTAAGATTAGAAATTAGGAGTCAAATTTGACCGCATTTGGGTTTAACTACCCAGTTATGGTTTTAACTATCCAGTTATGGTTTTGTTGTGATGGAGCTAAGGTGACACTTTCCGCTTAGACGATTTCTGGTCGGGGCATAAATGTATCTCAATGTCTCTACATATGCAACCGATTTGACTTTTTGTCATGTTGTTTTAAATATCGATGGCGTGTCACTTTCTATACCCTGTGTTTGAAATTTGAAATGGCAATTTATCTACCCTCAATACGCGTTAATTAAACTGACACCCACGTTATTTAAATACTTTTTTTCTCTCTCCTGTGTTAAATTCCTAATTCGAAGGTTTTACTACATTTCTCTCTCCGTTACTTTACCGAGAACCACCTCTTTTTTTGGAATCAAATGTCTTTTTTACCCCCGAGATTTTCTTTCGCCTGACACTCTCGCTGCCACAACGGTATCATCAGTGCTAATCTATCTTTGTGCACAGAATTTCTAGTGTAATTCTAAATTAGATTCGACTCCTAATTTTTAGTCTTAACTTGTTTCATTCGCAACACTAAAAACTGGAGGACTAGTGTTTGGGTGATTAAAAGAAATTTGGTTCGACCACCGAGAATGACTAGTTGATTTCCTATCTTATTGATTTCTTAAAGTGTATCACCACCAAGAATGACCTGTTTAAATTGAGAAATTTTTACAATATCCTCGACGATGTCCTTTGGGAAATGTGATGTTCTTAGCCGACCTCTTAGAGGTTACGTAACCTTGTATTTGGAATGCTTCAAACTAGGAGCTAGATTGTCCCTTCAACTTTATTTTGTCAAGGTTCTGAGTGGCATGCATTTAGTTCCTAGTCAGTTAAACCCGAATGAGTGGAGAGTACTGTTGAGACTGTTTATGTTATGGGATAAGTGTCAGCTCGGGGAGCTCACCACTGAGGAAATAAAAATTTTGTACCAGCTGAGGAGCAGCCCAAAAGAGGTGGGCTGGTATTATTTTATGTCAATCTCTGCAAAGAAGACATCACTAGTTTTCCTTCTTCCTATAAAAATTGGAAGAACAAGTTCTTCTTTACTGGCGGAAACTGGTGCGTAGGGACTCAATCGCATGGTGGTGGTATTCACGTCCTCACACGTTTTGTCACCCCAGGTTGTTTATTTTTCTTTACGTCTCGTGTTTTTAGTCGTCACTTATCCTTTTTCTTAACCTTGGCTAAGTTTTTCAGATTCGTGGGGCGTGGTCAGCAAACTCGACAACGAGCCGCTGCTTAAAGTCGAGATTGCTTTAGTTAACGCCTCCACCTGCCTGAATTTTTTATCCTCAACAAGCATCATCTAGTCCCGTCTAGTTGACGTAGCTGTTAAGATGGATAGCAAGATCCTTAGTGCCATGTCAAGAAAACATGCTCGAGTGTCGGATGAATCTAGCAGCACACCTACTCCATAAAAGAATAGTAATGTTGCTTCTACCAAAATTCATGCTCCTACTCTGCCCCCTCCTCCGACCCGAAAGAATGGTGGAGAGAAACCTCGCGAGAAGAGCCCTGATGGCCCTGCTTCTTTTACAGGCAGGGCTTCATCACCCTGTCCCGAGACCAGAGTGACCACTTAGTCACATATCAGAAGGAGTACTCCAAAGTAGTGGGACCCAAGCTGGTAAAAGATGTGGAAAGTATAGACCTTACCGAGCTGGGGGGCTCATTCTAGAAGGTCGTTTTTAAACTTGCCACAGTAGCTTCATGCTATAAGCGTCGTGAGAAAAACCAGCATGTGGAGATTTAAGACTTGAAAAAAACAGTTGAGTGTGCTAATCGGTCAAAGGAGAAGATGGTTGACATGCACAGGCAGGTCATGGACCTAGAGGAGAAAGTTGCTCTTGCTGAATCCAAATCTTCCAAGATTGATAATGAGCTGGCGGATTTGAAGTCTGATCTTGACGTGGCTTACAATAAATTAGACATTCAGAAAGCAGCGTATGAAGAACAAATCAAGTCTTTGAAAACGTTGATAACTGAGTTTAGAAAAAAAGCCGTCAATGTGGGGGACTGATTAGACGCAGAGTACGACTCTGAGCTTATTCTTTGCTATAAGTGTATTATGTTCATGTTAAAAAAGAATATCTAGAGCTGAACATGGATAAACTGGAGGCAGGGGGTGTCGAATTCTACTTAGCCGCGTGAGGGTGAGCAGGCAAAAATTGGCAAGAAATTTCCTGGTGTCAATCCCTAACCACGTGAAGGTGAGTGAGCAAAAATCGCAAGAAATTTCCTTTGGTAAGGTGAATCCTCGACCACGTGAGCGGTAGGCAAAAATCGCAGGAAATTTTTTAAGGCACAAGGTGCCGAATCCTGCTCAGCCACATGAAGGCAAGCAGGCAAAATTAACAAGAAATTTCCTAAGGCACAGGGTGCCGAATCCTTTTCAGCCATATGAAGGCGATCTGGCAAAAATCACAAGAAACATCAAAGGCACATGGTGCCGAATCATGCTCAGTTGGGCAAGGGCGATCAGGCAAAATTGGTAAGAAATTTCGTAATGCATAGGGTGACGAATCCTGCTCAGCCACGTGAGGGCGAGCAGGTAAAAATTGGCAAGAAATTTCAGATGCATGGTGTGATTTAATCCTGATACCACGCGTGAGCGGCGGTAAAAATTGACAAGACATTTCTAAGGCACAGAGTGCCGAATCTTGCTTAGTTGCGTAAGGGCGAGTAGAATGAATTCATAAAAAATGCCCCCAAGGCATAGGTTCACCGAAAACTGCTTGGTGAACACTGCTTTGTCAATAGAGAACAAGCAGGCAAAAGCTCGCATAAACTCTCTAGGGCAACAGTTTGGGACAAGCAATTAGAAAGACATAAAGGTACTTGAAGATTGAAAGCTTATAAATGTTCTAACATGCATAAAGTTTGCGAATTACATATAAACCAGAATTTATGGACCTCGGATGAGAGGTTCAACGACCTCAACAGGGGTCTATAATCTTAGCCGAGGATAGATCATCAACTTCTGAAGGAGCAGGGGCCACCTCTTCGTTCGCGTTTGAAACCTTGTCCCCCATTCCTTTTTCCAACTCTACGCCCAAAGGAGCCGCTTCTCGGCTCTTGTTCCCCTGGCTCTGTTCAACCATGTACTCTGCACGCCTGCCTCTAGTTTATCCATGTTCAGCTCTAGATATTTCTTTTTGAACACGAATATAATACACTTATATCAAAGAGCAAGTCCAGAGTCGTACTTTGCGTCTAATCGGTCATCTACATCGACGGCTTTTTCTCTTAACTCAGCTATCAGCGTTTGTAAAGACTTCATTTGTTCTTCGTATACTGCTTTCTGAGTGTCTAATTTGCTGTGAGTCACGTCAAGATCTAACTTCAAGTCTGCCAACTCGCTATCAATCTTGAAAGATTTGGATTAAGCAAGAGTAACTTTCTCCTCTAGGTCTATGACTTGCATGTGCATGACAAACATCTTCTCCTTTGACTGATCAGTAGACTCAGCCTTTATCTTTAGGTCCTGAATCTCCGTCTGTTGCTTGTTCTCACGACATGCAGTCTTGAACTTATAGCATGAGGCTACTGTGGCAAGTTTAAAAGCACTTTCTAGAGAGAGTCCCCCAACTCAGTAAGGTCCATACTTTCCACATCTTTCACCAGCTTGGGTCTCACTGCTTTGGAGTACTCCTGGTATGTGACTAAATCATCACTCCAGTCCCGGGGCAGGGGTGATGAAGCCCGGTCCGTAGAAGAAGCAGAGCCCTCGGGATTCTTCTCGCGAGGTTTCTCACTGACATTCTTTCGGGTCGGAGAAGAGGGCAAAGTAGGAGCAAGAATTTTGGTAGGACCAACAGTACTCTTCTTTTGTGGAGGAGGGGGTACGCTGGTAGATTCACTCGACACCCGAGCAAGTTTCCTTGACATGGCGCTGAGGATCTCATTATCCATCCCGACAGCTACGTCAACTAGGCGGGACTCGACAAGGCTTGTTGACAATAAAAAATTTTGGCAGGTAGAGGCGTAAACCAAAGCAGTCTCTACTTTGAGCAGTGGCTTGTCGTCAAGTTTGTTGACCAGGCCCCACGAATCTGAAAAACATAGTTAAGGTTAAGAAAAAAGAATAAGTGGCTACCAGAGACGCGAGATGTGAAGAAAAACAAACGGCCTAGGGTGATAAAATGATGGGGACGTGAATACCATCACCAGGTCACTAAATCTAGGGCACCAGTTTCCGCCAGTAAAAAAGAACTTGTTCTTCTAATTTTACATGAAGAAAGAAAACTGGTGATGGGTTTCCTCTTTGCAGAGATTGACATGAAGTAATACCAGCCCACCTCTTTTGGGCTGTTCCTCAGCTGGTACAAACTTTTTATTTTTTCGGTGGTGGGCTCCTCGAACTAACACCTATCCCACAACACAAATAGCCCCGAGAGTACTTTCCACCCAGGCAGGTATAGTTGAATAGGCCAAATGCATGCCATTCTGAACCTTGACAAAATAAGGTTGAAGGGGCAATCTAGCTCATAGTTTGAAGCATTCCAAATGCAAGGTTACGTAACCTCTAGAGGTCGGCTAGGAACATCACCCTTCCCAGGGATGACAAGAAGGACGTCATCAGAGACTTGTAAAGATTTCTCTGTTTGAATAGGTCATTCTGGGGGGTGATACACTTTAGGAAATTAATGGGATAAGAAATCAACTAGTCATTTTGGGTGGTCGGACCAGATTTCTTTTAATCACCCAAACACCAGTCCTTCACTTTCTAGTGTTACGAGTGAAATGAGTTAAGACTAGAAATTACGAGTTGAATCTAATTTAGGACGAGACTTTTTGTGCACAGGGATAAATTAGCGTTGATGGTGCCGTCGTGGCAGCGAGAATGTCAGGCGAAAGAAAATCTCTAGCGTAGAAAAGGCGTTTGATTCTAGAAAAAGAGTTGGTTCTCAGTAGAATAATGGAGAGAGGAACGTAGTAAAACCTTTGAATTAGGAATTTAATGTAAGAGAGAGAAAGGAAGTGTTTAAATAACGCAGATGTCAGTTCAATCGACGCGTATCGATGGCAGATAAACAGTTATTTCAAATTTTAAACGTAGGGTGTAAAAGGTGCCACGTCATCGACATTTAAAACGATGTGACAAGAAGTCAGATCGGTTGCGTATGTGGAGACATTAACATACATCTATGCTCCGACAAAAAATCGTCTAAGCGGAAAGCGTCATTTCAGCTCCGTCATAATGAAACCATAACTGGGTAGCTGAACCCAAGTGCAGCCAGATTCGACTCCTAATTTCTAGTCTTAATTCATTTCACTCCCAACACTAGAAATTGAGAGACTGGTATTTGGGTGATTAAAAGAACAGGGCTCATAAATTTGTAAGTTATTTTTAGAGTTTTGATTCTTAAGGGGTTTTGATTCCCAATGGGTTTTGGGAATCAAAATCCTAACTGTTGAAATGTCTCTTTTTACCTCCGATTAAATCTCTTAATAACCGTTTTATTTCTTTGTCTAAATAATAATTAAAAATAATAAATAATAAAAATAAAATAAAAGTATATTCATCTCTCCGGTTATCTAATTTGAACCGACAATAGTTAACAACGTCGAGCTACCATCCACGGTGGCTGCATCGAACAAGCAGCAGTCTCGCGTCGAAAAAAGCAGCAGTAGTAGCGGTCCTAAAGCCACCAATTTTGATTTGATGATGGTGGTGGTGATGATGATTATTATTACTAATTATAAAAAATATTATAATTAAATTTTTTTGAATGTTAATAATTACAATAATTAAATACAAAATAATAAGAACGGATTTATTGAAGATTTTTTAGTAATTTGTAATAATTTAACTTATTTTGATAATTAAAGTAAATAATTTATTTTAATTTTAATTCTTCATTCTGTTCCAGCTTTTTTCGATTGTAAATTATTTCGATTACTGATTAGCAAATGGACCATTAGTTATCTGTAATTATTGATAATTTTAGAAGATCTTTTTGTTTTGCCTGTTCGCTATGGCTAAATCGGGTTTACCTTCCATTAGCAAAATGTTCATCCAATCGCGTTTACCCTTATTTATTCCAATTGCAAATCATTTCGATTACTAATTACCAAACGCATTATTAGTTGATTAGTAAACATACTATTAGTTATTTGTAATTATTGATGATTTTAGAAGATTCGTTTTGCGTGTTCCGTCACCATCAAAGCCATGGCTAAATTGGGGTTACCCTCATTAGCAAAATGCTCATCCAATCGCGTTTACCCTTTTTTATTGAAGGAAAACCATTCTATATATTGCTTTAGACAGTAGCAAAATCCAATTAACAAAACAAAATGCTCATATTCTAACTCTGAACGTATGTAAACAATTACTGGTTCAGTACTGCATCAAATGAAAGTGCTTGGATGTGTAGCGATTTGTTGAATGCTTGAATGAGCCTGGCAATGGTTTTTCAGAGGATGATGCATGCATACATACACACACACACACACATACATCTCGGACCATGAGTCAATTGTCGGACCATGTGTTTGACTCACTTTCCATAATGTTCTTTGATTCCATCTTAGAGTGAAAAAAAAAATTCTGAATTTTTTTATACATTTCGATTTATTATGATTTGTGTCAAATATTGGCAATCTCTTACATATCAATTTAAACTTTCAGGTCAAGTTAACTGTTTTTCTAATATGATATCTGAGTTAAGGACTCAAGTTCGTTGATCAATTGATTTCTCTACCATGATTAATTTCTAAAATGAAGAGATAGGTGATGTGGATTTTGATTTTTGAAAGCATTTCTCAAAAAGTAATTGTAAATATCTTGTGAGACGGCTAATATAAGCATCAGTTCAAATTATCTTTATTTATTTCAATCAAACATTACTGGAAGCATTTCCGACTAGTATGCATTAACAGGGAATATATAGCATTTGAATCCACCAAAAAGATGTATAAAGATGAGTAGACTACTCGCAACATCTACATAGCCTAAAGAAAGGCTTTATTCTTTATATTGTAAAGGTTAAAGCTTACATAGACTCTTAAAAGGGACAAACTAAAATAGACTCTAACCAAACACAAACTTTGACTCTGAGCAAATGCATACTTACAGTTGTTTTAAACAGAAAATAAATTAAAGATATTTGCAGGTGTTTTAAACAGAAAACAAATTAAAGAGACCTATTAGACAAGCCTAAAATAACTCTTTATTCCTGGCTAGCCATAGCTACTTTCGGCTAACTCTTATTCAAAGAAACAAGAGAAACCTAAGGTAGTTATTGTTGGAGAATAAACAAATTAAACACTAAAAAACACACTATTTTATTTCTTCAATAACACTTCTCACTACAACTCTTATTTTTTCACTTTCTACAACTTAGAGATTTTGTTGCTTCACTTGATGCATAAACCAAAGGGGAGATGGGGTATTTATACATGAAACAAACTAATCACAACCATTCATTTATTCAACTACTATATAAATCTTCACCATTCATTAAAACTTAACACTCACCTACTTCACCAACCATGATTAGTATTAAAAATTGTATATTTGTTATGAAGTAAAAATATTATTTTGTATTATTAATGTAATTTATATTTGTAATTGTGTAACTTATTATGAATTTGTAATTATTTTTCTAAGTATTTGATTTTGTGTATTTTTGTGTGTTTATTAGGTAAAAATAATAATTTCATGCAATTGGAGGCTCTAAACAAATGTACGGATGTCAAATTTGGATTCCGGAAGTCCGAGAAATTATGTCATTGTCGAGGAGAATCCAAGACTTTTGTTGTAAATTTTTACGTTTTTACCACGGTAAATGTGATAATTGTAAAATCATAAGTTTTTATCTTGTTACGTATGATATTTTTTTTTAGTGAAATGTTTTGGATATGCTTGAGTGGATAAGATAGGATTATGTTTTATTAGTGGGACAAATGTAAGGTTAAGATTTAATTAGATTTTTTTATTTGTGTGGTGTGAATTTACCATGTATTAGTATAAATAGAGAAGGGTGGTGAACACATTCCTTTGCACCTTCTCTTCTCTTCTTTTCTCCCAAATTCTTCTCCTCATCTCTCTTTGTAATATATTTTCAATCAATAAAATTAAGTTTATTTTAATTTTTAATTTCTATTTTAATTATATGTTTTTCAATTGTAATCATTTCTTTTATTTCAAAAATGTTTAGTTAAGTATTCATAGTTAGGGGAAGGTGAAACTCTTAGTAAAAAAATATGGTTTAATCAAATTCAATTTTTAATTTTATAAATTAAATTGTTTTCTATTTAATTTTATCCATATTTTATATTTTGAAATTTTGATTTATTGTAGACAAAAATAAGAATTTGGCACAATGAATTCTTAATATCTTAATATAAAATATGGTTAAATGGTATTTTGATTTAGTGTAGACAAATTAAATTTTGGCACATTAAATTCTTAATCCATAATAAAATAAATGGGAAAATAATTTTAAATTATAAAATTAATCTTTTGGGAAATAAAACAAAAATAAAAAGAATTTGTTAAATTGTATTTATTACTAAGAGTGGATCCATAACCCTAACTAATTCAACTTCATAGTTTTCCTCAAATTAAATTGTGTGTTTTTAAATTTTATTTTTATTTTTTTTAGATAAATTTAAATAAACAAATTAAACACTTTCTCTGTGGATCGACCTCGGACTCACTGAGTTATATTATAACTAGGCACTCTTATACTTGGAAATAAATCAAACATTTTAAGTTGTGTCAAACCACACCTATCACACCTAACACAAATAATTTAAACCTCACCAACCATACCTACTTATGGAACCTTCCATGAGTTGGGCTTGAATTAATTCATTTTCGATCAAGTTTATGATCCAACACCCCCCCTTAAACTTGATCATTTGACACCAAGCAAACTTCTGAATTTTATGAAGTCTTCTTGCTTGAGCGGCTTGGTGAAGATATCAGGTGGTTGATTTTGTGATTTTACATACTTAATTTGTACTTTTTTCTTGTAATAAACTCTCTTATAAAATGATAGCGAGTATTTATGTGTTTACTTCGATCATGAAAGACTGGATTCTTGGATAGGGCAATTACTGATTTGTTATCAACACAAATCTTGCTTGACTCTTCTTGTGTCAAACCTAACTCCTTCAGCAAATTTCTGAGCCAATTTGCATGGCAAACACTTGATGTGGTAGCTATATACTCAGTTTCACAGGTGGATAGCGTGACAATTGGTTGCTTCTTTGACATCTATGTGAAAGCAGTATCTCCTATGAAGAACATAAATTACGTGGTGCTCTTTTGATCATCTACATCTCCACCCCAATCCTTATCGCTATATCCAACAAGCTTGTAGTCATTAGAAAATGAGTATAACAAGCTAAAATTAAAATTAATTGTACTTTTGATGTAGCGAAGGTTTCTTTTTGCAACTTTAAAATGAGTCGTCTTTGAATTCTCCATATATCGACTAACAAATCTAACAGTATAAAGAATATCTAGTTTTGTGTGTGTCAAATAATGTAGGCTTCCGACCAAACTTTCAAAGAATGTTGGACCTACATCTTCGTCTTCATCATATTTAGATAACTTGACTGCGCATACCACTGGCGTTCTTATAGGGTTGCAATCATTCATCTTCAAATTTTTGAGAATCTCCTTTACATAGCTTTCTTGGGAGATAAATATGTCTTTTTCCTTATGCTTGACTTTAATGCTGAGGTAATATGCCATCAGTCCAATGTCAGTCATATCGAACTCTTTGATCATCACTCTTTTGAACTCTTTAAATAAACTTGGATCACTTCTAGTAAAGATGTGATCATCTACATAAAAGCACACAATCAAAATGCCTCCATCTTTTTCTTTGATGTAGAGAGCAGGTTCATATAAGCATTCGATGAAGTCATTCTCTTGAAAATACTTGTCAATTCTACTATTCCATACCCTTAGTGCTTGTTTTAACCTATAAAGAGTTTTCTTCAATCTTAAAACTTTGTCTTCATGTCCTTTAACCATATAGCCCAATTGTTGTTCGATGTAAACTTCTTCTTTAAGGAATCCATTCAAGAAAGCAGACTTCACACCTCGCCTTGTGCCTTTCAATTTATCCCTTCACATTTCTTTTCATTTTGTACACCCATTTGACATGGATAACCTTGTGCCTTTTGGGAAGAGTAGTAAGCTCTCAAGTATCATTCTTCACAATGGCTTTGATTTCTTCATCTATTATAATTCTCCACTTCTCATCTAGTGCAGCTTCTTGGAAGTTGACTGGCTCACAATCAGCAAAGAGGCAAAAAAGAGTGACATTATCATGTCTCTTAGTTACCTCATTGAGATATTGAAGACTCCTTATACGATCTTTGATTCTTTCATTTAAGAAGGATGGCGGACTTTCTTCCAGTTCTCATTTTGCCCTCACTCACACTTCTTGGAGATCGATTGATTGAGCATAACTACCTCTACTCTCATAAAACGTCGATGATAGCTCATTCTTACAGGTACCTATACTTTCGATGATAGCTCGTATTTATTTAGCACATTATTTTTGTCTCTGTAATCACAAAGGACGCTCAATTCCGTCGTACAAAATTTTTCTTGATTCTTTTCTTTTCACTTTGCTTCGGATCGATCTCATGGCTTTAACTGACATTTACTTTTTACAATTTTAAATAAACCCGAGTTCAAAGACTTCTCTTGTACTAAAAAATACACCCACTCTTTTTTTGGACCGTATCTACAAGCAGAGACAAAGTTGAAGACTTTTACTAAATGGAGTTGACTTCATTGAAAGGTTTGAAGAATTTGAAAGGCTCTTCCGAGCCTTCTATTGGACTTTCAAGTTGATTCTGATAATATTTAAAGGAAACATTCTATTCTTGGACATTTTTACCTTTGTAATTAGATTTCCTTTGTCATCTCTTAGGAAAAGACTACAGTCTTTTAAGTGAATATCATAGCCTTTTTCTAAGAGTTTACCCAAACTAAGGATATTGTTTTTAATATTGGGCATATAGTAAACATTCAAAATTATTTGGTGGGTAACATCTTTTGTACGAAAAAGAATATTACATCTGCCCTTTACTAGTACTTTTGAATCATCTCTAAAAGGGACACTGCTATTCACATATTCATTTAGTTTCATGAACATACTTCTGTTTCTGCTCATATGATTGCTAGCATCTGTGTCAATATACCATGTATTTTCTTGACCTCCACTTGTGTCATTGTGTACTAGTAAAAGGGTGGCATCTTCATTATTTTTCTCTTCAACATGATTCACTCTCTCATCAACTCTGATACTTGAAGCTCTACATTCTGAAGCATAATGCCCAAACTTTTAACGATTATAGCATTGTACTTGGGATTTGTCATACCTCGATTATGGATTGCCTCTGCCTTGTCCTCTGGTTGAGCTTTCTCCTTTGGCATAATTGGAGTTGTTGTTGTTGTTAAAATTCCAACCTTGTCCATGACCACGACCTCTACCTTGCCATCGACCTCTACCTCGGACATAATGCCTTTTTTCATTGTTGGAGCTTTCTTCTCTTTTCTTTGGATTGCCTTCTATCTTGAGAAATTGTTCTTCGATTCCTTACTTCTTTTTTAGTTTTTCTTCATAGGCCTGTAACCTTTTTTGAAGTTACTCGATTGTCATATCCTCCAGATCTTTTATTTCCTCAATTATCATAACAATATGGTCAAACTTTGAGTCTACTTATCGAAGTATCTTTTCAATTATCCTTACCTCTTTTAACTCCTCGCCATTTCTTTTTAATTCATTGGAAACGATCACAACCCGAGTAAAGTAGTCAAAAATTGACTCAGATGCCTTTATGTGTAAGGACACAAATTCTCCTCGTAATGTTTGAAGAAGAACCTTCTTAATTTGCTCCGCTCCTTTATAAGAGGTCTCTAGCTTCTCCTATGCTTCTTTTAAGGAGGTTGTACCATCAATTTTTTTAAAACCATCTTCATCTAATGATTGAAAGATGAGATACTTTGTTTTATTCTATTTCTTCTTTTTTAATAGCTTCTCCTATGCTTCTTTTAAAGAGGCCGCTCAAGTATTTTAAATTCTCATTTTGCACCACAGTTAAAGTGGCTTCATTTTCTAACACAATAAAGCCTTTTTCTACGATATCCCATACGTCATGTGCACTCAATAAAGCCTTCATTTTAATACTCTAACTCACAAATTAAGTGAGAATTTAGATATTCTAAATGCACGAATGGATCCGGAATGTCGAAAAACCTTGGGAGAGACTTGAGTTAACTTTCGGTCAACGATCAACATCAGTCAACGGTCATCGCCGGTCAACGGTCAACTCTGGTCAGCACTGAAGCAAGACGGTCGGGTCGGTTTGGTTCGGCTCGGTTAGGCTTGGTTCAACTCGGTAAGTCGACTTAACTCAGGACAAAAAACTTCCAGTAGTGACTGTGGGCACATTCGGTCTCCGACCAGGATGATTTTTTGGCGTCGCGTTCCTCTCATCTAGATCTTCGATTTGATATATATATATATATATAGCATCAACACTGGCCCTGATACCATTTTGTTGGAGAATAAACAAAATAAACACTTAAAAATACACTATTTTATTTCTTCAACAACACTCCTCACCGCAACTCTTATTTTTTCACTCTCTACAGGTTAGAGATTTTGTTACTTCACTTGATGCATAAACCAAAAGGGACAAGGGATATTTATATATGAAACAAACTAATCACAACCATTCATTTATTCAACTACTACACAAATCCACACCGTTCATTAAAACCTATCATTCACTTATTTCACCAATCACACCTAACACAAATAATTTAAACCTCACCAACTATACCTACTCATGGAACCTTCCATGAGTTTGGCTTGAATTAATTCATCTGGGATCAAGTTTATAATCCAACAGCTATATCATGTCGGAAGAAAAAAAAAAGGAAAAAAAAGCACTAACCCATTGACCTAAATGATTAAGAAAATCATAAAGATAGAATATGAAGTTCATTAACCCTTGAGACAATGAGATACACTATCATTCCTTCAACGATTTTGATGGTGATCAATTATTCTGCATAAGATACTCCATGAGAAGGAGGATCTTGCACACGTTGAGTGGTTTTGTGTGGCACAAATCAAGCCCACCCTACATAAAAGCTTCCTTCTCAGTCTTTGAATTGAGTGAAGTGACCCCCACAATCTTAGTTTCGATACCCATGCTGCGTTTCTCTCTTGTCGCCTGCTTTATACAGAAAAAAAAAATCACTAGATTTCATCATATTCCCTCTTAATGAGGCGCGAACACATACAATAGGTGTGTATATATACTATATTAATAAATACAATAATTGCTTTAGACTTTGTTTTGTATTGAGATGTTGTACTTTTTAAGTCATAGTTATTGTGGAAAAAAAACTATAATTAAGAAATAAAAGTCGATGGTATGTACTAAATATGACTTTTTAATAATAATTTTGGCAAAAATAGTGAATATATTATAGGTTTATAGTTATACAAGTGTTATATCGAATCAACTTAACTTTTAAGGTATAGTAGTTAGTATTTACCAAATACTTTAGTGTTGGACCTTTTAAGTTATAATTATCCAACCTCAATACTAACCAGAGCCTTAATATATATCAATTGAAAACTATATATGATTATATCTTTTAAGTTAAATATTTCATTTTTTAAAATTAATTGTTCTATAAATACCTCAATTCCATTCATGACAGGCATTTCCTTGTCAATGAATACAATATCAAATTTTGCATTTTCATTTTCAGCTACTTCAACTTTGAACCCAAGCGACTTCAAAGCCATTGAGTGGATTGTACAGATGAAAGGATCATCATCAACCACGAGTGCATGAAATTACAAATTTTTGGCTAAGGGATTTCCCATGGTCTTTGCTTTCTTCGAGCTGGATTCACCTTCTCCAAGCATCATTTTGGCAGTTGAATTTTCCTGCATATATGAAAATTTAATAGACTAATTGTAGAGTTTTGTTTATGATTAGTGCAAATTAGCAATCTTTTCAGGAAGTTAATTCATCAGTAATGTTCTCCTACATTACTTGATGGGAAAATGTTAAAGTAAAAGAGTAATTGAAATTGAAAATTGTTCTAATACTAAGTTGATCACAATAGAAGCGGTTCAAATAACGAATTTAAAGCAAAAAAAATATCTATCTTTTAAGTACTCTTTATAAATTATTATTTTGACACTATAATTAAAATCATTGAGTTTGTGATCTCTAATGAAAATGAAAATGTTAAGCAATCTGTATTTGGCAACTAAAAACTTCCCTAAATTGATGCTAAATAATAATAATTGTAGCATGAAAACCTACAAAAAATGCTTAAATGAATCAAAAAATAAGAAACTACTACTGATTAAGCTAGTTTGAAGGACCTTATGGAGTGCTTAAGAAATAAGACATAAACAATGTTTATTTCCATAACTACATATGGTTTATATAAGCGAGAAAAGGTGTTAACTTCCTTATCTTGCTTTCACTAAAGTAGCATGAGTTTATGTTTTCAATTTTTAGTAGATATTATGCTTATTATTTTGCCAAAAATCAACAATTTACACTATTGTGAAAATATATTGTAATCTACTAAACTGGATTTCATATTCTGTAAAATTTAATTTGAGAGATGAAAAAAAAATGTTACTTAAAAATGTGTCATATTTTTCTAAAAGATCTGACAATATCACTAAAACTATCTTATTATTAGATACGCAATTAAGATTGTCAGATAGGATATCCATATTTATACATAATTTATTCATTAGTTTTAATCATATTTATCATGGAGTTACTTGCAATTAATGTTATTGTACGTGCCGCTCATAGTTTATCAAATGGTAAAACCGCGTCTATTTCTTCTTTTTTTTTCTCTTATTGTATAAAAATAATTACCTCAAATACTCCCCTTTATGGGATTTCTTGCTCAATAACATTAAAGAAAAATCTTGAGTTCTCTTGAAGCATCACACAAATGAACAAAAATAGAGCAAATGAGCACTAAGATTCTTCTTAAACTTGGACGTTGAAAGTACATGATTATGGGGATTTAAAAGGGTTATTTCCACTCAACCCTAAATGTTTTGACATTTTTCATTGTGCCCCAAAATGTTTTCACAATTTTTACCTTACACCCAAATCTGTTAATTTGACTATTATTTTTAATGGAGCTATTTGAAATTTAATTAAATGTCCAAAATATCCCTTATCCTAAATTAGTTAAGAATAAATAACATAAAAAGCTAATCCAATAATTGATATTTACATTAAAAATTCTTAATTAAAGGTAATTAAATAATAATCTCATCAATTAACTCATCAAATAAATTTAATTTATTATCAATAAATAATATATAGGGCATGAGCTTCCAAATTTCGCCTTTGACCGTTAGAATAAATAATCAAATTAACGAATTTAGGGGTATGATAGAAATTGTTGAAACATGTGGGATACAATGAAAATTATTAAAATATTTGGGGGCAAGACGGAATTATCGTGATTCAGAATGTGAAAACAATGGCTTGTCCTTTGAAATGCTTTTAAATATATACAAAACATCAATAAGTAATTCAATAAATTTGTACTTCACACACACACACACATATCTATATATATATATACAAAACACATATACATAGATGATGGTGATAGATTTCAAGTAATCAAATTGAAATTACTGTTAGGTCACTAATTTTGTTTTGAACATGGAAGAGGAGCACCCAAGGATAAGGAAAAAAAAATTCGTAAATGTAATTTTACATTCTTGATTTTGTTCATTCTTTATTATTTTGTAATATAACAAATATATTTTTTCCCAACTAATATACTATTGTTAGCTTGCTCATGGACATTCAGTAAATAATATATAAGATTTAACCTTTATCCAGTTAGCTAGAGTGTCCATAACATAAATTATATGGGGCAATTTTCGTAATATTTAATTTTAGGGTGGGGTTATTTTAACTCATAAAATACTCTTTGCACCCCATTTTAATAAATATTTTTATTGCATAAATGCCTTTAAGTTAGAACACTATTGTAACCCAAAATTATAAATTTTAACGTGTTTCTCTTTGACCCTTTTTAACATTTTTAAGTTTACGTGCTTTTGTCTCTTTTTTCTTTGTCTATAATTGTTTTTTAACTTAATGTTAGGTTTTTAACTTTTGGTACTCACTCTTACATTTAGCAAAACTTCTCTTAATTCAAACTTTCTTTCAACTAATTAGCTCCGTTTCTTAGTTTTTAGGGAGATTGTCAATTTTTCTTCCTACTAAAGTCAATATAAACTACTTATTCTTTTATTATTTTCATGTAGCTAATAAACTACTGGCAATATAATGTTACAGTATTATCGTTATTTTTAAATACACTTTCATTTTATTTATTATAAATTAAATAGATCATATAAATGGAAAATAAAATAAAAAATTTAAGTACTAAAAACAAGAAGTATATGTTTTGATGTGATTAAAAAATTAATACTTTTTTAAAAAAATTAATAATTTAAGTACTAAAAATAAGAGTAATACTGTAAAATCATAATGTCAAGCAAGTTATTAGCTATTGTAAAAATAGTAGGGGATAAGTGGTATATATTGACTTCAGTAGGGGAAAAATTGGCAATCTCCTTAGTTTTTATTAAGTATAATACATATGATGGAATGCATTTTATGAAACTTCAACAATTAAGGTTCCGTAACCTAAAAAAAAAGTTAATTAATTCGAAAAAAAAGTAATTTCAGAAAGATCAAAAATTGTAAATTTATTTTGAGTTTTATTGGTGCTAAGATTTTATAAGACTTATTGTCATTGACATAAAATAAACAACAATGCACATGACTTCACAAAAAAATCGAGTATTAAATTAGATACAGTTTTATTTAGGGAAGAAAAAGAAAAAAAATCCACTGCAACAAGTCAATAATGGAGGATTTGATTTTAAAACCATTAAAGAAGACAAAATAGAAATTAGTGCTAGAATCGCTAATAATTTGAAAAATGATAAGGATATATTAGGTATATTAGTGGGTTTATACAATAAAAGATAAATTTTAAATTTTTCATAATGGATTTATTAAGTACATGAGTTTCTTGAGAGTTATGGTGGGTTCAAATAATCTATTCTAATTAAATCGTGTTTAAAGTATAAGTTAAGATGAAAGTAATTCCACCCAAATAAATTGAAGAAGCACCTTTAAAAGTTAATTAAGTTGAAGTATGGAGATAAATTGTTGGTTATCTATACTTGTTTTTATTATAATGTTATTAAATGTTTAAATCCTTACAAAGTATAAAGAAGATGAATGTAAGCGTGTGCATAATTTTATGTAATCAATTCAAAATTGATGACATAATTACCAATTTACTTTCATTTACAAACCACATATAGGAATTATAATCATTTATTTATATGATGAAATTCAGAATTTATGTCATTAACGATAAAATAAAAAATCAATTATTATGATAATTACTGAGTGGTTATAAAGAGCTGTGCCAGCGTCAATCAGCCTTTGAAAGCGATTGACGCAGTTGCTGCTTTAAAGGGGGACACGTGGCTCTTTTTATTTTAACCCGTACAATTTGTGATTAAAAAAGCCCTCATTCTTTATGCTTAATTACTATGCTATCATTTCTTTCAGTTTTCTCAAAAAATATCATTTATTTAAGAGTTTAAATTGACATATTTGTTAACATGACAGTAACACCCTTACATAAATATTTCTTATCAAAAAAAGAAACATTAATGCTCCATTATTTTTGTTCCACTTCTTATTTAACCCCTCTCTTTAATTATGATATTTACAAATAAGTTGATATTTTTATGAAATTAATAGGTCCTCTTAATTGTGTTAATATAGTAGATTTAACTCATTTTAAGCTTAAGTTTTGATTTAAGTTTTCAAACAGCTTCGTAAAATTGATTTAGGAGATTCAAGTAAAAAGTTTTCATTATGAATATCAATTTTTTTGTCAAGTAATTGGGTGATTTATAACAAAAAGTAATTTTTATTTGTATAATTTTTTAATAAATTTAATTTAGTAATGACTCCATATTTTTATTCATAAACCTCTTTTTTTGTGGTTAATTGTTTGTCTCAGGAAATAAGTGAAACAAATGCACAAAGGGGGCTTACATTACAAAGGGTATTATTGATAATCCATACAAATGGCAAAATTTGAAACTCAAATAAAAGCTTTTTTTTTATTGGCACCGCTTAAATTTTTAACCCTCTTAAATATTCGAGAGACGCCAAACTCCTCTCTTGAGAGAAAAACTATTTTCACCCAAACTCTGAGACTTTAAAAAAAAAAATTTGAATTAAATCTCTACAATATATCTGCGGGCTTGAAAACCACTTTCCTCACACTAACCACATGAACTAAACCCCAAGTGGTTCAAATAAAGCGTTTAATCAAGCGCAAAAAAAAGCAGCAGCGACTTCGTCAATTGCTCCAAAAGGGACTGACTGACGCTAGCAATGCTCGAAATATAATTTCATATCAGTTCTATAAGAATATTATTATATTGGGAAACGAAATTACTTATGATACGGTTAATGCAATGAAAATAAGTCCATTAATTACAAATAGCGCAGTGAATATAATTCCATCTCGATAATTCTTGAAGTCGCTGGCCAATTCCGCTCATTTTTCCTCTTTGACTGAAAATAAATGTCGCATAAATTAATTAATGAGAATCAAGCTTGCACGGCAACATTAATTTTTTAATATGCACCCCCATGCTTTCATTTACCACAATTAAATGGTGGTAGTTTCACATTAGATATCAAAGAAATTTTGCATTGGAAATATTTAATTTTCTACAATATTTCAATAATATTGCAACAAGATACTTTTATTGACTACTCCAACACACCACGCATGTCAAAATTATTGAAATATATTTGTGCAACAGTGTAGGAGATGAAATCACATGCAAAATATGCTTCTTTTCCACTTAAGTTTGCTTTATAAAATAAGATAAATGTTTGTTTAATTCTTATATTTTAATTTAAGTATTCATTTAATCCAAATATTTTAAAAAATATTTCAAAATACCTCAATCTTAAATATGTTATAAAATTAACTAATAATTATTTATTAACAAATTAACCAACAAATATCAATTTAAAATAACAAAAAAAAAATTTTGCCATTACAACAATCTTATTAATTATTATTTTAAGCAACGTTTAATTCTAATCAACTTTAAGCAACGTTTAATTTTCAAAAGCAAACAAAAGTTAATGACTTGAAGATCGCTAATTAACTAACAGTATATATCGTAAACATTTATTAGCATTTTTCGTTTATAAACTTATGGTCCGTTACTAAAATCAAAATAGTACAAGTTAATCACACTGCCTCAGGTTTTAGAAGTACTTATGTCATGCGTGCTAATGTTAAGTTGGCATGAATTAGGAGTGACACAAATAACGAATTCGAGCAACTTGCAGCAAAAAACCGAAAATTTATTCTGCTAATTAATTAATTACTTGCTAAAATTATTCGAGAGAAAAATTATTAATTGAACACATTTAAATAAATACTTGCTGTTTTATGCTACGGAGTGTTTAAACACTTGGGGATATATTCAGTACACCCGAGAATGATTGAGGATATGAATAATATCCAAGTCTTAAACAAAAGAATTGGCTGCACTTCAATCTATCAAACACCTGATTTTACTAATGCAATTCAACTTGAACAAGTTATCATATCAGAGAGAAGTGTCAATTCATTAAAAACAAAAATTAAGCAGTTTCCTATAAGGTCGTAACTGATTCGATTATTTCCTCTCACAATAAGCACTTTTGCGTGTGGCATACAATAAGCACTTTTGGGCTCTCTTTTTGACAAGTTATTTTTTGGAATGAGTTTTATTAAATACGTGTCAGTGTCACATTATTTTTCCTGATCACAATTAAAAAGAAAACTGAAATTATTGTTTTCAGAACAGACAACAATTCTCATATGTTAGAGATGAAACCATGAAGCAGTTCCACTAAATATTATATGAAATAATTTCATTTCCTACATACAGTGTACTTTTCCCTGTATGGCTTAATTGACGGTCCAAACTCTTAAGAATCTTCACCAGAAGTCAACCAGAAGTCAACTTCTAAATAATATTTCCAACCAGTTGAAAACTTGAAATAAATGGTTCTCTCGATTATACTCTATGATATAGTAAATAGTTCTCTGGATTATACTCTATGATATAGTAGTATACACGATAAAAATAAATAAATAAGTGGATGCTGGAATTTAAAAGCATATTCTTTATACAATCCTGAGGCAAGAATTAAAATTGTACAACTACATGCTTAATACTAGTTTGGAATGTTGAAACCAAGATTGAACAAGTAAAGGGCAAAAGTAGAAGGCGAACACTCGGTATAGGCTATTGAGATTGCTGTAAACAATGACATGCAGACGAGTGGGACATCAAGGCCACCGTTGATTGAGAATGACCTGCTTGAGTGGGATATTAAGACCTGATGCAGATTAGGAATCCTTATCATTTGAGGATTAGTTTCCTTATTAGCTAAAGTTTATGATTTTGTTTTCCTTTTACTTTATAGTTTAGGATAATTACTACTAATATAAATAACCTCCTTATATTCTCAGTTTCCAAAGTTTTATGTGAATTTTTTAGTTTAGTTAATTATGAATATTTTACAGAATCAACAAGTCTTAACTCCTAAGTTTACGGTATTATCTTAAATCAATGTGAATTTAAATAGTTCTTTTATTCTAATATGATCAAGAATCAATAGAATATTTGAATGTTAAACTTTCTCTGCATTAGTTTGATATCAAAGCTGAAACCTTGGCTCTTAATTGTCATCAACCACCTACCCTTTCACTTTTTCGATTCCCTTTTTTTAAAAAAAAATCAAGAAAAAAAAAAATTCAAGAAGCCAAAAAAAAAAAAAAAATAGCAAAACACAAAGCCATCGTAGTAGCCATCGTCTACAATTGTCAACGTTCCTTCATATTGCCATTTTAACGACCAGCCACTGCCATCACATTCAGAGGAAGTCAGCCACCAAAACCCGACCTACACACCATGCACCATTTCGTTGCTGAAGTCATCGAAATCTACCAAAATCCTATGACACTACCGCTAACAAATCACCAATTTCCGCCATAGTTTAGCCAGCTCCACCACCATCAATCAAATCCTCTCCACTAGCTCGACCTTTCTCACTATTCCTTACTACCAACTGGCGAATCAATACTGGAAATCTAAACCAACACCAAACCACCACTGTTATCTCCAATTTCCGGTTAAAACACGACCTTTTTGGACACCACTACCATCATACTTACTGACCATAAATCTTTCAGATCCACTCATTCTTGCTGATTTCCGACAACCGTCACCGGAAACCTAAAATTTTGCTTAACTACTAGTTCACCTATAAAATTTGTTTAATTTTCAGTTTAGCCCTAGTTCTTTTAAAGCCACCTTCTTTCTTACCATTTTCACTTAACTTTATCATATTGATATCATGCCTTTAAGAAATGCCCATAGGCGCTATGCCCTTGAGGTAGCAATTTACACCTAGGATGATGTTCCTATAGATGAATCTATGACTAGCACAATAGTCAGGATTAACTTGTTAGCTGCACAAATGGCAGAGTTACTCGCCGATCGTCAATGTATACCAGAATGTGAAGACAAATCAAGTGAAAACCTTGCTAACCCATTCTCTAGGTGTCGACACAGAATTGAGTATACTGATCATTAAACATGGGAATTTGGTTCATTGACATTCCTAAATTTCAAAGAAATGGCCAACCAAAAGAATTATTGGATTGGATTAATGCCATTGAGAAAGTTCTTGAACAGAAGGAAGTTCTTGATAATAAACTAGTCTCGCTTACTGCAACTTGGTTTCGTTGTAGGGTAGTAGCTTAATGGCAACAAACAAACTTACAAGTATGAGGTAAGGCAAAAAGAAGATTGACTCTTGGGAAAAGTTGAAGAAGCGCTTGTGTGGAACATTCTTACCTCACAATTACACCAAACTATTATACTAACAATTATAGAATTTGACCAAGATAATTAATCAGTAGATGATTACACCATAGAATTTCATTGGTTGGTAATTCGTAATCACTTAATAAAGACAAAAGAACAATCGGATTCCTACTACATTGGAAGCCTACGATTATAGTTTTAGGACCATTTGAATTTACTTGATCCATTCTCTATCTTTGTGGCGCATCAATAGGCTTTATAATTGGAGAAGTAATTTAATCAGCATACTAATGACTCAAAGTTTTGGAGTTCTCAAAGTGTTGTTCGTAATAATTCATGTCCAACTTGCTAAATTCGCAATTTCACTCCTCCAAATAAAATTAAAAAAAAAATCTAATGAAAGTGGTCAAAGTAGAAAGACCTAATCCTTGGGCTCGAGATTTTATTGTTTCAAGTACAAGAAAAATGGACACTAAATGATAGAGTATAAAAGGGGAGGAAATTAAGTATAGTAAAGTCCTATTCATATGCATCGGCAAAAGTGAAAAGCACCAACAGGAAGAAACCAAAGAGTTTGCTGAAGAGCTAACTTTTGATACTAGTGACAATGCACAATTCATTAAAGAACATGGTGATATCGGGCGAATGCTGATAGTAAATTGAACATTCTTCACTTTTAAAAGACAAGACAAGGACAAGTGATTACGTCAAAATATTTTTCAGATTACTTGCATAATTGGAAAAGTATATTGTATGGTCATAGACTCAGGCAATGACAAGAATGTTATTTCAAAGAAAGCTATAACAAAACTAAACTTAAAGACAGAATCTCATGAAAATTTGTGCAAGCTTATATGACTCAAGAAGGGAAATTAAGTAATAGTATCTCAATGTTGTTTAATTTTGTTATCCATTAGATCAATTTACAAAAACCAAGTTTGGTGTGATGTTGTCGCTACGGATACTTGTTATCTATTATTAAGCGGACCTTGGCTAATCGAAATGTAGTGCATGATGGGAAAAGAAACGCCTACAGCTTTATGTTTGACAACACAAGGATTGTTTTTCTATCTAGCAAGAAGTTCAACCTCAAACAAGACTTGGGTAATTATTTGTTAGGTAAGAAGCAATTTATGTATGTTGTAACTGAGACTAAGAGGGTCTATATTTTATTATGGAAGTAGAGCCGCAATAATTCTAAGGTACCAGAAGTTGTAAAACTTATATTGGAAGAATTTTAAGATTTGTTCCATAACGAGCTACTAAAAAGTTTACCACCTCTTAAGATACACTGTTGATTATTAAAAAGTGCATATTTATAAAGGAGAAAATCGTCATTTTATATTTTAAGACTCACTAATATCTCTACTTTTATGTATTTATTTCTCTTGTGATTTAATTATGTGTGTTGTATTATAATTAAGTATTTTATGTATTTTAAGGGCATCATGATCGTTTCACAATGAACGAGTGATCAGCCAGCAAAACGGACACCACTTTTGAACTCAGGATGGTCGAAAATCTTAGGAAGAGCATAAAAAAAAGGCACTGTTCACATGTACCGTACTGTTCATACATACTGTACTGTTTATGTTACTGTTCAATACACTGTTCACATATACGGTCCGATGACGTGGCATTGACCGATGACGTGGCAGCACTTGATTGGAGAAATATGTGGCATTTGGTTGCTTATGTGGCGTTGAATGATAATGTGGCATTGACAGATGATGTGTCACGATCCTATTGGACTAAGGCTCCTATTAAATAAAATTATTAAATGTAACTTATAGCGATGAAATTATAGGAGTAGAGCTTATACCAATAGAGCTTTTGGACAAAAAGTCATTGGGTGTTTGGTTGTCAATTAAAAAAGTACTTTTGAACCATTAAACTGTTTGGTTGTGTAAAACTAAAAGTGTTTTTGTGTAATTAAATTACCAAAAAGGATATGTATTCATAATTATATAATATGTAACAAAATGCATCCAAGCTATCAATTAATAAGAAAAAATCCGTTCAATCATTTTTTTAATTTTCAAAATTTAAAATTGTATCATTGATATATTCTCCCAAATAAATAATACTATCTAAATTAAAATGATAATCAATAATATAACTGAAATGTTTACGGAACATGAGAAGTGTTGCAATTTGATCACGTTCTTGGTCCATTTCACGTACGTTGAATGAACTTGTACTTTGTTCTTCATTGTTCTCTTTCCTTTAATTCTCACTTTCACTTGTTGGAGCAATTCGTCATCATTATCAAAAGGTTGAAATTCTTGGTCATTATCTGCATATTTTCTTATAAAATTGTGAAGAACTATTGAAGCAATCATAATTTTTACTTGCTTACTAAAAGGGAAACTAGGCATTTGTCGCAAAATTTTCCATCTATTTTTCCAAACACCAAAAGTCCTCTCAATTGTGCATCTCAAAGAAGAGTGAACATGATTAAATATTTCTTTTTTTCCTCTTAGTTATTAAATTAAAATGCTGGTTATTTAAAAAAAAAAAAAGAGAGATAAAGTGAAGTGCCGGCAATAATTTTTATTGGGTAAGTTTTATACAAAAGATATTATGTAATTAATGAAATATGTCAAAGATATTTTTGATATTATATATTTTTTGAAAAAGCTCTCCAACCTCTACTCCCAAAAGCTCAAAATTTTGGCTTTTGCTAGTAGAGGTAAGTTGACTTATTTAAGCTAAAAAAAACTCTACTTAAAAAATAACCAAACACCATAGAAATTTTTAAAAAGTGCTTATGAGATTAAATAAGCACTTATGGCTCTTAAATAAGCCATACCAAACAGGCACTAAAATTCTTATGTACTGTGGATGGATGACATGGCAGCATTTCGGTAGACCAAAAATCATGCGTACTGTACATGCACACACATAGGATTATTTACTATTCAAACCGCGTTACTATTTAAACCGTGTGCAAACCATGTACTGTGCAACGCGTACTGTTGACTGATGATGTGGCGCAATCCTGAGCGTCTGAACTGTTTTTAATCCGATGGCTATGATTCACTCAATGTATCTATAAAAAGGGGGCTCTCCCCCCCTAATTTGATACCCCTGAATCCATTTTTGAGCTTAGTTTTCTGTAATTCTTTCTCCTTCTTGTATTTTCTACGTATTTTAATAAATTTCCATTTTACCCCTAGTTAAAAAATGAGTAGCTAATTTTCTTTCAAGCTTGGGTTGAAGGTGAAGTCTCAACATGTTTCATGGGCTTAATTTGGTAAATTTATTTTCTCTTCCCCTCTAATATTTGTGGTTGTTTTGACTTTTCGTCGATAAATAGTAATAATCTTGTCTAGATACCGCCCTAGTTAAACCGGCACCCTAATACAAGGTTATTATTATTTGGCACGATAAGTCCTTAGCACCATATTTATTTGAGCGTGGTTCATGAGGTGTGGAACCCCCCCTCATGATTTTATTGCATTAATAAGGAATATTTAGCCCATGAAGCATGTTGATGCAGATCCAGATACCCAAGCACGTCATTTCAATAGATTTTATTTCAATTCATTCTTGCCATTGTAATTTAAATTCTACGATAATTTAAATTAATTTCACTACAAATCCAACCAACCCATTTAAGAAAATTAATTCTGCGCATAATTAAAATCAACCTCCTCATGGGATCGACACTCATCACCGTTAATCTATTCTACAATAGATTCGTGCGCTTGCGAGTTCAATAAAATTTGTACAACATATACAACATCAAATTGATTTGGCACCAGGTTCTACATGACCAGATCAATCTTATTATCTTATGAGCCTACGGAACATGAAGAATTAAGGCAATCAAGTGGAAGAGTTATTAGGAAAGGCATTTATTTGCGAAAGTCTTAAGTCTTATGCAGTCCCTACTTTGGTGACTCTAAAGAAAGATGGTTCTTGGATAATGTGTGTGGACAGTCGAACCATTCAATAAAATTACAGTTTGGTATTGCTTTCTAATCCCTCGATTAGATGATCTATTAGATCATTTCAGTGGAAAAATTTTGTTTTCTTTTTACTTCATGATTTAGAATAATTACTACTAATATAAATATTCCTCTCTTGTAGCCCTTGGAGGCAGATTTAAGTTCAATAATATTCTCAGTTTCCAAAACTTTGTGTGAGCTTTTGAGTTTAGTTAATTCTTAGCATTCTGTGAAATCTATGAATGTTAAGGCCTTAGTTCATGGTATTCTTTTTAATCAACATGAATTTAGATAGTTTCTTTATCCCAGTATTTTCAAGAATCAATAGAATATTTGAACGTTAAACTTCTGATTATCAGTTGGTAGCATGAGCAATAATAATATAATTCGATCAGTTGGTAACATGAACAATTTCTAAACTAATTTCCTGGTTGAAAACTTGAAATCCTAACTAAATGGTTTTCACTATTATACTCTATGATATAGTAGATGCACGATAAAAATAAATAAATAAAAGGATACTGGAATTTAAAAGCATATTTTGTATACAATAATAAGGCATGAATTAAAACTAGACAACCAGATACTTATATATTAACTTAAATACCAGTTTACAATATTGAAACTAAATTTACAATTACAAGATTGAACAAGTCACCGGCAAAGTAGAAGGCAACCACTTAGTATAGGCTATTAAGACTGCTGTAAACAATGACGTGCAGAAGAATGGGACATCAAAGGTACCGTGGAGAATGACATGCTCGAGTGGGATGTTGAGACCACAGTGAACAATATCATGCATTCAATAGATGTTTACCTCGTGGATAGCTGATGGTAAATTAGTGAATGGATTACTTCATACATGATTTTCAAGGTAACAATATTCTATTTGTTTGTATTTTGGTGTGAGAGAATTGTGTTCATATGGTTTGCCCAATACACCATCCACAGTCAGTGTAAACTGTATCCTTAATTGTCACCAATATTTCAATATTACCCTATATTTGTAAAAATAAACCGAATAAGAAGCTTTTATCGACTTTTACAATGTATGTTGCAAGTTAAAAATATTGAAATATATTCTCACGAGAGTTGAAATCACATGCAAAATATTGAAATATATTCTTCCTATTATACATTAACGAATAGCAATGAACATGTGGCTATCGAATCCACCAAAAAAATGTATATATATAAATATTAAAACTATACTTTCAACAATTATATATAGCCTAAAAAAGGCTTTATTCTTTATAACTTTATATAGAAAAAGGTAAAGTTTACATAGACACTTGACACGAACTAGAACAAACTCTAACCAGGACTCAAACTTTGACTCTTAAGAAATGCAAATTTGTATTTCTTTTAAAACGAAAACAGATTAATGAGACCATGAGACAAACCTAAAATATATGACTTTTTATTTTTGGGTCGCCAAATCTACATTCAGCTAACTCTTATTTAAACAAACAAGACAAACCTAAGGTAGTTTTTTTTTTTTTTTTTTGATAAAAGGTTCTTTGCATTCCACAAACGGGACAGACAAACCTAAGGTAGTTATATCATCTGAAAGGTGAGAAAAAAGCACCAATCCATTGACCTAAATGATTAAGAAACCCACCCTAGAGACAATGAGATATAGTGCCATTTCTTCAATATGGTGATCAATTATTCTTCATGAGATCCTCCATGAGAGGGAGGATCTTGTCCACACTGAGTGGTTTTGTGTGGCACAAATCAAGACCAGCCTGTATAAAAGCTTCCCTCTCCGCCTCTGAGTCGAGTGAAGTGACCCCAACAATCTTGGTTTTAACGCCCATGCTTCGTATCTCTCTGGTTGCCTGTCATATAAAAATTAAAAAAAATAAGAAGAAGAAGAAGGCTCGAATGCAATAGTTGTTTATTTATACTATATAGTAAACACGATAGTTACTTTAATATGTAGCAATAAAAAGCTATATATCTTTTAAATTAAAATATTTTAATTTTCTGAAATTAATTTTATATATATATATATACCTCAATTCCATTCATGACAGGCATTTCCTTGTCAATGAATACAATGTCAAATTTTGCCCCAGTACGGAATAGATCAACAGCTTCTTTTCCATTTTCAGCTACTTCAACCTTGAACCCAAGCGACTTTAAAGCCATTGAGTGAATTGTACGGATGAAAATATCGTCATCAACCACAAGGGCAAACAAACGCAAATTTTTGGCTGATGTATTTTCCATGATCTTTGCTTTGTTTGAGCTGGATTCACCTTCCCCAAGCATCATTTTTGGCAGTTGAATTTTCCTATATAGATGAAATTTAAGTAAATTAATTGTAGAGTTTTGTTTATGATTAGTGAAAATTAACAATCGTTTTAGCAATTTAATTCATCAGTAATGTTCTCCTACGTTACTTAATGGGAAAATGTTAGAGTAAAAGAGTAATTGAAATTGAAGATTGTACTAATATTAAGTTGATCACAATAGAAGTGGTAGAAATAACGAATTTTAAGCCAAAAAAAAGCGTTTATCTTTTAAATACTACAACTCTTTATGGATGATTATTTTGACATTATAAGTAAAATCACTGAGTTTACGATCTCTAACGAAAATGAAAATGTTAAGGAACCTATCTTTGGCAAGTAAGAACTTCTCTATATTGATGCTAAAATGATGATAATTTTAGTATGAAAACCCATAGAAAATGCTCAAATGAATCAAACAATAAGAAACAACTACTGATTAAGTTAGTTTGAAATACCTTATAGAGTGCTTAAGAAATAAGACTCAGACAATGCTTATTTCCACAACTAGTTATGGTTTATATAAGCAAGACAAGGTGTTAACATCCTTATCTTGCTTTCACTAAAGTAGAATGTATTTAGGATTTTCAATTTTTAGTAGATATTATGCTTATTAGTTTGCCAAAAACTAACAATTTACATTATTATGAAAATATATTGTAATCTACTAAACTAGATTCTGTATCCTGTAAAATTTAGTTTGAGAGATGGGAAAAAAAATTACTCTAAGGTGTCATACTTTTCAAGAAGGTCTGACAATACTGTTAAAACTATCTTATTATCAGATACACAATTAAGACTGTCAGATATGATATCTATACTTATACATAATTTATTCATCAATTTTAGTCATATTCATCATCGAGTTACTTGTAATTAATGTTATTGTGTGTACCGCACATAGTTTATCAAATGGTAATACTGCGTCTATTTCTTTTTCTTTTTTTTCCTTCTTATTGTTTATAAAAAATAATTACCTCAAATAGTTCCCTTAACAAGATTTCTTACCCAACAACATTAAGAAAAATCTTGAGTGCTCCTAGAGCATTATATATATGGCAAAAAATAAATGGAAATAAAGCAATGCAGCACCTAAGATACTTTCTTAAACTTGAAAAATCAAAGGATATAACTTTGGCGTTTTGAATATTAAAAAAATTGCTTGTCCTTTGAAATGCTTTTAAATATATACAAGAAAACAATAAATAAATGGGAAAAAGACGCTTACACCCACAAAATATAGGGTAATGGTCATAAAGATCTCAAGTTTTTGAAAAGGGATACCAAGACCTCTTTTTGATCATAATACATTTGAATATAATAATTAAAAAAATAAATTTAAAGTTTTTAAATTAACACCAATTTAACATAAATAATATAATCTATCTAGTGGACTAATATTATTAATTTTTTTTAACATTGAAAATAATATTAAAATTTTAAGCCATTATATTTATTTTAATAATATATTTATATTTATTTTAATAATATATTTATATTTATTTTAATAATATATTTATATTTATTATAAAGAATTTAAATAAACCTTTGGGTTAAATAAATTTTACAATTAACAAAATATCTACATATTAATAATATTAAAATTATTTTTACATGATATTCAAAATAATTATAATTATAATTATAATTTATTTATTTTAATAAGATGTTTCTATTTATTATTAAATATTATTTTGGTATAATATAATAGGTCTAATAGATTGTAAAATATAAAAATATTTTTAAATATGAAATATTTCGAATGTTTATATTATTGCATTTATTTTAATGCCATATTTCTATTTGTTATAAAATGTTGAGGTCAATTTTTTAGGTTTATGGAGTCAAAATTAAAGGGAGTCTTGATATTTCTCATTGAAAACTTGGGGTTTTTGTGATCATTTTCTTAAATTTTGGGGGTGTATATATCTTTTTATCTAAATAAATTATTAAATTTGTGCTTTACACACATATATACGTAAATAATGATGACAGATTTCAAAGTTTTAACAGCGAAGCGTAGGATATAAAATTTGATAGGAGAGTGTAATTGATACTGTTAGACGGGTGGGCGCCCAAGATGGGCCGACCCGACCCGACCCACACATGGTAACCACTTGGTGGTTACCATGCACGTTTGGGAACTCCCCAACCGTTCCAAAACTGCAGTATATATATAATATATAACTGCTGTTGAAAGGTGAGTGGAAAGCGACTGATTTTTGAATAAGAAAAAAGAGAAAACGGTGAGTGTGTGTGAAAGAACGAAAAAGCAAACAAAAGAAATTGAACAAATCCGAAAAGGCAAATATCGTGATTTAAGATTTCGTGATCCAACATTTGTTTATTCCGCTGCATATTCGAACAAGGTAAGTTTTATTGACTTTTTTCGAATAATCCTTCAGATACAAACTTCGGAAAGAAAGTCAACTTAAGTAATTTACATCCATTTTTTTTCACCTAAGTAACTTGACATCGTAAAAATGTTTACAGTAGAACTCTTCTTTTAATTATCTGTGTAATTTCAGATTTGCAATAGGCGCAAAATGTAGTCAAATCAAAATTAATGTTCCGTCACTATTTATGTTTTGAACGTGAAGAGGAGGGCGTATAGGGAAATAAAATTTGGTCAATGTAATTTTACATTATTGATTTTATTCATTCTTTATTATTTTGTAATATAAACAAGGGAAAATTATCAGTTTCTCTTTATTGAAATCAATATATGTTATTTAACCTTCCATTGTTATTATAATAGACAACAACCCCTCACATAATAATTTTACTGTATTATCTTTATTTTGAAATATACTTTTATTTATATTTATTATTAATCAAATAAATCATATAAATGGAAATTAAATACAAAAAAAGGAATATAGATTTCAGTGTGAAAAAATAAAAGTAATAATAGGATATCTCTCTTATACTCTTTATTATTTAAAACATTTTTTCTTATAATAAAAATACATTTTATTTCATAAGACAAAATATCAAGTAAATAACCCATTAATTTCTCCTTTTCTTTAAAATTTTTATATCAGGGATTATTGGTTTTTGTGAAATAGTAGGGGATAAATGGTATATATTGATTTCAGTAAAAAAAATTGACAATCTTCCTATAAATAATATATTTTTGTTTCCTAAATAACGCAAAATTGTTAGATTATTTATTAACGTTCAGTAATATGTAAGATTTTATTTAGTTATAGTGTCTATGACGTAAATTATGCGGAGGATATTTTAATAATATTAAATTTAACTAAACCATGTTTAAAGTGCAAATGGCCCACTCAGATAAATTTATGATATTATGGCCAAGTTCGTTAACATTTTGCATTATTTGCACTTTTGCAATAAATATATGTAAAAACAAAGACGTTAAAGAAAACAAAGAAATACCTTTTAAAAGTTAATTAAGTTGAAGTTTTTTTTTTTTTTTTTTGATATACTACATTGAGTATTATTTACAATCTTTATGGGACGTATCAGGATATTTTATTAAAGATGGCCATATATTCACCTCGCATTAGTTGGAGGAGATTGATTCTGATATGAATACCCCATTATATTTGGGGAAGTCCGTATCCATATTTGGGACTATTCGAGCTGCGCGCCGGACATGATTCTACCAATGGTCATTCTTTGAATCAATTTGAATCAGCTTGTTAGCCATGAAGTATATATTTTATCAATTTTGTAAACCTTTTGTAGTACTAGTAAATCTACTTCCCCATTGAAAATGGATGGAAAATATCAAAGTTTGTGGGCCTAATTTATATTAAAAGGTTAGCTGTGGAGAATTCTCTTAAATTTATATTATCATGTCAATTATCATGTGGAAAGATAGTATGAACCCACTCATATATATATCTAACTCAGATATTATTTAAAAGTCAATTAATTTAAATCATATCTAAAATCTAACTTGAGGATTAAGAGTTGCCTCAAGTTTATATTAGTAGCTCAATAACTATTTTTCATCATGTGAGATAATATTTGCTACCAAAAAAAAGGAGTTGATTTTACTTGTGTAATTAAAAAAATGACTTTAAAAAATTTTAAAAAAAAAATTGATGCAATAATGAAGTTGAGTTCAAGATTCAATACAATGAACAATATGATAATTTTTTATTTCAACAATATTTATCTGAATTTACATAAGGTAACTTATAATCCAACAACTTCCATAACTACTAAACACCTCGGTCATTGATATTTTTGACAAAATTGTAATATGGCTTGTCTATTGTATTTTGAAATTTAAAAATACTGGAGTACATAAGAAAAAGCAAATCTTGTATCAAAATTTTTTAACACGTTACTACATTTCCATTTGCTAATTGGTTGTGATCGTTTCAGATAATGGAGAACTTTTTCCTTGGAGAATTTTCTCCTGAGCAAGATGTTTGGACGGGCCACCGGCCCACCGTTGGAGATTGTTGCCACATCCCAAAATGGGGAGGATTACTGCAGAGACCAGAAACGATGAACGGGGCACAGTTGGAGATTGCTACCACGACACATTGTTTACACAACCACTAGATGAATGGAGACGGGAACGATGAACGGGGCACAGTTGGAGATTGCCACCACAACACAATGTTTAGACAACTAATAGACACGATGAATGGGAACGGGCACAGTTTCAAGATTGATACCACAACACAACCTTTAGAGACAGCGTACAACCATGGAGACAGATAATAGGATAGTTGTTGATGATTTATTTATTTATTTTTATGCCTTGATTGTTTTGTTATGGCGGTTAGCATAAAAAACTGTATGTTAATTTTCTCCAATATTTCAACAATATTATTCGGATGGATCGAGAGTTATCGCAAAATAATTGTATAATCTTTTAATTTTTTCATCCACAATATTTCAGCAATGTATATAATAGTTCGAAAATACATCTAGCAGATACTTTTATAGACTTTTCCACCACATCGTGCATATGTTAAAAAATTGAAGTATATTTGTGTGAGAGATGAAATCACATGCAAAATGTGCTTCTTTTTTTAACCTATATGATAATAACAATTTCACTCAGTTTACTAAAATATTGCAATTCTCAGAAGGAAACAAAAATTAATAACTTGAAGATCGCTAATTAACTAACAGTATATCGCATTGGTTCAGTTATAAATTTATGAGTCATTCCTAAAACTAAAGTAATTCAAATCATACTGCTTCTGGTCTAAGACGCACTCATGGCGCATGTACGGTCAAGTTGGCATCAGAAAGGGGTACACATAACGAATTCCAAAAAAATTTGCCAACAAAACCCACCCTAAAATTTATTCCCTAATTAATTAATTAACTTGCTAAATTATTCAATAGAAAATTTATTAATTAAATGCATTGTAAACCTGATTTGCAATGGAATCTGAATTCAAAACTACACAATATATAAAAAGCGTGAAAATCAAATCGAGGTCAACAAAACTCCAAGCTTCATACGATGTCCATATTTCAGAATAGCAAAATGTGAACAAGTTCTCAAAATATCTTTACTTCTATCACAAGACTTGGTAATTTTATTTTATTTTACTTTTTGTTTTTAAAGTAACTTGGATGTGTTTTGAGAGAAATTATTATTTAAAAAGGTAAAGGTACATCGAGTTTTAGAGACATAATAAAACTTACCCCTGAGGATTGATCAGGATATGAAAACAAAATAAATGAACACTTATTTTTATATGCTATTGCTATTTAAAAACTACAACCGCGAATGATTTATGAGTAATAGTTCTTAAATAATAGCATTGGCTGAACTTCAATCTGTTTATCAAACACCCAATTTTGTTAATGCAATTAGACACGAGCAATTTAAACCATAACGGGAAACATTTAAAACATGACAGGAAAATACAGGACAGGAGCATTTTCAGTTGATTTTTTTTTCAATAATTCAATTTTTTTTTTTTAACTTTGAAGACTACTTAGTAATCACTTCCTTCAACCAAAAATGACAAATTAGATGGCATAACGCAGAAATTTTTAAATTTTAGACAAAGTGGTTATACTCAGGTGGATGCGAAAGTGAAATCAGTGAAAGAGAAAGAAAAGGAGAAACCATTCATTGGTGTTACATTAAACTTACAGTAGGCCAAATCTTGGTTCATATTCCCTCTAAATGCAGACCTGCTCAAAATCTAAAGCAGGCCAGAATAGTCTTAAGTTGCCCCAAGCATATCTCTTCTCCTTGTGACTCTGTTAACGACTATTTTGGCCTTTAATCAAAGGTTAACTTTCCAGTTAAAAAGAAAAGGGCAAAAATATTAGAAACATATCTTGATAAAGTTGATAAAATTGCAACCGTATTGCGTCGGAAGTTGAATTCAAAAACATAATCAGCATGTATTGCATCGGGGAGTTGAATTCAAAAACATAATCAGCATGTATTGCATCGGGGAGTTGAATTCAAAAACATAATCAGCATGTATTGCATCGGGGAGTTGAATTCAAAAACATAATCAGCATGAATACGATATCACGATCAACAAAACTCCAAACCTTCATACCACTTCCAAAACTAGAATAACAAAATCATACAGAAAGTTCACAGAAAAGCTTTACTCCTTCCTACTATGAAACTTCACCAGATTTCTTTTTAGTGCAACAAAAAAGATGATATAGGTTATTGGTCTTCACCATCTTAAACGATAGCATTGGCTGCACTGGCAATCCTCGGCCACAGATCAGCACACTCTTTACCAATTGGACCGGTGATGGCAGAACCTATATACAACAAAACCGATACCACAATCAACAGACGCCATATTAAAGAAAAATAGGTTCAAATCAAATCAAACGTAGGCACATGATATTAAAATGAGAATATTGGCTATACCCTTCATTTCTCCCTTTGGATTCACAATAACACCTGCATTATCTGCAAAGATAAACGATTTTCATTGTCAGAAATTTGGAAGAAAACATGCCTCTACTTCCATAACTTAAAAGCAAAACCAAAAAGGAACAGCAATCATTGACCAACAGAGTAGCTTCCTGGCTTAAACAGCAATGCAGACATTGAGCAATATATGAAGGTTAGTTCTAGTAAACCATGATTATTGCTATAGAAATATGTAGAGTCCAAATGGAGCAGAAATGAGCTTCAAAGCATCACCACATCCGCAACGATGGACACAGTTAATTTTCCAGACTCGTAACTGTATCAACCATTGAAAATTGAGGTGGACACCTGACTTATGTCTGGTGGATACAAAAGAAGAGTTTTCCTCAAAATTGAGTTCCAAAATTAAGAAGCATACTTCAAAATTGCAGTATACCAACCTTGACAGGGATGATAACCAATCTTTACCATCCGGGAATGGGGTAAGGCTGGTTATTTCGATCTTGCTGGGTATGGGAGGTGCAAAGAAACCTTGAGATCAAGAAATCCTCAACACCACATCACCAGCAAACTGACCGGATAATACAAATTCAAAATATTTCCAACAAATTCTTGTAAAATAGCAGCCAAAACAAAAGGTTAAAAAAATGTGCCGAATTGCGAAAAGCGAGATTCTACATGGAAGATATCCAACTCGATAGAATATTCGACCATTAAGTTAATATTGCTGGTTCCAGGAAGCATCCAATCACAGTGCGCATAATCCCACAAAATGATGTGAGATATACACGCATCAAGGCACCCCTTAACCAGCAATACCTGCTTCTTTACTTCAGCTATATAAATCATGAAGCTATTTTCTGTTTATCAAAATCAATATCTTGAAAAAAAAATTAGTAATATGACAGCAACAAAAAACAGAAATCAACAAAAACACACCCAGTTCATTTATCCAAACCCAAAAAAAAAGGCAACAACGTAAATAATAAGTCCCAAAAACAAATTGAGTTAGCTCCCCATAAATGCATCAATAAACCACGATGACAAACACAACACATTTTGTTAGATAAATATCATGCCCAACTGTTTCCTTCAACCTTCAAAAGCATTGATTTAAATGCAACCACAAATATACTAAAAGAATATACATATGTGTGAATGACATACAAGTAATGCAGTCCTCTATTAACAAAATGATAATTAGTGCAAATCAGGACATAATGCATACAACCAATACTGTAAAGATATCACTATAAAAGAATAACACAATAAACAAAATGTTTCAACATTAACCACGAACCAAAAAGAATGCAGAAAGAACAATTACCTTCAAAGTACATGAAGACACCATCCTTTCTGCGCCATGGCTTGCGCTGCCTTACAATGACGGCAGGCATCACCTTCTTCCTAAGATCAGGCTTTCCTTTCTTCACAGTAGCCATAACCATGTCTCCAACACAGGCAGATGGCAAACGGTTGAGGCGACCTTTGATTCCCTTAACTGAGATGATGTAAAGGTTCTTTGCCCCAGTGTTGTCAGCACAGTTCACAGTTGCTGCCACTGGCAAACCCAGTGACATCCTGAACTTGTTACCCGCTGATCCTCCACGTCCTACAAACAAAAGGAGACACAAATTTTCATATATTAAAAAAAATCTTACAAAAAAAATAATTGGACCATCAAACCCATATCAAAGACAACGAATTTCTTTTTCCATCCTAAAAGCCTACTCATTTTTTTTCACTATAGACACAACAATTTCTGAAAATAAAATAAAATATTTCATTATTTTATTGTGAAACAAACAAATAAATCAAATCTTATTATCGCTGTTATATAACAAACAGTTAAGACAGTTATTAAAACAGCAAGAGATCTAAGCGTATGACTGTTCAATTTTTATTTTTTATCGGGAAGCAAACAGAAAATGAGAAAAAACGGAATTCATTAATTGACGATACGAAAGTAAATGATAAGGAAAACAAATGTAACAACAGTTTCAAGAGAGACGAGAGAAGAACTGACCTCGCTTCGACATTTTCGCAGCTAAAGGTAACAACAACAGAGATTGGGGGCTAGGGCTTTTGTTCCATTTATACACAAGGTAGTTGCCTAGGGTTTTTGTTATAATCTCACTAAATGACAATATTAACCCTAACATTTTCATTTAATACCATATTGGTACTAATGGGCCTTGCCTTCGTATTCAATTACCATTTCTCTGTAGTACTGGGCTCAATGATCCAGGAGTAATTAGACTCCCCAATTAAGGAATTAGGCATTCGTGGATCGGACTTTGTGCATTGAACATCAATTTATATTATTTTATGAATTATAAATTTTTAATCTAATCAAATCTACCAATTAATAAAATTCAATTCAAATCCAATTTAAACGTCTGTGGATCCAATATTAATTTGACCTAATTTATATCTAATCCATCATTTTGCGGATTAGTTTGCGGTAGGGATGGCAAAATCCGGGTCCAAGTCCGGGTTTGGCCTTTCCGGTTCCGGACCCGGATATTAAAATGTTGTTCCCGGACCCGGATTTAAACCCGGTTTTGTGGCCGTTGAGTTAAAGGAATAATCCGGTTTCGCATTCTGTTTCAACCGGATTACATACTGAAATGAAAAAATAAAACAATCAAACACTTTACAAATTTGCAAAACCAAATTCTACACAAATCAAATGCAAAGCCATGTACCACTTTAATTTTACAGATTCTAAATTTCAAAGCAATAAACCATTTACAAATATAAATTCATGACATGATATTCATAAAATACAAATCCATGTCTACAACTCAAAATCGGGATTCACGGATTGGTTCCAAAACTGACGATCGATGTCCGTGAGCAACGAACAACGGTGGCTGATGATATGATGATGAAGAGCACCTCGCTGGCGAGCACGATTCGCAAAAGGCGAGATGAGCGGCGGTAAAACCGAGATCGGGATGGACAAGCGGCGTTGGTGGTGATGATGATGAGCGTGAACACAAGCAAAGCGATAAGGAATTTGTGAAGAGAAAAGAAAGAAGAAAAGTGATGATGAACGGGCAAAAGATGATGATTTGATGAAGAGAAGAAATGAAGATGGGCGAAAAGGAAGATTTGTTAAAGAGAAAAGAAAGAAGAGAGGCGGCTGTGAAAGTGTAAAATGGAATTAGGGCAACTTTTTCCTCCCTTTTATATTAAACAATAATTTAAAGATAATATTAAAATAAGGATTCTGGGTCCGGGTTCCGCATATACGGGTTAATGTAAACCCGGAACCGGACCCGGAAATATCCGGGTCGGTAAAATCATTTCCGGATACCGGATTTATTTTTATCCGGTACGGGTTAAACCCGGACCGGATCATCCGGGTTTATCCGGGTTCGATCCGGGTCCGGGTTTAATTGCCATCCCTAGTTTGCGGATTAAAAATTTTTAATCATGTCCTATCCATGAACTAACTAAATAAAATAATTAATACGTAAATAAATTTATTACTGATTAAATTCAAAATTAAATAATATTTAAATAAATTAATTGTTTAAATAAAGTTAGAAACTACATTCAAAGTTTCAAAATATAATACAATAAAAAAAACTCAGTTGTTCAAATTAATACATAAAAATTAACGGCTTAAGAAGATATATATTTAGTTTAATTATTTTTATTTTATATTATTATCGAATAAGATATAATGCGCTCTTTACGTGGATTTCTCATGAACGTGCTAATAACTCCTAGTCTATAAGCAACATCCGGTCTGGAACATACCATAGCATACATAATGCTCCCAACAACATTAGAATAGGGTATTTTCTTCATGTACTCAATGTTTGCATCTTCTGATGGTTCTTGTTGTTTTGATAGTTTGAAATGTGTCGCTAAAAGGGTGGAAATTGCTTTAATGCTTATCATGTCAAATTTGCTGAGCACCCTTTTGACATATCCAGCTTTTTGAGGAATAGGGTTTTGAGAGCTCTATCCCTTTTAACCTGTATACCCAGAATTTTATTTGTAAAGCCTAAGTCCTTCATCTCAAATTTAGACATCAGTTCAGACTTAAGCTTATCTATTTCTTCTCTGTGTTTGCATGCAATGAGCATGTCATCAATATAGAGGAGCAAATAAATTTCATCTCCTGGAGGTAGAAACTTGCAATGGACACAGTTGTCATACTGACTCCTGAGATATCCTTGAGCAATTATGAATTCATCAAACCTCAGATATGATTGTCTAGGAGATTGCTTTAAGCCATACAAACTTTTTTTCAGCAAACAAACCATGTCCTCTGATCCCTTCTGAAAGAAACTCTTTGATTGTTCCATGTATATCTCTTCTTCAAGATTGTCATGTAAGAAGGCTGTCTTGACATCCATTTGATCCAATTCTAAGTCATTGCAAACTATAATTGCAAGCAGCACCTTAATAGAGTTGTACTTAACAACAGATGAAAAAACCTCACTGTAATCCACTCTCTCCCTTTATGTAAAACGTTTAACAACCAGTCTAACTTTATATCTGCGAGGTTTAACACCAGTAACCCCTTCTTTAAGTTTGAAGATTCATTTTCACCCAACCAGCTTCCTATCTAAGGGTTTTCTAACCAAAGTCCAAGTGTTGTTTTTCTTTAGTGAAGTTATTTCCTCTTTCATTGCTAATAGCCACTTAGATTTATCTCTGCTGTTCATGGCTTGCTTATAGCTGTTAGGTTCTTCCCCCAATGACTTCTTCAACCACAACAAGAGCATAGGATATTAGATCAGCTATACCGCATCTCATAGGCATTCTGATAATGCTTCATTCCCTATCTTTTACTAGTTGGTAAGTATCTGATTTTGGAGAACTAGTTTTACTGACATAAGACTCGGATTCTTTATCAGCAACTTTGTGTTCATCAATAGACTCTACCTCCAGGTTAGGCCCGTGACTAACACTAGGCTTAGAGGTCATTAGTTCAATTTCAACCCTTTGTTGCAGCATGGACTCTTCATTAAATACAACATCTCTACTTACTATTACTCTTGAAGGTTTATTATTATTACAACAGATTCTATATCCCTTAGCACCCTCAAGATAACCAACAAAGACACATTTGATTGCTCTAGGTTCTAATTTATCTTAGTTTATGTGAGCATATGTTGGTAAGCCAAAAACTTTAAGATTATTGAGATCAGGAGGCTTACCAGACCAGGCTTCTTGAGGAGTTCTAAAATTTAGAGCTGAAAAAGGGCTTTTATTTATCAAATATGTTGTTGTAGTGACTGCCTCTGCCCAAAGGTATTTTGAAAGACTTGCACTGAACAACATGCACTTAACTTTTTCTACTAAGGTCATGTTCATCCTCTAAGCAAGTCCATTTTGCTGAAGTGTATGTCTAACATTCTTATGTCTTGCAATCCCTTTTTCCTAATAAAAATCATCAAACTCTTTACTACAGTACTCTAAACCATTATTAGTTCTCAGTCTTTTTACTTTCCTATCTGTTTGGTTTTCTATTTGTGTCACCCACTCTTTAAATTTTTGTTGAGCTTCACTCTTATGTTTTAACATATAATAGTATAATCATCAATAAATATCATGGAGTATCTAGCTCCACCTAGTTTGAAAACCTAAGATGATCCCCATAAATCTGAATGAATGTAATCTAATGAATATTTGGTTTCCTGTCCCCAGTGCAAAACCTCTGTCTAGTTGCCTTTCCAAACACATATTTCTCACAAAAATTTAGAGAAGAAATCGGATCAGAGCTAAATAAACCTTGTTTACTCAACTCTTTTAACTTTTTTTCACTCATGTGAGCCAATCTCATGTGCTACAACTTAGTTTTATCCCTACTCACAGAGGCCATAATCCCAGATGAAGATGAGGATCCCTTAAAGACAACCCATTTCTCCTAGTTTCCTTCATTGTGACTAAGCCATTTTTAATAACTTGCAGTTCACCATTTTCAGCCCTTATACTACAGCCTAATTGGTCAATTACCCCTAGGGATACAAGGTTTTTCTTTAACTCTGGGACATACCTAACTTATTTTAAATCTCTTTATATATCATCATGCATTGTAATACTAATAGTTCTAATACCAGCAACTTTATAGGCCAGGTTATTTCCTAGTAAGACTTTACCTCCATCAACTTTCTCAAAGGTCTTTAAGAAATGCTTACTGGGACATATGTGGAAGGAACAACCAAAATCAAGGATCCATTCATCAGTGGGTTGTTTTTTCTGTAGTAATGAGGACTTTTGCACCTTCTGAATCTCCTTTATCTTCTTATGCGTTGGCTGCCTTCCCAATTGACTTTTTCTAGATCTTTTCAAGTTTCTTTTTCTCAAAGCAGTCTTTGATATAATGTCCTTCCTTTTGACAAACATAACACTTCCTCATCTTTTTTTCTTGTCAGTTTTATCCTTCTAGTTGTTACTTTTGTTCTCATGACTTTTGTTCTTCTCAGATTTTGACTTAGCCATCAGGCCCTCATCGAGGCCCTGATCTCTACACTCAGCTCTTTTCTTCAAATCTTTTGATTCCAGTACACTTTTTATATCTTTCAATGTAAGTATGTGTCTTTACACAGTAATATGTCAACAAAGTGCTTGTATAAATATGGTAGTGAGCTCAATAAAATAAGAGCTCTTTCTTAATCTTCAAGATTGAAATTCATATTTTCAAGATCCAGAATTAACTTGTTGAACTCATTAAGATGATCTTTCATGGTTGTTCCCTCCTTCATTGAAAATGTGTACAACTTCCTTTTCATATAGAGCTTCTTGGCCAAAGATTTCTTTAAGAATAGCTCTTCAAGTTTTTACTGGAGCCCAGAAGTAGATTCTCTCTCAGCACTTCATCTGAAAGATGCAAGATGATGGTGATGTGAGCTTTGTTGTTAATGGACCTTATGTCTGCACTTGAACTTGAAGAGCTCTTTTTTTTTTTTCTTTTTGCTAATTTGATATTCTTCATCATCAAGAGCACTGTCTAGCCCCTATTGGATCAAGATTGCATACATCTTGAGACTTCAAAGATAGAAGTCATTTTCGCCATCGAATTTCTCTAAATTGAATCTGGTACTAGCCATTTTGGACGAAGAATCGAGAGCTTTAAGGGCTTTGATACTAGTTTGTTATGGAATTACTGAAATCTTAGATGTTAAGTAACCCAAATTGAGCCAATTTAATCGACCAAAAACAATAAAAGAAAGAAGGAAGAAGAAGGAATAAGAACAAAGAAGAAAGAACAACACACAAAGATAACGTGGTTCGGTATCAAGGTATCTACATCCATGGCTGAAGAACACGTCTAGGGTTCAAACTTTTATTGAACAAATTAATTACAAAGATACTTCTGATGATAAGGATTAAATCTCTCTTATAGAGAATTTTCTATCTCTCACCCTAGGCCTCTTAAAGAACTGATTAAATATGCTTTTCTCGTCAGCCTTGAGCTCTGTTTATATAGCTCTGTTGTCCAGTTGTTAGTAGTAACTAATTAACCAACTGTTGGTCTCACACACGCTGACTCAGCATGCCACTTTATCACTTAGTAACAGAATTAACTAACTAGCTTCACATTAATAATATTTACTACCAAAACAGATTTATGAAAACTTATAATGAAGATTAATTTAATTAAAACTAATTAATTACAGCATTCTCAAAGCAAGGAATGGCATGAACTCCTTTGATTCTTAAAGATTATCAAAAGTCACATGGTTTGTTGAATTGTAAAGAACATAAAAACATAGCTTCAATAATCGTGAAGCAGCCCATGTGGTTTTTTCAAATTGGAGTCCACTATATGGCACCGGGTGGGGCACAATCGACAGGCTTTTTCTGGCTTCCAAAATATTTTTGAAGAAATCATTGAGTATTTTGAATTTAGGATTTTATCAAAGTTCTCCAAATACATTCTAAAATTATAAAAATGCTATATTAATTTTTTTAAAAATTCATGTTTCCCCTGATTTTAAATATCTAATTTTAAATATTGACTATTGTGTGTGCATGGCCATGGTTCTTCTTCTTAACTTGCAAATAAAAACTAGTAAACCGCTTTAATTTTCATTTTTGTTAGCCTTTCCTTTTTGTTAGCCTTTCCCCAGTGATAAGATTATTTTTTGGTATTTAGATTGGATAGATGTAAATTAAAAGATATAATGTTAAAATACTTGATAAATACATGTTAAATTGATTTGATATCCACACTTGTATTATAGAAAAAAACCTATTTTATCTTTATTAATTTTATCAAAAATGTTATTTGAAGTATAATTTATTACACATTATTAACTTTTATTTTATAATTATCTATTGCCAACTCTAATTTCTAAGTCTACTCCTTGAATCTTTTATTTGGTTTCAAATTCCCTAATTTAATCATATCCTGCATATGAGTAATTTTGATATTTTGCTATTATTAGAGGATTTTAATAATAAGTTAACAGAGATGAATCACATCATGTGATAAGTCAAGACTCATACTATTTTAAGATGGAAGCCTAGTTGTCTAATTTTTCTTAGATTTGTTTTTCACTAGCGTTATTATTGTTTTTCGCTTCATATGTGTTATACCCAATTTTTCTTTCTATAATAAAATTTTCATTACAATTGTTAGCAACTCTGCATAACATGAAGTGAAAAAAATGCAATAAAATGCAAATAGAAAATAAAAGAAAATATTTTTTTTTAACAACATCTATTGTTCGAAAAAATAAATTGGGCACTACGCGTGAATTACAAACTTTCAGACATGAATTTAAGTCAAGCAAAGATAAGAATATTATGTCAATGATATATGTGTTGACATATGAATTTCAACAGGATAATTTGGCATAATATTATGATTAATCATGAATATTATACTTAATTTTTAAAATGTTGCGCTGTTATTTTATGATTTCACAATTATTGGTAGTTAGCAGCTCGCAAAAATTGGGATGTTTTTACTAGAAAATAACAACCGAACTCTTCTATTTTCTACATTTCTCTTCATACCACTAATAAAAAATCTAAAAATTTCTCTGATTTAACTCTTTCATAGCTTATTTGATTCAGAATCTTAGACTTTTAACAATGTCCAAAATCTTAGATTGAATAATTCATATATTTTAGGCTTGTATAACAAATATATAACAATATACAAGATTAATGAAATTGTGAAAGCTCTATGAATGTCTATGAGTTGCAGGAGGTATTGATGCACTCATGTTACATTTGTTGAAAACAAGGGAAAAAGATTATTCATCATTATTCACTACTACCCTAGATTATAGTGGATATTGACAGATCATAGATCCTTCGTACTGATCCTTTCTAAATATTGGAATAATTCATTGGACCCAGGTGTACTCGAGAACGAAGAAAGTTCATAATTCATTTAGCAAAATAATTTCTCAGTGCCTGATATTTAGTTAGTAATATAACTTAACTTATGACTACGTGGCAATGAATGAAAGGCATCAAGCTCCGATATTTGATTACAAATGATTGTCCTGTGTTTGTTGGTCCCTCATGTCATGCTTCAAAGTAAGTTTGTTAATGGATTCGAAATAAACAGATGAAATGATTCATCACATGTGGAACAGCAACATTCTAAGAAAAAACCAATGCATATATTTGCTTTTATCCGATTAGTGTAAAATACATTTGACGATAGTAGAGAGTCTCATATTCTAGAGAACAGAAACTTAAAAGTGTTCATTTTATTTGGATGCAAAGGACAAATATAAAATGATTTTAGGAAGCTATAAATTACAAAATATTAATTAGGGGAGCTAATTTTTCAAAACTGAGAGATTAAAATTGAGTTGACTCCAAGATTTTTGTAGCCGCTGGAGAGATCCTCTTCAATAATGATGATCGTCGTCGTTTTGATGATTTGCATGCTTCAATAATCTTGGTCTTTTGCCAAGAACTAATCAACTTCGATTCAACAGGGTGTTTAATTTGTAGGCTTAATTAATCAATTCTTGGTTGCATCCTTAACCTTAGGATTAATGGGATGAATGAGTAATGACAGTACACGATTTTTACTATTTTCTTGAACGGTATGCCCATCTCCGTTTTGGTATGTGCATTGAGCCATTCTCGCTAGATTCATCGCAAACTGGACAAAATTGTTGGGCAGTGATGAGTGATTAGGATTCTGATCTCCATCTGTTTTATTGTTCATCTTCATCCATGCTGTTGCGATCAAATCTCTTATGTGTTGACGAGCATCACTTTCTGACGCTCCAGTTTCATGCATGTAACATTGAATTGCCTTAGCGACATCTCCTCTTTTCACCTCATCCTAAAATATGTCAACAGAAGAAATTAAAAATTAATTAAGCAATTTAATAATAAGTGAAGACAATTAAAGATATATAAGATGCATGTTAATTAATTAATTAATTATATTGTTGCATGTATGCTCTCGCCTCGATAAGTACCGTGCGTACGTACCGATGATGTTGCCAGGTCATTGGCAAGTCGAAAAATCATTGATGGCCAACGAATTATATTGGGGTACTCTCCTAAGAATTTCAAGGCCTCCTCTTTTGCTGGATTTGCAATCAAGGCATAAGCATGGAGTAGAATCACAGGTCCTGAGGCTGAAACCCAAGCATTCTCTATGTACTCTTCAAGGGTTGGTATGTATCCGCTGCTGTACCATTTTGCCTCCAACAAAAAAGATTTGCACAAATTTGCCCACTGCAGTATTGCGCGCGGGCACACACACACAATTATGAGATAAGAAATTCTGTACTTTATTAAAATTTGAGATAGGCTTTTGTAATATTGTAAAAGACAAGATTATTTACACCTAAAAAAAAATATTTTAAACACTAAAATTTTAATAAAAATTTTATTACTAAACTATCCTTAAAGTAATCTACATAAACTTCAATATAATTAGATAAACTGAAATGACTTTTGACCCCCTTCTAACACACCCACTAAAAATTGTCACTAGCACAATAAATCCCAAAGCAAAAGGTTTTTTTTTTTTTTTTGGGTTGGGGGGCGGGCGGGGCAAAGCGAACAACCAGTGATACAAGCAAGGAAAAGAGCAAGTTACTGGCATGATGAAGAAAATTTTTAAGCCCTGGAAAGCTGGTTGAAGTCTTCCATGGAGAGTTTACAAAATTTTTGATGTCATGGGTGTGAAAGACTAGAAAAACAGAAAAAGTGAAAGAGAGAGAGAGAGAGATTCATTAAGAGTATATTTGGGACTTTGTTTTTTGTGTACTAAGTAGAAGTTTATATTGTTAATTTGATAAGTGAATGCCTATAGTATTAATTAGAGTGTTCATAGTATTTTTTTTTTTAGAGTGTAAATAGACCTACTTTACTGTAAATTAACAACATATACTAATTAAAGCGATTAGTGAAATGTATAATGAAGATTAATTTAATAAATAAAAAAAAACTAAATAATTACAGCTTTCTTAAGGTAAGGAATGACGTGAACTCCTTGATTCTTGAGAGTATCAAAAGCCATTTCGTTTGTTGAACTATGAAGGACATGAAAACACAGCTTCATATAGTATGGAAGTCGATCCATCGCTTTGACATCCCAACTAAAATCAATCAATTAATTAATTACAAATCCAAATGTATGTAAAATTAATTGGAAAATACTTTTATAAATAAAATAGCTAATTTAAGTGTATTGCACTAACCTTTCAACGGCATTTGTGAATTGTTCAAGTTCATCCAAGGTACCATACACATCATAAACATCGTCAATGGTCGTTATTAATGCGTTAACCTTTGTGGACATCCTTCTGCAGTATCCAAATTGAGGCTCCCATATCGCTCCCAAGGCCCAGAAGAAATTTTCCAGTATCCTGTCCCTTGCAAAATGCAACTGGCCAAGTTCCGTCTCTTTCCACCAGCATGACACATCCTTGAGCTCTTCTTGGTGTGCTGCTTGCACAGAATTAAAGTCCAGTTTAGCAAGCTCGACCAAGACTGGGTTTATGTCCGTTCCTTTTTCATATACATCAATGAACCACCTTGCCTCCAATCTTACCATCCTCCTGTGTAATGGAAGTTCCAATGCATGCATCACTAATGCTGAAAAATATCCATCATCATCATCGTTATGTTTCTTCACGTATTCTTTGAGATGTGTGGTTGTGAAATTTATAGCTTCATGGAAGATAGTGCTCTCCTCTTCTGCCAAAAGATATGCAGCTTCGTACAATGCTAAAATTCCTTTGATATCGTCTTCGGGACATGACTTAAACTTCCCCTTCTCATCCATGAAACTAGAAAGAGTTCCTGCAACAACACCTTTGAATCATATATATTAAATCAACAAGCTCAAAGGAATACATTAATGGAATATTTCTCTCCAAATTATTGTGATGAAGAATAATGTTATTTGATCACATATAGGTATGACAAAATAAAGATGCTTTCTAATGCCTTATATATGGTGACTGGTGAGTCTCTTGACTACACGTGGAAATATTCTGTACACCCTCTGTATCGTGTTTAAGCTGTGAATTAATTATCAAATAGCGGCTTCTGATAGTGTCGCTCATCGTTAGCTAGGATGAGCACCGTCGGCCAGCCACTAGATAATTACTCGGAAGAAAAACTTCCATTGGATTTGGGTACGTACTTACCATGTGCATGTATATCATAACCATGTTGTCTTAGGAGTCTAAATTCAAGAGCTACGGCATATAACAAACTTTCTTGGTTTTCCTTGGCATGGTCAGTACTGCTTCTACGACTGTTTCTCTTGCTGTATATTCTATTGAGAAATCTTTTAATTTCGTCCACAAAGTGATAAGATACTCCAAGCCTTTGCAAATTATCGACAATCTCCAGGTATTGTAACGCATCCACATAATCGTCAGTCTCTTCATAATTTTCAAGCATTAACCTCACTTCTCCCTTCAGCTTTTCGATCCGTTGGGCATATGCTTCTCCCTACAAAGGTTATCCCCAAAAATAATAATAATAATAATTTGTTATGGCTTTACATTGCATCTTATCGTCAATAACAAATAATTAACTCAACAATACAGTAGTAATTAAGTATACCACATATTCATTGGACAGAGATTGAAGGTAATCATAACTCCATATAGAAGGCTGATAATTGGCTGATCGCCTATTATCATTAATTGCCTTGCCATCCATTTTGGTGGCAGCCATGCATTGGATTGGAGATGCACAGAAGCCGGCATTGCTGTTGCTTTTGCTGATGCTGAGAGATCCAACTGATGAGATGAAACTACTAGGTTCCTGCAATCTCGTGAAGGTAGGCACTGCAGTCATCAGTTGATGAGCCATTAATTTAATTTAATTTATTTTGTATACGATACATTGTAGTCCTCACTCACTAGGTGCCACAATTTATAACACCATAGATTGTTGCATGTTACACGTGCCCGCCCTGTATTGGGTGTTACACCTGCAACTCTTGAATTGTACTGTGGCTGGGCCCAGATTTGGTTGAATGAAATTGCTGGAACTTACTCTTCTGACATAAACAGTAACATAACATTGAAGTTAACAGAATTTTGTAAGCGGAGTAAATCACGGTCAGCTGTGACTTAACATTTATCTTTTAAAAATTACTCCAACAATTATTTAGTATAAATATTCTTCTAGATTTTAACATAATTTAAATAAAATAAAATAATAAGTATAAATATTTTTTAATTTAAAAAATACTTGTACTTTTAATTAGAAAAAAAAATAGCCCAACAACTTTTAATTAGAATCACAACGAATGATAAGAAGTACCACTAGTCAAGCCGCCAGTTATGATCTACAGACCCAACATTGCACGAAAATAATGAACCCTCGTACCGTCTGGCCTATTGGCCACCTCTATTCACGCTTCACGTTGAATAATCCTGAAAGACAAGGTAGATACAGGGGCATCACCAAAAGATTCTTAAAAAAAAATTATTACTTATTTAAAGAGCCACATCAACATTTAAAACTCCAAAAAATACTCCAATTAAGATTCTTCAAATAAGAAATTATCATCTCTCTTTAAATTTGGAGAGTTACTTTTTCCTTCTTCAATTTATATTTTATTATTTTTTGTGGGAGAAAGAGAGAAATATGTTTTAATTACTACTGATTTTTCTTTTTAAAAAGGCAATTCCTATTTTACATGTAATGTAAGACACACCTTCACACATGAACAGTGCATGTGTGGGGCCCACATACTATTCATGTGTGAGGGTGTATCTTACATTATATGTAAGATAGAGAGATCCTTAAAAAAATAGTTATAATATTAACTTATTTCTATTTGAAAAATCTGTTGAAAAATAATATATTTTTTTACATTTCTATTTATCACATAGATAAATAAATAACTATTTAAAGAATAAAATTTATGCAATCCTTTGGATATGCTCCAAGCAGGTCTAAAAAGACAAGTAACTTGAAAAGTATTCAGCATGTGATTCTTGAAAACTCTCCCACTCCAAGTAGAAGTTTGAATTTTCTATGGTGGGTGTTATTTTTTCGGTGAATTTTTGTGGTTTTTATCCAATTGAGCAAAGCATCCATTTCATCTTGAAACCCCTAATCAAAAGTCACCTAGAGCCGGCTTGTGCCCTAGGCAACTTAGGGGGGTTGCCTAGGGCCCCCCCTTGATGAAGGCCCCAAATTTGGGCAAAACTTATCTTACAAGTAATGTAACAAACATCCAATAGATATTGACCATCGGTTTTGATATTTCTTAAATCCAATGGATAGAAATAATTTTAACGTAAAATAAGGTATGGGTGTAATAGTAATTTATAGAAAATTTTATTTTTAATCACATATTCACTTTTTCTTCAAATAAGTCCTCATTAATTTTGTATGAGTAAATAGTTTTGTCATCTATCTCTTCTATATATATTTTTAAAACTTTACAAAGTTTTTACTATATTTTTATAAATATTTAAATAATTATTATATTCATAAAGATCTACATAGACTAGATTTTTCTTTTAATATACACACACATTCAATCTATTTTCCCATCCTAATACATACCATTAATGTTGTCTCATAGATTTTGTAATCTAAATTTAGTATCCTTAATTATAAGAGATTTTACATGTGATTAATATATTTATGAATTTAATGAATTATTAGAAACATGGTATAATGAATAAATTACCAAAACCTCTAATAATTTCACATAACATAATCAATAAGTTACCACTTCTAGCTATAAGCAAAGAGTGTTTTCTTTAGGAGATTTCAACACTTTGATCAATGACTCAAACATGTGGAGAAACAATCAATTAGATTGAATGTCACTATATTTATTAAATAAATTAAAAAGCCAAGTTTATTTATAAATGATATAGAAAGTGTAAACAGAATATAAGAAATTAATAATTTCAATGAAGAAAATATAAAATAAATTAAAAAATTGAGACATTAATTGAATAAATAATTTAATAAAGTTAAACAATTAATAAAAGACTTTAACATTGAAAATCATGATATATTAAAGTAAGAGATCATGAATATAATGAATAAAAACCCAATAGATATAAAATCAAACAAGTTAGAGATTCAATTAAATAAAATAAAAAAATTTATTGAGCAATTTGGTACTAGATTTGCCACAAATATAAATAGAAACTTCAAAAAAAAAAATTGAAGTTCTAGCAATATTATTTTTTGGCTACAGCTTGGGGTTTAAAATGAAACTTATAAACTTATTGACGTTTTTAATGATTCTTATTTTTTTTAAGGATTTTAAAATTTGTAGCTGTAAGATATAGCAAATGTAAGGTAAGCTTTGCCCCAAATTTGGGGTATCAATTTTTTAATTTTTTTAATTTAATTGATAATAATTAATTTATTTTAAATAAGGTAAACCATATTAAATTAAAACTTATGCTTCTGCAAAAAGAAGTTTTTCAAAATTAAAATTGATAAAAAATTATTTTAGATCAACCATGTCACAAGAAAGATTAAATAGATTAGCCATATTATCTATTGAGAAAGATATATTAACAAAATTAGAATACAAAAATTTGATTAACAAATTTATATCTCAGAAAGCTGGAAAAATTAATTTTAAATAATTTTATTTTCGTATAATTCATTCATATATATTTTTTCTTCAATTTTTTGTAGGAAGCCTAATTTTAACAACTTATCTAAGGCTCCCATTTTGGTTGAGCCGGCCTTACTCACCGTTCTTACTTCTGAGTAATAAGACCCAATACTTTTTCACCACAATTATGTTATGAGTAGTGAATGAGATTTAGGTGCCCCCCAGCAAAGATAAGATTTAGAGAAATTTCTCCAAAACGAAAACGATGCTTTCTCATGCAGCCGGTGGGCAAGCTTAACCAAGATTGGGCTCATCTCTGGTCCTCTTTGGTATATAATGAACACGTGACATGATTTTATTTACGGTGTATAATATTTCGGAAGTGAAATTTTTTCTAATTATATTCGAAAAATATTTCAAGGAAGAGAAAACTTATAGAATAAGTACGTAACCACTCTAAGTAATTTCTTTTGTACTGCTTAAAATATAAATTAAAAAAAGTGTTGTTTCGATTCTCTGACTATCTAACATGACGTATTTCTCAAAAGATGGAAAATGTTTATCTGTTAGAATGTGGCACGTGTCGTCGAAGTAAATTTAATTTCTGAAGCTAAAAACTAAGAAAAATTAGGGACCAAAATGGCAAAAGTCAGAAACATATGAAAATTAAGTGCCATTTAAGTTTTATACTGTATAAAGCTAGTGTGAGATAACAACAGCTTAGCTTTGAAAAAACAATAGAGCTGTTTAATTATGACACCAAATAGGGTCTTACATTTATCTGTCCATGGAAGCTATAAGTACTTTAGGAAGTAAATAAGGATAATTAAAACCAAGACCAAATTATTAATTTTTTCTGCATGCACCTAAATTAATTAATAGCATAGTTAATTCAATTACAAGTAGATTGAAGTAACATAAGATGTTGATAACATACATTGTTGAATATTCAATAACATGAGATGCTGATTTGTTTGTTTGTCACTACAAGAAAAAAGAGATTTGACAACGTGTAATATACGTTGTTGAAGGCATTTGACAACGTTCAAACGCACACTGTTAATGTTGACGTTGTCTTAAGTTGAATATTTTCAACAACATTCTTTGCCCGCTGTTAAAAGTTTTTTGCTTGTTAAAATATATTTAACTACATTTAAAAAATGTGGTTGAAAGTTGAAACCTTATTTTACCTGTATATTTTCAACAACATGCACACGAAAGTTGCAAATAACATTTTACTTTAAGAATACACACACACTTTTTCGTTACATGCTCTACATGTTTGTTAATATAAAAATTAAAAAACTAATAATATATTGATATAAGAGATTCCATTAACATCCTCTTGTAATTGTCAATACAATATTCTTAACAAGTATGAAATGTACAAGAATTTAACACAAAATAGTAATTCTTATAGTAGTGTCTCTTTTTCCCAGCGGTAATTGATCAAAATATTACCGAAAACTCTTAACCAAATCTAGTTCCTCGATCTCTCCATGATAGCATTAATAATAAACCTCAAAATCTCCCAAAGTCATCAATTCTTGCACAAGCAAGACCAAATTCACTAAAAATAGAAAATAATTTAACACAAGCAACTAATAGAAAGACAAAATCAGCAATGAATATTACAGAGATGAATTTAGTTTTGGTATAAAAATTTAATTGAATCATGACATATTTCGTGACAGGTTTTTTCTATCATAATTTTTTTTTTAAAAATAATTTTATCAAAAAATTTAATTTTCTGTAATTCTCTATATTGGTAAATATTTTTATCAGTCTGCTTGGTACAAGCATAGCACGCATGTTGCTTCCTTTTGTCTTATCTCTTTTTTCTTATAGTGTGTATAATGACCAATGAGATTATATATGGTTTGCTGCATAATGTGGCTGGCTTCCGTTGCAATTCATTGAACTTATATATATATATAATTACAGTCGGTTGTAACTTATTTCTCTCACAAATATCATGTGGGTTTCACCGCTGTGCTACTGTTCATATAAGATGAGTAAGTTACAGCAAGCTATAACTCAATTATATCCTTTTTTTAAAGATAAAATTGTCATATGAAAAAGTCGGTTCACAGGTTAATATTTTAATGTCAATAAGATTTTAATTAGTTTTAAATTTTAAGTGGGGTTGCACTTAGTTTTGACAAAATTAATTTAATGTCTTAAATAAGTAGTATAAGGTAAATATCTCATTCTGTTAAGGGAGATTCTCAATCTTTTCTCCACATTTTCCTCCACAAATCTTAAAGAGTGGTATTGTCAGCTCTAGACCATAATTTACTTGCACTTTATCTATTGTTTCGCCTCTCTTAACTCATTAGGACGAACCAAATTAATTTCTACATTTTCCATAGAAAGATAGAAGGAACATTATTATGGGTAAAATTACCATTCTAACCCTATTTATTATTGCATCAACTGTGGCCAGTGGCCACGGCATATGCTCAAACAAAAGAATATGTGGACAAATACAAGGCACAATGCATTCCATTTTGTCAGAGGGAATATCAAAGAGAAGGAAAATGCTAGTTGCCCCGGGTCAAACCCCGAATGTTTTACAAACGACGCCGTTTGGTTTGTTTTTTTTTTTTTCTTTTCGCTGCTCCATAAAACGTTGCCGTTTGACCCAGGCAAAAGCAAGATAGAACGTCTTCCTCTCCTCTTTGTTTCACCAGTGAACGACATAACCCAAATCCTCTTCCTCTTCGTTACTATCTAACACCCGAACAATAAAATTAAACCGACAGCGCAACCAAGTGGCCTTAGTAATTGTTTTCCTGGAAAGCAGACGCGTTTATGGAGAAGCAAAGAAAAAAAAAATCAAAGGTTTGGTTTGGTTTTAAGTGGGATCTTTTGTGCTTGTAGAAACTCATGGTGTTGTTTTGTGGGCCATGTGTGCTTGTACTAGCCTACTAGGACCTAGTTTTTTCTGGAAAGGTGTTTTTTAGCTATTACCGTAACATATTTCTTTTTCTTTATTTTGTTCATTTGTTGTACTGTTTTTTTACTTTTGTGGTAATAACAAAGACAAGACAAAACTTATCTTGCATTTACTGGACGTTACAGTTATAAATTTTTGAATCCTTAAAAAAATTAATAATTATGAAAAAATCAATAAGTTTTAGAATTTTATTTTTTAAACCCTAAGCTACGACTAAGCTATATTGTAATTGAATTTTTTTTAAAGTTTTTTATTTATATTTATAGCAAATTCAGTACCAAGTTTTTATTTTATCTAATTGAATCTATAACTTATTTAATCTTATATTTATTGAGTTTTTATTTATTATATTAATGATTTCTTCATTTAATATATCATAATCTCCTTTATTAATTGTTTTACTTTATTAAATTTTTTACTCATTTGATCTCCTAATTTTTTAATTTGTTTTATTTTTTTATTAAAATTACTAAATTTCTAATATTTTGTTTGCTTTTTCTATATCATTTACAAATAAATTTGGGTTTCCTAATTTATTTAATAAATAAAGCGAAACACAATTTAATTAATTATTTTCCTGCATGTCTGAATCATTGATCATATCAAAGGATTAAAATATTTCATAAGAAAATCCTCTTTGTATATAGTTAGAATGTGGTATCGTTTGCTATTTCTATTTCATTTATAAATAAATTTGGGCTTCCTAATTTATTTAGTTAATATAGTGAAATTCAATTTAATTGATTATTTTCTCTCATGTCTAAATCATTGATCGGATCAAATGATTAAATTTTTCATAAGAAAATCCTCTTTGTATTTAGTTAGAATGTGGTAACTCATTAGTTTATGTGTTTTGTGAAATTATTAGAGGTTCTAATGATTTATTCATTGTAACATCTTTCTACTAATTTATTAGAGTCATAATATATTTATGACTTATAATATCTCTTATAATTCAAGATGCTAAATTTAGATTATATATATAAGAAAAAAATCTAACTTATTCCTAGGAGAGACAAGAAATTATAAATGTAGATGCAAGTATATATTCAAAATTTGTAGATCTATATGAATATCATAATTATTTAGATCTTTATAAAAATATAGTAAAAAATTTTAAAAATTTTTAAGAACAAATGTAGAAGAGATGGTTAACAAAATAATTTAGTTATACAAAATTAATGAGGACTTATTTTTTTAAAAAAGTAAATATGTGATTCAAAAAAAAAAATTTGTAAAAAGCTATTACACCCATACCTCATTTAAGGTTAAAATTATTTTCATCCATTAGATTAAAAAATATCAAAATCTAACCATCCATATATATTAAATGTTTGTTACATCCAATGTAACATAAGCTTTGCCCAAAGACAAATATGCAAATTATTGCTTCCCCTTATAATTGAGGCAGAAGACTAGAATCCTACTTTTACACACACGGAGACACACACACACATACTTATCATTAGTTACAAGAGCAAATGTTTATCAAACTTTACAGTTATAGCTCTTAAGCTTAGGGTTGGCAATGGGATGGGATTTACCGATCCTAGTCCCGTCCCGTATATGTAATTAGGATAAAAAAATTTTCACTCCCGTCCCTATATTTTTTCGGGATAAAAATATGTCCTGATCCCGTCCCAAAAGAGATGGAATCCTGCGGGATCCCATCCCAATTGAAAAAAATTCTTATTCTTAATGGACAATGAGACAGGATGGGATGAAATTTGTCAATCCCACTCCCGTCTCGTATATGCAAGTGAGATAAAAAAATGTCTCACTCCCGTCTTTAAAATTTTTTATGGGACAAAAATATGTCTCAATCTTATCCCAAATGAGATGGGATCCTTCCATTAAAAAAAATTGTCATTCCTACTTAAGCTACAGTTATGGTCTTATATAGACGTATTATGAACCTCTAACTAAGTGTGTATATGAAGCCATTAATAGTACTTTAAATCTGATCTCCTTTCGTTAAAGTTAATGCAACTGCTAAAAAAAACAAAAGAAAAAAAAAGCTTACGCCATTCTGTTTTTAGATCATCACAATATTTCATTCTTATTCAAACATCAATTCTAGCATTGTAACACTTAGCAGCTTCAAATGACTACATCTATTAGCTTTAATCACAGCTATTTTAATACATAGAAAAAAAAAAAGAAATCCTTCTACGAGGAGCACTTGACATTGGCTTACACAACAAAAATCAAAATAACATCGCTCGCTGAGAGAAGTAACAATTTAACTACAATTTAAAAAAATGGAGGAATCAGAGCCCTTTTCTCTGCAGAAGTAATCTAAATGTCATGACAAATAAGCAAGAAGACTTACCGGTCATTCGAACGTTCTTACTGTTGGGATAATATGCTCTTTTAAAGCATATTAATTTATTTTCTGATTAATAAATTATTTGAGATATTTTAATTGCATAAATATATTGAATAAGGTCCGTTTAATCATATTATATGTATTTATGTGATCACCATGTGGATTCACAGAAGACATAAATACAAGTTATCTTATGATTAAATAAATTAAATTCGCAGTTGATAAATAAAGTTGGGCACTTTATTTAGGTTTAGACTGTAGTAAATTCATTGAATGATTTGTCTTAATCATGTATGAATTTGCTGATGTAGTTTGACTACATTGAGTTGGATCACATATGAGATTTAATTAACTTTGAAATAACTGTCAGAATTATTAAATCTCATAGGCATTGATTTTACTGTAATCTTAATCTTGAGTTAATTATGATTTCATGATTATGATTGTTATTCCATTTGAGTTACCAATGGGCACGACACACCCTTGTGGTCAAGATTAGATCTTGGTGAGCAATTATGAGTATTGGAGTTATAGATTAACAATATAGAATTTGTACGACACATCTCTTGATGGGTTTTCGGTACTTGATCATAGAATTCTCTAGCCAGAGCATGTCAACATATTTACTATGTTGAAAATGATCATTAGAGAAAACCAGTAAGTATCAAGGAATAAGATGTAATTAAATCGATTGGACAGTTGAGATATCGATTTAATTAACGATGTGGTACAAAGGATTGAGCAAGAAAGAAATCAATGCGGGACGAATTTTTATTCGAGCATACAATTATGGAGGCCGGCCCAATCTTATAGTGGAGTAGAATTGGAATTAAATGATTAGGCTTGTTTAATTACATGCTTAATTGTTGTAGCCACTAGATGTTCCCAAATGATCCGGGTTAGCTCATTTAATTGATTGCACCACTCTTGGATTAATAAGCAAGATAGTAATTTGGGTCAAAAACATAATTATATTATTTAGTGGGAGCTCCATTAATATATTTTGTATAAAGGGCCTATGTTATTTTACAATGGTAAAAGCATGGAAAAGGAAAGTAACGTAACGTAAGTTTTGGGCAGGTTTCACTAAAGAAATAATATAAAGGCTTATTTTTCTCCCAAAAATGGCGAGATGCCCACTTCATACGGATCAGAAAAGATTTTCTCTACAATTTTGAGAGAAAAATTTTCCGTCTAGTTGCTTTTAGTAGTGATAAAGCGCCACACGCGTCAGTGCAGATCAAACCTGAGTCATAACCTGGAAGATCATTGGTGACAGTTCGTGATCTAACAGGCGTGGTGGTGACGGATCGTGATCAAACGGGAGTGGTGGTGACGGATCATGATCTAGGAGCCTGAATCACTTCAGCGGAAAAATCCAAACTGGATTTTCAAGGTACGATTTCTAGATTACGAATTCATATATATTATATGAGATCGGTCCTAAAAGTTTTTTTAAAAAACTGTATTTTTCCCAACACTTACACTAGCAATGACTGTGATTTGATGAGATATGACCATATGTTTTTGTTGGTTTGAAAAATATTAATGTAACTATATTTTAACTTATTTTTTTATTAGTAAGTATAATGTCATATTTATAAGTTTAATTTTTTTATTAAATAAATATTTTTAATTTTTTGCAAATTCGCATATTTTTATAGATTTACAGAAATAAATTCATATCCAATCCATTAACTACGGTTTTTTAAATTTTCAATCCAATTCAATTCACGGATCGGATTTTTACGGATCAAACAGATTGAGCGGATCAGATTGAATTATGAACACCTCTATCCCTAATTGATAATTTATTTTTTAAAAATTTGGGAACAAAATAAAAGAGATGTAGGTAAGTTTAAAAGTGTAATTCAGTACGTTTACCCCAAGTAAAAAGTATAAATTATTAATAGGCATTAACCATAACATTTTTTTTATTTATATAGGTGATTTTTCTTCCTTAAAAAAGATAATGTTCAATTTGTTACATTTAAATGAAATAAATACGATCCAAATAACATTTGAAGTGAAAATATTTTCGCTACCTTGCTACACTCTTCATGAATGTAGGATGCTCCATGATGTGAACAGACTCATCACGTCATCCGTGTGTCCATTCAGTAAATGAATACATCCACCCTCATTTTTTAGATTCACCAAATAACTTGAAACACGTGTAATATACTTATTGGACGACCGTTCCATACAAGCTTTTCCCTGCAGCTTCTTATGAATTTATACTTTTTATAATTTTTTTCATTGTTCTGCTCATCTGCTGTGATGCTGGCAAATTGGAATGCCATTTTATTTTACATTTGAAGAAATCGGGATAAAGTGGTATCTGTTTCGTGTTCTTGAAGCTTTACTGCATGATATTTATTAGGTGCACCACCCACAGAAGAAACTTGAACAAGCCAATTAATCCGCCAAAGTACTTTTATGCATCTAGCTAGCTTGCATATACTTCAAACATCATCTCTACAAGCATCCAAGAAACATGCCTGACAGTAACAGAATTGCTGGGGACGAACAAAATGAACACGGGTAGGAAAATGTCTACTGAAGCATAGGCCAATGCAACTGAAGCATTTCAGCTTGGCAGGAACCTTCAACATTTACATAATATCAACAGGCCACAACAGAATATTCAAGCTCCTGTCCTGATGTTTCAGAAACGCAAACATCATCTTTAGCTTTCTGTGTTCTCAGGTGTGCCTGATGGATGAATGAAAAGACTTTACCAAGACTGCAATTTTTGCGGAAAACGAGTGAAAACACAAAGGCATACAAGTTAACTTCACCAATTGCACATATGTATGTGGAAATATGCTTGATGCTATATATCATAAATATTAGTCACTATTATGAGAAAATATCCCAAGGAAATGCTCGGTGCATCGATCTGGCAAATATATGTTTCTAGTTGCACCGAAGAAAATCTCTTGAATCTGCAATCTCATATCCAGCAGTAAAACTTCTGAGCCAAAAACAAATTATGATAACTAATACCCCTACTTTTGAACATTAGGTCTGAAGACAAGCAGTAAGAAAGCAAGGAGCGAATAAAAAGAAACCATATCTCATGAAATGACATAACCATGTGCATAATATAAGAAAGCAGCTGCATGAACAATCCTGCTGGTTAGCCTCCAGCAAGCTTGTCTGCAACTGCAAATCCACTGCCCTATTTGGGGAGTATGTGATTTAACTATCCACTTCCTAAGGCATGGGATGCAGTGATTCCCCCCGTTATCTAGTCTCGACAACAGAAGCCCCTGCCAGCTCAACTATCTACAAGATGTATTTACAAGAAGTGAATGTGAAGCTATAAAGTGTCTTCCGGAGGCATTTTAGACTATTTGTTTTTGTATCAAACTCAGCCAAAACAAATTCCCAGTTTACTTCACAAATGATAACTAGTTCTGGCAAAACTCTTGCTACAAAGGACTAACATAATAATAATGGCAGCTTTTCTTTGAAAAAAATAGATAAATAATAACATGTATTTTCTATGTTTTAACTCTAATTGTTATCGACACAACAGATCCTGGCAGTCTAATGGCATATCATGATACTGGCCATTAAGGGAATTACGAACGCATTCATCTTCACAAAATCTTCCGAATTTCATTGAAAAAGGAACACATTACAATTACATGCTTTGTTTTACCATAAGAATTGAACGGTAAAAATTCCCAATCAGTAAGGCTAACCTAAGATACAATATTCATACACTAGACAAACTGCAACTACAAAACATAATCTCTATGGATGTATAAAATATTTTAATTTCGACTTATGCACTGCTGTTGTACAGTAGGAGTGTTACAACTACTACAAAAACCTCCATCCTGGTCCTTGGTACTGCTACTTCACCTCTGTACATTTTTAGGTCGGAGTGTGGGACTCTGAGAATGAATAGATGCCACTGCAATTGAGAAAGACTGCAAAGCTGACAGAGTTGAATGAAAATGAATAAAATATAAATCATCACGGACATTCACCATTCTCAACATGGGAGCGCCTTCCTTAGAACCCTGAAACATGGAAGTTTTGTAGGGGTCATCTCAATGGTCATTCAAGTACTCTTACAAACTAGTTACGAAATTTTTTTCATAAAAATAAAACAAAATATCAGACAGACTATGGAACTTTTAAGTTGACTGTCAAAACAACAATTTCAGTCACCATCTCACTACTTGGCGGCAAGTTATGTTTCTTTTGCAGTCACGCTACAGCTAATATATGACAAAATAAGCACAAATGATATGCATGCACATATGAGACATAACCTTAATAAAAAAATTCATTACAATCCCATGCGAATCAAATAATTGCTAAACGTTCTACCATTTTTTCTTTTAACCCGCCACCCAACCCCATATTTAATGTATCCCTTTAGATTTGAACACTTGAGCAAGAGGCCAACTGAATTATCTTTTAGGGATACAAAAGGTATAATTGTTGTAAGGAAACTGGAAGGAGCGAATTTATCCGCTCTTTGATCTCAAAGCCAGTATTAAGACTACTAGCCTCGACCTTTTAGAAATAAAACAAGGGAAAAGTACAAGGAGAAAGACTCACTTTTACAAATAAATCAAATGAATTGCACTCATCATGCATGTCTGCTTGAGATATGGCCTCTTTTTTGCTTAATCGGGTACCGAGTACAGTCAGGGGGCAGCCAAGGTCCCAGCCACCACAGTCACAGCATCCACCAGATCTCCATCTCTCAATGATACCAGAAGGGCCCCCATTTCGGGTTCTTGGCCCACCATGAAAACCTGCTGGAATTACAACATCCATACTTGTTGAGCAACCACCAGTATCCCGTGCAAAAGAAGCAGAAGGTGCAAAAGTTTTCGGTGTTTCAACAGTTTTCTTGACCCTTACTTTCTTCAAAAACTTCATGCCCCAACCTCCAACATCCTCCCGACAATTTTCAGGGAGATGTTCTTTCACAATGATGGCAGCCAATTCGAGATTTGGTGGAAGATGGTTTTCCAAGAGACAAGCTGCACCAAGTGAATCATCATTGCCACCTAGATTTTGGCACGGATCCCAAGAAGAATTTTCAAGTATGGCACTTGAGCCACCAAATTTAGATAAAGTTCTCCGCTTGAATGACTGGGTAGTTCTAAAAGCATCTACCACTTTCTTAGACAAACCCTTACTCTTCCTTGCAGCCTGGCTTGATGTTTGCATAGCCCCTCCAAAATCCTCATTACTGCCAAACAAAGTGAACTGAGTTTCCATAATTTTTGAATTGTCTGGGCAGAGACTGAAAGAAATTGACACCTTCATCTTACCAACAAGGAGTGACTCATTATCACAAATCTCATGTTCCTTGTGGCCACCCTTTCTCCAATGGAATGAGTACATATAGTCCATAGACTTACTACTTCCCAACGCACTGTTTGACAAATTGGCTACAAAGACCTCCTTCCGATCATCAATGGAGAAAACAAAATGTGGATTCCCACCATCCCACATGCACTGGAGAACTCCCAGAGAAGTAGAGGTAGAAGCAGATGAAGAAGACTGATCAGAACATGTAGAATTTGTGCTTGAAGCAGAAGCAAGTCTCTTATGCGCAGTCTCAGATCCATGTTTATGGTTTCCCAGCATCCGTGTTTGTTTTTCTATCTTCTGTGGTGAATAGCCACTAAATCCTCCAGGAGATTTCATAAAATCATAGCTTATCGACCCTTTAACATCATTTACACTTATCCTTCTGAAATTATCATCACCATCTAATTTACCAAGTTTGCTCAGCAGAGGGCTCTTCAGAATATTTATCATACTCTTGCTACCCATAATTGAGCCCACAATCCACTGTCCTGTAGGGCTAATAACCACACTCTCACTCCCAGTGATCATTGGACATTCAAAAATGAACCTAGCCGAATCACATGCATTTTCAGTTCTACATTTAGCTACATTCATGTCATCCCACATAAAGCCCATCTTCGCAGATCCCAAGTTCACAGAGATATCGCATTGAGCTGCTTTTGATGCACTCTTATGTATCAATTCCAGGCAACGGCGAAGATATCTCTCATCTAGGGTAACCATATGCTTTGGAATCTTTGTATCTAAGCCATGAGTACTTCTAAAGAAAAAGTTCTTTATGCTACTTCCACTACTGAACAATTGCTTAACATTTAATATCAGAGTATGCTGTGAATTTACCCGTTTCACCAACCTTCTAGACTTTAATTCAGAAGAATCCAAACCGATGTCTCCAGATACTTCCAGTTCCTTACCCAACCTATCAAGTGAATCTTCTTTTCCCTGGCCATCATTTCGAGTATTGGCCAACTTATTCTCCATCTTCAGCCCCAACAATGCCTACTAATTTCGGTGAAAGTTTATCTCCATCTTCTACCTCAGATTAATCGACAAGATAGCAGACAGCTGAGAGCTCAAATTTCTTATTTTCACTGGGAATCTGAAAATAATATGAATGATTAGCATCTAAAGCGAAAAGAAAAAAAAAACATTGAAAATTAAAAGACAGTAATTACAAAGAGATTTCGAATCAATCTCAGTGTTTACAACGAAGATGACTTACTGGCTCAAAATAAATTCACTGTATAAATATGATAACGCAAAATCCAGTCATGATACTCAAGAGTAGCAAAGGCCATAAGTACTTTCCCTAATAAAATAACACTGATTTTTGGGAGATATCAAATACACCGTATCTCAAACGACAAACAAAATAATTGGACATCAATCAATTCAACTCAATCTATCATACACATCGAGCACAGAGAGGATATTCATAGATAGTGAGAGAGAGAGAGAGAGAAGATTACAAAAAAGATTACATACGTGTTTAAGAAAACCGTAGGACTGCCGCAAATCAAAACAAATTTGGTTTTTTTGGTTTTTGTTTTTATTTCTTTTTCTATTCACCTCAGAATAACCCCGTCGAAGCTCAACTCAGCAAAACAAAACAAATATCCTCAGCCCTTGAATGACCAAAAGATAAGATGAATAATGAATAAAAGGGATGAGGCCAAAGCAGAAAGATGCAGTACCACCTTTTTATTAACACAACCCCACAACCACGAACTAAAACATAATTAATTAATACAAATCAAGTCATAAAAGTACCTAAATGCATCAGTAACAATAAAAGTTGCAAACTTTTGATGAATTAAATAAATAACAAAGAACCAACTTTTTGCTTACCAGAGGAAATGGATCCAAGAAACCACAAAACCAACAACAACCCACATCAAATACAGAGTCAAGCTACAAGAGAGGCAGCAACCCTTCAGCTAATTATACTTCAGATTCAATTCTGAGCCTACCCACTAACCAACTCTCATTGCACAAAACCAACAATGTGCTTTAGAAAAAAAATGGCAACTGTTCTGTTTTAGACAACAGTTTCTAAACTTTTGGTCACAACAAAAGAGAGAAAAGAATGAAGGGAAAAAAAGAAAAACTCAAGCAAAGAAGTTGGGGGCGTCAGCCACGTTTGTTTGTGGAATTTTGGCGTGTGGGGTCGTTTTAATTTTTTTAAACTCAAATTTATTTTCCACTGTTTTTTGTCAATTTAATCTGGGAGATGCCATTATGCCAAAGCCATTGATAGGCAAATGAGCTGGGACGCACCATAGAGATAGGACTCCACCACTAAGGCCAGAACAAAAGGGGGCCACTAGTTGCAGAAATAGAGGAGAGCGCATTTGCTGAAATGGACAGCCATTTGCTTGTTAAATTCATAAATAATTTAAAAATATTTTAAAGATGGTAACTTTGGAATAATTCGAAGTTAATCCTTTTTCTTACTGTTTTATTTTTTTTCCATTGTTTTTGAAATTTTGGACTTTGGTCAGATTTTTGGGTGACATGTGATGAGAGAGAGAGAGAGACAGAGGAGATAATGTGAATATGTGATGAGTAATTGGTCAAGTACAGGTGCAAATCTAGAACCCATGTCTTCTGGTCCTGTTCCTCCCTCCTATGTTTGTTTAGTTTATTTATTGCTGCTCTATTGGATGCTTGGTCTCATGGTCTGGTTTTTGAATGTGCTCATATTCTAGTTGTCAACTGGGCGGCGTTGAATAGACAAAATTATTGTTATGTTATATAAAGTCACTTTCAAATTTCAATTTTCTTAAAGCGACATTATCTTAACAAGTATTTTTCTAAAAAAATAAAAATAACTCAAGGGGATTATTTTATTATTTTTAAATTTAAATACAAAAATAAAAAGAGGAAGAAAGTGTATACTGTATACTATGCCATTCTAGCATGCATCAGTGCTTCCTTATCTCACTCGAAAAGAGATTTTACTTTCAATAAAGCATTATCAAATATCACTAAGAATATATATGGAGTTTTCCATTTGTTGTAAAATCATTGTTAAAAGTTGTCAACTTTCGTAACTCGTTCTTTTCAAACGATAGCCAATTAAAGCTTCTTAAAGCTTTAACAAACTTCTATTTTGATAAATTTTACAACAACTAAGATTCATCACTACCCTTCATCACTAATCAATGTTCTTTGCAAAAACTTCCCAAATATAATTAAATAAAATCACCACCAAGTTTCATAATAATTAACCCTCGGCATAGAAAGAACTTAAGTCACTTTACTGTCCACATCTTCGAGTTGAAGATCCTTGAAGTGGAGAAAGGTGGTGGTTGATGGTCTGGAGGCATAAATTCAAAGGATTCAATCATGATTTTGTGCAGTCTGTGACTGAAAATGGGGCTTCCACTAGTTGAAGTTAGGTGCTGTGTCGTTGGGCGAATGAGGGTCCATTTGCATGACAAAAGGATTCAATTATAGATGCTTCATTAATTTGGTCTAAAATTAATGAACTCAAGAATTGACCTTTGTACAAGGGTAATGCATTGAATTCTCAATCTTTAAGTTACATCAATAAGATAGCGAAACGTGAATAAATTGGATGGGATGAACTTTTGTTATCGCTTTGAGTAATGAGAAATCTATCTTATTATTTTAAAAAATTACTTTTATTTATGTGTATATCATTTTATTTTAAATTCAATATAAGATCGCTAAAAAAAACTAATAATAACGAGAACCTTATGATAGTCGAATTGTAAATCAGTTTTTCCTTTTCCTTTTTCTTTTTTTATTTTTCTTATGTGCATAGTATAAATTGATTTTTCTTTCCAACATTTGAAAATGAAACCGTTGCATCTCTTTATACAAAAAAGAAAAAATTAATAAGAAGACACATTCCGAAATATATGTTTTTTTACTCAAATTATTTGCATCTATCATTTTTTTGTTACGTTTTATAGATGAATTAAAACTTTTTTTATTTTTTATTTTTATTGCACCACCAAGCCAACCTATTTCTTCTATGCTTCTCACACAACTTTATTAGATTTAATTTGAAAACAAAATTTCATAACAACTATTTCTGTAATTTGCTGAGATACCCGGTTGCACATGCAAAATAATAAACACATCTTTTAATTTCTCCAACACAACGCATTCAAAGCCTATTTCGCTACTTTGAATTTGTCATTTGTTTAGACTTTAGATTAGAAGCTACTTTCGGCTGCTAACTCAAATGGTATGCTTGTCATATAATTCACTCTTAACTCCCCAAATTCCCGGTAATATTCAAAATTGTAAACAGAAATGGGACCGACTGAATCTTTTATTCAAAAATAAAATAAAAATAATGGTAGTTATAGACTAGAGATGTAGTTAAGTTTAATTTCTAAGGAATTACCGAACCTCTGTCCCTATGATTGAGTATCGTCAGATGATCAGATAACCAACAAAAACATTCAACTTTGACTATGTGATGATATTTTAAATTTTGAAATACAGTACCTATAAAATAATATGCCCACAGAATAATATAATCTTAGCTTAGTTTCAGATTTTGATTGACAAGATTTGTTTTTATATGAAAGCTCTAAGCAACTACCTCATTGAAAAAAATGAAATCCTTTTTGTTGTTTTGGGGGTCGAAAAGTCTACATTCTACATGCTACCTAACTTTTTGTAGGATTCATTTGTCAAAGTTTTGGAGATTAAGTTCATGAATTTTGGCATTTCAAACTATATAAATAGTAAGCACTTGATTTTGATATTTAAACTTGTCACCTGCGATCAAGACTAATTTCCCTTGCCCTCTTTTGAATTTGATTTGATTCGATTATCCAGGAGGATAGCCCGCCGTTGCCATTAATAAATAAAATTTGACATAAGGGTCAACATTGCCCACTGCCTTTTTATTTATTTAGTGTTATATATCTTACTTTTTTTCTTGCAAAAAATTATAAAATTCAATTAATTCACTTATATCTTATAAAAATTATCAACCATTTAATAAATATCATTTGAGATAAAAAAAAAAAATTATAATATGGATCATCACTGATAAATCTAATTTTACCTTTGTTAACACGACATCTTTGAATTATACATGCTTTTGAATTAGATATCCTTTTATTAATACAAATAGAAATTTGTAGTCAAATTTTGCTCCTCTTCTAGATAAAATTGGACCGAAAAATTGTAACTGATTAAGTTTTATGCTTAATATAGGAAAGAAAATGCCGACTTATAATCTGATCATAGACATCATTTTAAAATTATCCAAGACAGAGATACTATGATAAACATCGACGATCTTAGTTTAGGTTCAGATTTTATAAAATAGGGACGTCTGCTCCTATGTGATTAACTTATTTTTAGTTCTAAATAAAATAGCATAAAAATTTTCTCGTTTTAATTTGTTCTTTTCAAGTTTTCCTTCAGATATATGATTGTTGGGCCACGCATGCTGAAGGAAGCACGGTCAAGACAGTATTAGTAATACTGTCTTCATTTAAAGCATTGGTTGGGCAATTCTTTTAAAGCCTTTTACTCACAAAAGCTTCGGCAATTTTATTTATTTATTTATGATTATTATTATTATTGTTATTATTTGTTTATGCTCTTGGCGATGGCAAAGGGCACTGTGAAAAATCAAAATCATGGCCTACATAAATCACATGACTCAATTCTGAACCAAAAGCTCAGCTACTCACATGCAGATAAGAGTGTGAAATCGGTCATGGGGTGTCCGCTTGGTTGCATGCGGGCCATGTCTTCTCATGTTTCTGAAGTCAATTGGGCTCCCCTAATTGAGCCTGTCTCAGAATTTTATTTTTTTTTCATTAAAACAAAATTTGCTTAGATGAATAATGAATTTGCCTGAATTTTGATTCCACAAAAAATAAAAAAGAATCCAAAAATCAAAAACGGCATCGTTCTAGATGCTGCTTGTTCGGACATCTAACGCGAGCACCAACTTCGAACAAATCAATTTTTTTTTTTCACTTTGATTTTTTTTTTTTTTTTAATATTGCCTTTACAAGATCGGACAATTTTTGACTGACTAAATAACATTGCTGATTTTTTATGCAATAGAAGAAAAGCTTTTTGAAAAAATGGAATGAAAGCAAGTGTTCACCTTCGTGTGCAAACTAAAGAGAGCGTGAATTGGACTTACCAAAATAAAGCTTCTGTCTTATTTAATTACAATGGAGGAAACGCTATGCATTAAAATTACATTAATTTTCTGGAAACTAGCCCTTCAGCAGGCCAGTAAAGTTGCTCAGCTAGTACGCGGACATATTGAACATTAAAAAAAAGGGGGGGAAGAAGGCAATCCGTTACATATCTACAAAAAATTACATTGTGTTTTTTTTTTCCCCACTCACTTAGTTTTCTATATAATCCTGACTCAGTTATTATTCATAATACTTATATATATAATGACCCAATTATTCAATGTTTTAAAATAAACCTGGATCAAAGTAAAATCCTGGCTGCAACAGGGTCCCTGCAAAATTGTAGAATTTTTTTTTTTTTTTTTTGGGGCTGCTCTGTGATGAAACCACTCATATGTTTAGATATATAATAGGATTCTCAATCATATCCAGGATTGCAATGGATTTGAATAGCTGTTGCATTGGTTGAATGTAGTCACACTACTGATGTGTGCAAATATATCTGGATCAACTATGTCATCTTCTTCTTTAACAACTACCTGTAACACAAAAATTTAATTTAGGTTACAAGAACATATTGTAACAAACATTATTTTAAAAAAAAAAATTAATTATATGGGTTTTTTTTTTTTTTTTTGTGTTTTGTTTGCTTACTTCTTCATCATCATCCTCGTCATGAGTGCTACTGGTTGTTCTAGTGGTTTCCCCAAAATCATCATTCTTAGCAAACCTTCCTCTGACTCTAGGCCGGCTATCGGCGAGCGTTTTCCGGCAAGCGTACTGCAAATCAATTTTCATGAACTTGATCGAAGTCAAAATTCAGTTTATGCACTAATGATATAGATTAGAAAAGAAGATTGATGGGGTATTATGTACCTTGATTTTTTTGCTGAAATTCCTCTCATTTCTTTTCTTCATGTACCTGTGAATCTTCTCTCTCCTTTGCTCAACTGATAATTTTCCCACCTTAAAAGTTGAATCTTCCAAGCTAGAGATTTCTGATGCTATAGGAGTAGAGCTTGCAGCCCCTCCCACCATTTGTTGGCTCTCACCACTAAGTGCCTTCTAATGAGAACCAAAAATTAATTTTGTTAGGACTTGTGCTACAAAATGCATAAATTAATTTTAGGCCTTTAAATGCATGTACCCATATTGTCTTTTTGTTACATAATTAAGTAAAAAATGTGTAACCCTTAGTAACACTATGGGGGGTGCGGCGATATGTTACGTGTACCTGCAAGTCACCAGGATTGAACACACGCTGAAGAGAATCCGGGCAGAAAATTCCCCCATTATCACCTTGGAAATCAAGTTCTTGAAATTGCAGCTCAGAGCCTCTGAGGATGCTTCCGGTGAAAAAACCGGCGCCGTCAGTGGATAATGCAGCGGTCATGGTACCGGAGACGGGCATGTAAGTGGGCATGGCGGGGCCAAGGAAAGAGCATGCGGGGGATGGAGGGTTTAAGGGCACATAAGAAGGGACAGAGGAGAGGCAATCTTCTTCGAAAACGGATGGCAGCGGAGGATGATGGCCCAGGAGAGGATTGTTATTAACAGGATCATTAGGGTAGAGTGACACTGAGAGGCCACTATCGATAGTAACAGCATCAGAAATTGGGATTTGATTAGGCTGCATTGAGGAGGAGGTGAAGTCAAATTGGAATTCTTGTGATGAGATGAATTGAGGGACTTGATGGAATGAAGGTGATGAGGAAAAGTCTATGGAAGCAGAGATGTCATTGTCAATCTCTTCTTGTGATGAATCAAAGATTATTGACAGGTTATTGTTGTTGTTGTTGGTCGTCGCGGCACTGGTGGCGGCGGTGGTAGTGGTGCTAGTGGTGGTGGTGGTGGTGGTTGCTGAGGTGGGTGTGTTGTAGTTGTTATTATTAACATTGTTGCTGTTAAAATTGTCTATTTCTGAAGGCAAAGAGCTGGGATTGTTGTTATTGGTGTTATAAGAAGAATTGTCTTCATAGCAACCATTTGAGCAAGATGTAACCTCAGAATTCGGAAGAGTTTCTGAGAATAGATCAGGATCACAGAAATCAAATATTTGAGCACTAATCGGGCTCGAAAGATCATCCTGTAACAACACAAATTAAAAACCAATAATGTTAATTAATTAAGATCATCAAACAATATATATCTATGCAATTAATAGGCAATATGCATGAACATTATTCATTCATTCACCTTTACGTTAGCCATACCAGGAACATGATTCTTGAAAATTTTCATTATGGTTTCTGAAATCCAATTCTCGTATATTAATCATCATGATTTGAAAAAGAAAATCAAAGTTAAAAGGCTAAAAATATTCTCTTTTTTTTTTTCTTTTTCTTTTGAAGTATGAATATGGAATTTAATCAGGGAGAACAAAAAGTCCTACTAGGTTCATTGGGTGTAGTTGCCAAGCACCAATCTTATATCTATAATTGATGAAAAAAACACATCAGCTCTGGTAAAAGAAGATAATATAATACTGGGAATTTTACGTTAAGTAGAAAGATGTGTATCTGTGCTGCATGTGACATGTATCAAGTAAAATGCACCCAAAACAAGCAAAAAACTAAAAACATTTTCACAAGTGGAAAATTAGAGTGTGTTATTTGAGTTCAATTTATAGAAATAGCCACGTTAGAACAAACAAATGGAATTAAAAAGCACTTAAAGAACCCATTAATGTTATGCATGTGAAGTGCTTTTTTTCTTTTCTTTTCCTTTTAGTTAATTATGTTAGAGCCTCTCTCTAATTGTTCTAATCTAAGCGATCACAAGAATCACAATTAAGAAAAAGCTTAAACAAGAAGCATAAAAAGTCATATATATTCCAAAATGATCAAAAGGAAATAAAGGAAGGAAGAAAGAATTGAGGGGAAAACATTGCAGGATTTGATATTGATTACTACTTTGAAGATGGTGACGGTGGCCTTTTTTGAAAGTGACACATTTTTGGTTGGGCATATTAGACATTTAAATTTAGAGTACACAAAGATAGAAAATTTGTATGGGAGTGAATATTTGTCAAACAAGCTTCTTCCACTGAGTCTGTGAGTTTTATTTTTTCTGTTTCAATCAAGTCAACACTGAATTATAATTTTTGTTATTCATCCATTTATTTTTATGAGAATGAAACCAATTGAAGAAAATGACACCACCAAAAGAAACCCCAAAAAAAGAGGATCAATTAGTGGGGATAAGAAAAAAAAAGAAAAGAGAAGAAATACTTGGCTAAGGATTTATGATTTGCGATGTGAAAAAAAGTTTCAAGAACTGCACTTGGGATTAATATTCAAGATTCAATCTCATAAAAGATAGTGAATTTTAAAAAAAAATTCCCAGAAAAGAATGTAGAAACAAATTTTCTTTTTATTGTTTTTAAAAATTATATCTCAAGATCCTTTTTCAAAACATCTTATTCAAACACTTTTCTTTAAAAAAAAAATCAAGGTATATTAAATTTGTAATTGAAACAAACCCTTGGCTTTCAACTAGAAAACAAAGAACAGAATTCAATTTTCATGCATACTGATACAAAACCTGAACTAAACCAAAAGAAAAGAAAATGAACCCATAATTAATTAATTAATTTGCATGCATGTTAATTTACCTCCATGATAACCGAAAAAATAAATAAATAAATAGCTTGTCAAAATTTAGAAAATTACAATCCGGAGCTGCTGCTGCTGCTGTTGCTGATGATCAAATACGTCTTGCAACATCGTTCCTCTCGTCACCCTTCGACGTATCAATAACAATTAAAATTACCTGTAATAATAATAATAATAACCTCCTAAGCTTCAAAATGCAAGAGCAACGACTCCGTCACGCAATAACAAGACACGTGATCATATGCACACGAAGACAGAGCACATGACACAGAAGAAGAAGAAGAAGAAGAAGAAGAAGAGGCTCAAGCTCTCTTATTAGCTTCAGAGAAAAATGAAGAGGTAACAGTGTGTGTTTCTTGATTTTCTTCTTTGTTTTATATTTCGGACAAGTATTAAAATCTTCGCTGATAAAATGGGACAAATGGGGTGTCAAAAGTTAGTTATAAATAGCCGTTGTTTCATTTTAGTTAATTAATTAATTAATTAATCGTTTTTTTATTTTTTTTATTTTTTTATTTTAAGGTTGTCCGTACGGGTCTTTGCCAGGCTGGCGCCTGTCTTAGCGTCAACCCGACACTCACGGATTGCCGATAGTTGCCCAGAGAACGGCGTGGCGTCCGACACGCGTCCGCCGTGGTGACGTGGCGACACTGGTGACGTGGCTGTGGCACCGGTCAAACCAGAATTCAGGTTGACCAAGCCTCCCGTACGGTTTCAACTTTGATCGCGGTCCCGGTCCCTTTGCACTCCCCCCTGAGTGGAGTTCCAAATATAGCCTTTTGCCTTAATGAATAACACTAATTTTCTCTCACTCGTCCCACTAATAAAAATGAAGAATATTATATCTCAAAGAAAGGATAAGGACGCCCCATAATTTACTAAAATAATCACATAAGAATTCTATATGATCATTTCTAAAAATCAAATCATCTTTTGATAATTTTATACATAACACACGACTCGAGAAAATTTTAGATCGTTGAAACTTTCTAATCCTAAATCTATGTTGTTGTAACATTTTTATGAGAAGATTTGGTGGAATTGTTAATTAGTCACACTGTTGGGTCATGGCAAGATAATTAACTTAACTTACAACTCAGGAAAACCATTTGGAATTTGAATAGTGTGATTTGGATTGAACAAGTGATGAGAATAAGAGAAGAGTTTGTTACCACAACAATCATTACCGCTTAGAATATATTGCATATGTGGAATAGTTGTTAACTTTAGACCAAATATATAATTCGATAGAGCTAGGATAAATATGAAGGAGCTACATCACATATGCAACATATGATTCCTAAAATGACATGATCATGATTGATCTAGCAAGACCAAACTTTGAAATATATGCTTTTCAACTTGAGGAAAAATCCTTTTGCAACTATTTGAGTTGTGGCTATCAATGTCAGTCTCGCTGCTTCTGTTCTCAATTTGAAGTTATGCATTTCGTCTTGATAACTTTCATGCTATCCGCATTTTTTGATCGTGAAAGATCAACAATTTGGAGACACGATTCCTTTTTAACTTTTGAGAAAAAGAAATTGATAGATTAGTCTTAAATCACAAATATTTACTGCAACGTCTTAGACCTAATCATAATTAGATACTGTCCACTTTACGCGAATAATCCATCATAGTTTTATTATTGAACTTTACAGTCTAGAATAATTTCACTAAAGAATAGAACCCATAACTTATAATTAAATAAGTCAAAAACCATCCACTCATTAGTAATGTGAGATATTATATCTAGAAGTTAATAATTTTTCCTTAAAACAATTTACTTCCATTAAGAGAAAATAATAACCTAAAGTAAGTGGAGTTCAATCTAATGTTTCATGATTATGTTTTAGAAGTTCAAAAATATTAGAATGATGAATTGGAGGGATAACGAAGTGGAGGGCTAGAAGAAGCTTGAAATTGAAGCTCACTGTTGAGCTTTGCAATCAAGAAATTGACATTTTTCTTTTAATGTATGTCCATATCAAAGTTTAAATGGGGGCATTATCAACAAAAGAGAATGTTTGAACAGAGTCACTTGTACAGTAGTACTTCAAATAGAGGTTGAAAATGCCATAACATCAAGTGCAATTCATTAAAAGTAACTGCCACATTTTCGGAATCCAAAATTAACTTTTATGTCATGCCTCTTTCTTATCATATTATCCTTTTTTTTCGGTGTATTAAATTATTTGGTATTAAAAAATTATATTGAATTTTGACTAATTTAAATTCGAACCAGGTAGGACCATTAGGGCGGCAAATCTCTCCCAACAAGTATTTGCGCCGCCGAACGCCGCTTTTAATATAATTATCATAATTACAACAGATAAATAATCAACTTTAAAGATAATAAGTTAAATGTTTGGTAAATTTTATTTTCAGAAGTACTGTGAGTTTTGAAAGTAATTATATACGTTTAATAAATTTTACTGTTAAACTGCTGAGAGAAAATAAATGACAAAAATATACATAATATAAGAAAAAATTTACTTGTACATATAAAAACGTATACATATAATATTTTTAATGGTGTATTATAATAATTTTTACTAAAAATAAAATTTATAATATATTGATTTTATTTTTTTATTTTTGTTGTCTTAAAACAATTGATAATTAAATTTATAATATAGTTAAACAAATTTAATAATAATTCGACCAACAAAATTGATATTAATAAATTTATATTGAAGAATTATATATCAAAGTTTATTAAAATATTTATTTTATTTCTAATTTGAATAAGGATAATTTTGGGTTTATTTAATAATTTTAAGAATATTTATGAAATTATATTAAAGGATAAAATTGATTCTTAAAATCAGAATTTAAAAGTTATTCTTTCTCTGTTTTTCAAAATCAGCTGTAGAAGGGGTTGATTTTGACAAAAGTGATTTTGATTTTTCTTTTACCAAACACTAAAATTAAATTTTAGATTTTCAAAATTACTTTTAAGTCTCCTAAAGGCAATCCAAAACAGGCTGTTAATACAGCTACATTCTCAAGTCTCGAACTAAAATTTTTAGTTAAATTAAAAACAACCCATGCCAACTGATCTACGAACTTGTTGTTTTATGATATTATCCTTTAGTACTTCAAAATTTATCATAAATTCATATTTTATTCGGTCATTGTTTTGAATAGAACCTAACTTTCTTTGAAAGAATACACGAAGAGAATCAATTAGACTTTTGAATTGATATTATTGGACCTATTTGCATTTATTAATTGTTCTTTTGGTGTAAAAAAGATGAAAATGACATTGTTTTATCGAAAAAGAAAAGAGAAGGATTAGAATGACCTTGTTCGTGTCCGCAGCCGGGTAATTTTAGTTCCTTGATTAGCATATCACTACGAACATATCCCTTACGCGACGTGCAATAGCGCAGTGGCTCCACCGCCTCCACTTATCACAAAGAACATTAAAAAAAGGGAGTTACATTGATTCAATTAACCAACCATGGTTCAATATGCAGTGGACAAACGATTTCTTCAATGTATTAACTAAAATTTTTTATTAATGTGAAAAAAAATGAATTTTCAAGAGCATGCTTTTTCCCAATAAATTTTTCAATCTATGGCTAAATTGTGCATGAGTAAATGGAAATATAAGTTTTTTTTTTCTACATATATACAGTAGAGCATCAGTTGTCTATACAAATTATACATATGTGATTAGATACATATGGTCGCCCATCATAAATTGTGCGACTGCACTCGCTTAATTAATTTTCATAAATTATATATGATACAAAAAGTAAACTCTAATGATATTTATATTAATTAGGTAAGCAATTGCGCGCATTTGCTCAATCTTCATGGATCATCATAAATAGAACGAAGAACAAATTAACACTAATACCGGTTTACATTAATTTCATAGCCTTAGCTGCAGAATTTCTTTAGCTAGCTTGATCCCATGAGCAAATTTATTGCAATTGAACTCAATCCCATAACAAATACAATATTAAAAAGATTATCAGTTTTTTTTTTTAACAAATTTAATTCTTCACAAATGATTATGGTGGAAGTGGAACTCTTCTTCATTTAAGTTCCATGTAAGTCCAACAAGTGAGCCACCACTAAGTTATTTAGTTGTTCTTTAAAGAACCGACTTGTCATTTATGGAGCCTTAAGAACAGAGCATAGCACTTAAAGCGAAATTCAAAAAACAAAATAGGCACAACAAAATCAGTGAAGGAAATATGATTTAATAGAACCCCAACCAGAAGAAACTAGGCTTAAGAAAGACATGGTTGAAGAAAATTTTTTATTATAAAATCATTAGATAATCTCCGTATGAGAGGGTAGCCAAGTATTCAACACTATAAATAAATTCATTTCTCTTATTATAAATAAAGATAGAGCTTTTATTTCAACACGAAGACCCACATGTTTTAAACTCTAAATTTAAAATACGTAACTGACTCGTTGGCTTAATAGGAATATATTGTGTTAAACCATAATTAATTAGAACCACAGTCATATCTAATTCCAGAAATTGAAATTCCCCTCATTGCCTGACCGGCTGGCCTCTGGCCAAATATATGTCGATTATCACGCCTCCTGCTCGAAATGCACTCTACCCATTGGTGAGACAAATGAAGACTTAATCCTACAGACGGCTTAGCTTCCCACAATGCGGGCCCCACAATGCATTTCTTCCCAAGATAATTTTACAACAAAAAAACTATAATTAACTAGACATAGTCATTTAGGATCAAAATTTTCTCGTGACATGAACTTTTCTAAATTCTAACATCCAAACAAATGATGACAACTATAGCACCGAATATCTCTTTCATTTGGAGTACGGCCTAAGTGCTTTGTCCAACAGAATTTAATCAAAAGCTAGCAAGAGAGCATCGTAAGATCAAGCAGAATAAAGCTCAAAACCAAAATGTAAAATTGGCCCCAACTTTGACGAACTTGCATCATCCTAATCAACTTATCATCAACATATGCCTTGTGTTCGCGTGTTTCCTCGCCCACCTAACCGAGAGTCTCGATAGACATATGCTATTCTAGTCATATTATTACTTTCATTTATGCCAAATTTTACGCCTATTTTGGCAATTCAGATACCCTTCTAGAGAGCTCCCGCTTTGCCTGTTTCGGCAAAAATTCGAGGCCAGATGTTATGTATACGGGTGGGTTTCTTTTGTTAGATGGTAATCAATTTGTTTTTGAAAAATAAAATACTCTAATTTCGAATCAAGAATTATGTTAAACAAAAATACGACTCTCTTTTTTGTCATTGAAGATATATATGTATCAAACATATTCCCAGCAACGAGAGGACGTAAGGATCAATCACAAGTATGGCAATGGCTCACTGATTAAACCTAGTCACACGGATGCCGTATTTATCGGGCCTTGCGGATTCTACATAGGTATTATTTGCAAAGACGGAAGATGGAACATTAATTAAAGAGATCTTGTGTTGTGTGATTATGATTTTAGGTATGTTTGTGACGAGGTTGAACAAGAATTGTAGCCTGTTTATCGACTAAAGTGTTTTGTAAACACTAACCATCATATTTTAATTTATGTTAATGTGATTATTCACATATATCATGGAAAATATTTTATATCTTTAATAATTTTGTTAAAATAATTATTTAAAATTTATATTTATATAGACATTAAATTGTTTACATAGTTATACTTTTTTTCACAAAGAATCAGTTTAAAAGCTCCAGCATTTCAATCCCAAACACACCCTTTGATCTTCTAATCATTGGCTTCAATTACACATATCTTACATTATAATTTGAAAGCAATCTAAAGTGCAAAAATATTTAACCAATAAGAAATATGAAAAGAATAATAGCTTATTCTAAATTTGTCCAATTTATTTTAGTTAGACAAGAAGTGATATAGCTAGAAAATTAAAAAGGACAAAAGGATTTATTATGAATGTAAATAATTTGTTAGGAAAAAAAATTTTCACGTGTTTAATTTTTATTTGTCCTTAACTGTAATTTTATTTAAAGTGAAGTTTTATAAGAATAATGAAGGAGTGCCAATAACTTCACTCTTTTTTTCAAGTTCACAAGATTTGTTTGAGGAAGGAACTTAAAACTTGCAAGCAAAGTATGGGCATAAATCTCCACTGTCTCTTCATTAATAATTTTGTATGTCCTTTGCGAAATAAGATTGTACTTAAAGTTGATCAGGATCATAGAATTGATGCAATAGACCTATATGCTTAGGATTGGTATGAAATTGGATGTGAGAAGCAAGTTGCTGGGAGAATTAATGCAGATTTAAAGCAACGCACAAGTAAAATTGAGACAATCTCGCATGCAAGGAGACATATATAACTTAGCATTTAAACATTTTACCATATATGCTCATGTCCATGTCCCCTTTGTGTTCTGCCTTAAATGGTTGAAGCCCTAGACTTTTTAAAAAATTGGCCTACTCGCATGGACACCATTCAATTAAAGAAATGAGAAAGCCACATGCAGGCAGGCTGGCACGTTTGAAGAGAATTGTTCTTCTCTCCACAATCACAAAGTTATCATTGGTGCCTCTTAGTGGTGCTTTGTTGTTTCAAAGAATGCTTTATTTTGTGAGAAGAAAATGAAATAGTTGATTTTGTGTATCTTCAAAGATTTCCATCGAGTGGTGTGTGTTCTTCTCTGCGTGCTTTTGTCGCAAACGCTAATTATCTTTCAGTTGGTGACATTACATCTCTTTCTTAACAAGATTAGCTTGTTTTATTTAAAAATTGTATTTGAGTCCTCTGTGTGCATGAGATGATTTTTATTTTTTTTTTGTTTTACGTTTAATTTTTAATCTAAATGTATACGGAAGTAGATTCGGCTTAAAGTAGGTCTAGACATTTTAGTTATAACACAATTTATTTAGAAACTCTAAACAAATTTCTATTTGTAAATAGGCATTACTGATGAAAGATTTTCTTCTAAATGTCGAGACTTTGCTACTTAAACGCTACCTACTCATTTATCAACAACTAGAATAAAACGTTTGGGATAAGTTTTGAAAAAAATTTAGCATTATTCTAAAGTACGAAGAGCACTTTAATTTTAGTAAATTTCGGTGGTGTCTTTTAAACCATTTTTTATTTGCATTTTTTTTTTTTTACTAACTTAGGTCATTTTTATCATGACACAACCGGAAATTTCTATCCTATTATGAGACTTGCCTAACATATTAATATTTGGACAAATATATCTAAGCCGGTCCATAATTGGAGACAAAAAATTTATTTAGCTCCATTTAGGGTTGGTAAATTAAGGGCTTGGGTTAGGCTTTTTTAAGCCCAGACCCAAGCCCTTTAGATAAGAAGTGAAAGGGCTGGGGTTGGGCCGGGCCCATTATTGCCTGGACTTTTACTTATTTTTTTAAAAATTATTATAAATTTGAAATAAATTAACAATAATTAAGTTGTTATAATCAATAATAAATTAAAGAAAATAAATATTTCAAAATAAATTAATAAAATAGAAGACTTGAGTTTAGCCTATAATTTTTTTCATAAGCCCTTGTCCAGCCCCTCATGTGCGAAATCTAGTCCAAAACCTGTGGAAATAGGCTAGGCCGGCCTTGACTTTTTTGCCATCCTTGCCCTTACTCACAATTGTGGGAGGAGAGAGAAGGTCCTTATTGCTCCAAGGGACTCGAACATACGCCTTCAATTTTAAGGGGGCATATTCTTTATTTTTGGTTTAGCACTTTAGCTTACATTAGTTCCAAGAATTTTAGTCGCACGCAAACCAATACTCATGGTGATAAAAGTATAATTGTTCATCTTAACAATGTACTATGTTAATCTCTCATAAATAGTGTACTATGTTAATAATATATTGATCTTGTAAGATTTTGCTTTAAACTTTAAAAAAAAAATTAGGTTGGCAAATGGGCAAATCCCAAATTAATTTTTACTTTAAACTCATCGTTTATATTATGTTAATCGTGTCGTTGATTTACTATGTATCTAGCAGCCCGGTGGCAACCGTTTGAATGCCACCATTCAATTCACAGCATTATGCTAAGGCTTAATTTCTTCTATTTTTATTTAAGAGGGCATATCCCCAACCAATTTGAGGAGAGTTAACGAAGATAGTCTTAGTAGATTTGTTATTGTAAATATAGGTATCACCGTTATTAAACCCCAATATTTTATATTTGTAGCTCTTTCTTCATAAAATTTAAAAAAGGACAAAAAATTACTCAATTAATTATTACTATCATCTCGATTAAATTTACTAAATTGTAAACATATTTTTTCATAAAAAAATTATTATTATTAGGTAATATATTTCTTCATTGATTCAAAATTATTTTGATTTTTATTAAAAAATTAATTATATCAAATATTAGAATTTAAAGATAATTAGGGTTCATTATTTTGTGAAAATATAATAATTTAGTTAAATTCATAATAATCCTTTTATGTAATTTATTGTAGTAATAGAATTATGGTTTAAAAAAATGGGGTTATACGTGGATATTAAAGAGTGAAAAGCATTACTCAGATATAATAGATTAAAAAAATTGAATTTGGGATGAAGGATAGAGCAAATTTAGAATTTAATGGGGTCTATTAAACAAACTGAACAAGGATCATTTTATTTTGAACGAAGTGGCCCAAGCCCAAAACATCAGCTCGAAATCGTTTTGTGACTACTTGTAACCCAGGAGTCCCAAGTCCAAATGAACTCAATACGGTGAGTCGCTTTGGTTCTATTTACGTATCCCTAGATATCAACGCGCTGCCTTCTCTAGGGGTGGGCACGGTTCGGATAAAAAATTAGCAGAACTAATTTAAATCGATTTTTTTATAAAAAGAATTAAATAAGAACCAAACTCAATAAAAACTAAACATAAACGGATTTTTTTTGTTTTGCTTTTTTCTTGCCTACGACTTATTTCAATTTCTAAATTTTTGACCTCATGAATGTAAGAATTTATAACAACCAAGTTAATTATTATAACAAAAGCAATATATGAAAAATATGATGATTTAAATAATAGGTTTTATGTTCTAATAAAATGATATTATCTAGTTACATTGAATACAAAAATGTGACATTAGTAATATAATGTCTACAATTAAGTTAAATTACCATTCAATACACCAATTTCTTAAGAATTTGTCATGTGAATTTACTCTCATCGTTTAAATTTATACTCAATTTTCGCTCACCAAATAGACCCATAACTCAAGCTTTTAATTTTCTCAGATAAACAATTAGTTCCCAACCATGTTTCAATAACAAGAAACCACATGCAGCCTAACAGATTTAATCATTGAAAAGGGTGTACCGAGTAGCGGAGTAGATTTAGAATTTTGATTTTAGGGAATTAGGGTTTCTTTTGGTGGTAATAGTAATATATATATATATTGTAATCATACAGATGCACGCCTATTTTAATTATCAGAACCACCAATTAAAATTTTATGTTGTCAATTTAAATAAAATTTAAAAATCTGCTTTTTTCTTCTTCGATTTAATTTAAATAAACCAAATATCAACCCAGATTTCGCTTTTTTACCAATTATATATTTCGGTTTTTTAAAAAAATTAAAACCGCTCCAAACGATACGGTTCGGATCGGTTCGGTTCGGTTTTCAATATTATGCGGTTTTTTTGCCCAGCCCTAACCTTCTCCCTCGTTTTCTCTCTGTCTCAATCCTTTTCTCTTTACCCCTGCTGCTCCATCCATTCTAATTGCAATCGCAAATCAAGTAGAAAAACTAAAGCAGCGTCGTTTCCCTCCTCCGCAAGTCAACTGAAGTAACCAGTGCATTCTCACTGCCACAATGAATTGCTCAAGTAACTCTCTCTCTCTCCTCTCTCTCTCTCTCTCTCTCTCTCTCTTTCTTTCACTTTCTTTTTCCCCGGTTAAACGCACCATTTTATGAACTAATTTCTTGATTTCTTTCGTTCGTCCGTTCAGTCTCCAGCGAGGTGCCGGAAGAGCCTGTTGTTTCGAAGAACTCAGGTTTACTCTTCGAGAAGCGCTTAATCGAGAGACACATATTGGTATGCTTTTTTTTCCTTTTTTTTTTAAAACTTAAATTCTAGGGTTCCGGTTTCTGTTTTCTGTTTCACATTCTTCAGTTAAACATATAAGCTATATAATTTAATTTTTTTTGTAAACTGAGTTTAGGGCTTCGTGTTGTTTATTGTTTAGTTACTTACAATGCTTGAATTTGATTTTACTTATGAATTCCCACTCGTTATGCAGGTTTAGATTTAATGGTTTAATTTATATATCTGTATCACAATTTGACAAGTTTTTTTTATTTATTTTGTGCATTAGGATTATGGAAAATGTCCTATTACAGGGGAACCACTTACTATGGACGACATTGTTCCAATCAAAACAGGCAAGGTATGCTTGGCATCAATTCTTCTTGTTGCATTTTTTGGTTAGTTGGAAGTTCTCGTCATCATTATTTAATGTACTCTTGCCTGATAATTTTTTTCTTTTACTCAATGGCTTGCCAAGCAGATTGTGAAGCCCAGACCATTGACAGCTGCTAGCATTCCTGGGATGCTTGGAATGTTCCAGAATGTATGTGTTTCTGATTTATTGCCCTGTGCCTTCTGTGTTAAATGTATAAGTTTGTCTGTAAGGATGTTTTAGTCAGTACTTAAAAAGAATTTGACTTTTGACTTCACTTGTTTTTCCATAAACGTCTTTTTTAGCATATTACCAATTTGCTGCCAAGTTATCAGCTTGTAATAAGCTCTGATTCTTATGGAGATCTTTTTCTTTCCATGTAATATGCGGTTTCCCAGCTTTTAGCCCGTGTTTTTCATCCATATTATTGGATTGTTTCTTTATCATTAGGTCTCTTCATTCCATAATAATTTAGAATGTACGACATAGATATTATGTCTTAGTGTTTTCTTGCCAATTACTTTTATGCCAGATTTATCCAGTATACTTTACAAGATAGAGCTATCATAAGATTTTTGTTTTGGGATCCCTTGTTCTGTGCTCTTCTAATTTTTTTAATTTTTTAATTTTTTATTTTGAAAAGTGAATACTTCTTTTATAAATAATGGTAATTATACATTATTTAATGCATTTACAATTTTTTTACTGTAATATTGCTGATTTCTTGGTGACACTTATTCAAATTCAAGATTTTAATTGATACTAAATTTTACATTTTAATATATGATTCTTTATTATATTTCCTGATAGTCACATCGTTTGTCTAATTGTAGGAATGGGATGGTTTGATGCTATCCAATTTTGCTTTGGAGCAACAACTTCATACAGCAAGGCAAGAGCTAAGTCATGCATTGTACCAGGTGATAGCATACTAGGTTATGCCTGCTAAAGTTTAATTCTCATATTTTCTCCTTATGTGGGGCATTTATTGTATATGATACGTATCATCTGTTTGATGGTATTGATATACGTACTGTATTGTGCTAGCTGAAGTTAATGGGAATATGAGTTTGCTGCTAAATAATTGATTTTTGTAGGTAATTAGTTTACAGGCTTGCTGCTATCGCTATGAAATGTATTTATCCAGAAAATAAGTATTGAGCCTTATCATTTTTTGCCTTAAAAAAAAAAGAGAGAATTACATATTTGCACTTTATGTCTTATTTTGTTTGATCATAGCCTATACAAATTGCAATTAAATCATCACTTGAGTGGCTCACTGACCCTAGCATATTGATTTGTCCTCAGCATGATGCTGCTTGTCGTGTGATTGCTAGACTTAAAAAGGAAAGGGATGAAGCAAGGTCATTACTTTCGCAATCTGAAAGACAGATAATGCCTGCAGCATCAACTGCAGTTACATCTAATGCTGCTCTTAGCAATGGGAAAAGAGGTTCTTTCTCTTGTGCAGTTTTAGGTTTTCTTTTGTTTCAGTATCTTTCAGATTAACCTTTTACTTATTATTATCCCATTCGATATCTTAGCCCCTGAGGATGAGGATTTGGGCCCTGCTGGAAAGAAATTACATACTGGAATTACTCCTGCGATTATTGCTGAGCTGACAGACTGTAATGCTGCTCTTTCACATCAGCGGAAAAAGCGGCCGGTACTCTTATAGATGTGGATGATTATACTAACACAAGTTTCTTCTGTGACTTTCTCTTTGTTTGATTTGTAACATCTCATCTATTTTTCCTCTTTGCCTCCTTGTTATGTTTTAGACATTTAATCAGACATTTTGCACAATATTGTTCAATGATCTTTAATTTCTGTTTATTAGTACTTCTTTTTCTTTTTCATCTCTTCTTCTTAATGTCTTCTCTTTTCAGGTTCCTCCAGCTTTGGCTCCCATTGATGCTTTGGAGAGGTATACTCAGCTTGCTAGTCATCCTCTTCACAAAACTAGCAAACCTGGCATTGTTTCTCTTGATATCCATTACTCCAAGGTATGTTATCCTGTCAGTTTAACTTAATTAATGAAATCTCTGCAGTATTTGGAACCACATTTAGGGGGTCGTAGTAGTTTAGTGTGCATGTAGTGAAGGCATATTCTGATTTGTTATAGTTTAGCGCGCATGCAGAAGGCAGATTCCGATTTGTTATAGTTTAGTATGCATGCAGTGAAGGCAGCTTCTGATTTGTTATGTGAATGATTTATTAATTTTCATACCAAGGTTGAGGCAGGTCTTCAGTCCACAGCTCTTGTGCTGCATTCTCATGCTCTTGGTTTCTTAAAATCCTCTCCTTATCTACAACCTTTCATTTGGTAACAACTGTCCCAACACTTGGTTCAAATACCCCATTTCCAGTTGTTGAACTGTGGTTATTGTCATTTATGAATCTTTCAATTTATTTTTGTTAGATGCCTATGGTAATTACCCCCAACTCTAGCATTAGGTTTTCGCTTCAAGGTATACTGGTATAGGCAGTTGCTTCTTCAATGCTGCTGTATAAATTGTTGTTCTTCTATATCTGCCTCTCGAAGAATAGATTTGAAACTTAAATCCACTGTAATTTTACCAGAAATGTGCCTAAACAATGTACATGGATAAAATGAGATGGGAGAAGATGCTGAGATGTAAAGGTCAAATTGTAGATTTTTCATTTTTTTTCTCAGAAGCTGCCTTAAGTGATACTTCTGTTTAATAGGTATTATATGAATTTTGTATATACAGAATGTAGCATGTGGGGCACTGCCTAAAATTTATCATGTTGGTGGGCTATGAGGTGGGGGAAATTTTGGTGTTTAACTTTAAAATAGTTGAGAAAGTGATGGATTCTTATTAAAAATTTGTAAAGATGATTCCACTTGGCTTGCCATGGAAATTGAAGATTTATTTCTGGAAATTTTGAATATTGACGCACAAAAGGGTTGTAAGCCTAATCTTGCACATGGACTCACAACTTCAGCTAGGAGTTTCAATTCAAGTTTATAGTTCTGGATATTGATATGCTTTCTTGACACTTTGATATTAGTCGACTCATTTATGATTTTAATGCCCTGGTTAAAGCTTTTGACTTCTTGTTTTGTTTTTATTATCAGGATGTCATTGCAACCGGAGGAGTTGATACCAATGCTGTACTTTTTGATCGACCATCAGGACAGATCGTCGCTACCCTGAGTGGTCACTCGAAGAAGGTTACTTTTTTTTTGCTTTCTTTTTCCTTTTTCCCTTCTTTTTCCTTTTTCCCTTCATCCCCCCCCCCCCCCCCCGGCCGGTCGTTTGCATTTAAATTTTATTGTCTGAGACATTTTTACCTTGCTAGGTTACTAGCGTTAAATTTGTCACAGAAGGTGATCTATTCTTAACAAGCTCAGCTGATAAGGTAGGTCATTCTCAACTTTATCTGCCTCAGATTTCAAGTCTGGTTTGTTTGTGGTCTTCTCAATTTGACATTATACAAGCATTACATTTGTTATATTTCATCTTACGAAAAGTCTAGACTGAAAAATATGAGGGGATGGTACCAGCTACTCAAATATAAAGTGGAAGAATTGATTATCTTTTTTCTTTCAATAATTGATCCATGAGACTTTTGAGGAATTGGGGTTCATTTACTTTGTGCTTCTACTTTTGGATTGGGGGACTATGGCCGTACACCTTTCAGCACTGTGATATGCTGGATTGTAGGTTGTGAACATGTCATTACTGAGAACTTCAGCTTGACATTGCATACTTAGTTGAGATGCCAATTTTTCTTCTGTAGCAGCAATGTATGAGGGGAAAACTAAATTATCCTATAAATTAGGACAAATGATGAAGATGTAGTCAAGTCAGGATAGATGTTTCTCTTACAGCATTAAACAAAATACGATATGCCAATTGTTCTTCTATAGCAGCAATGAATGAGTGGAAAACCAAATTATCCTATAAATTGGGGCGAATGATAAACATGTAGTTATGTTGGGATAGATGTTTCTCTTACAGCATTAAACAAAACATGATATATTAAGGAGCTATGAATGAGTGGAAAACGAAATTATCCTATAAATTGGGTCGAATGATAAACATGTAGTTATGTTGGGATAGATGTTTCTCTTACAGCATTAAACTAAACATGATATATTAAGGACTGGTTTGATGGCCGTTCCGTGTCCAGAATACCATATAACTTTTGCCTAGAAAAGTATGTTCAATGCTCGTATATTTCTCAGTGTTGGTGTTTGTATCATTCTTTCTGTATGGATTTATTTTTGAATGGGATGTTGTGCCACTCCTTAGCCACTTAGAATTTTAGCCCACTTGATTGTGATTTTAATTCATATGTGTGAACTACTATACTTTCCACTTTGGTTTTAGCATCTCTTTCAATCTTGATATGTTTCTTCATTTGCAGACTGTTCGTGTGTGGCAAGGATCTGAAGATGGAAATTATGATTGTAAGCACACTTTGAAGGATCATACTGCTGAGGTAAATATGTTCTTTCAAGCATGTATTTGTTTTATAACCAGTGAATCTTGTAGCATCATGTATGAATTAAAGTTGCAAAATGGTGGATGCTGTTTACTTGGTTATGGAGTGAATTATTGTTGATACACTGTAAAATATGACATCCTTGATTTCTTGATGATCAAGTTCCTATGTGTTGTGGACATCATGACATGAGGCAAATTTTGTCAGATTAGCCTAGTTTAAAGTTTCTTTGTTCTTTCTATTTTATTCTTGTCTGTGAGTGCATGCCCTACATTTGCTCTTCATTACTTTATTGTGCTATATTTTAATGTAAAATGATATGCCTCAGGTGCAAGCTGTCACGGTCCATGCCACGAACAAATACTTTGTGACTGCTTCTCTTGATAATACATGGTGCTTTTACGATCTTTCTTCTGGTATATGCCTGACACAGGTCTGATCTCTCTCCTTTCCCTCCTTCCAGTTTCGGAGTTGTGAAAAAGTGCGTTGTATTTTGTTGTTGTTCATTAAATAGACTTGAAATGCCAAACTGGTTGTACTTATTATGTTCCATTGATGGAGTCAAGTCACAGAATCCATGATGCTATTAAGAAGAGTGATATGTGTTGTATGAAATATTTTTTTATACTTGTTTGGTGCTGGTTAAGAGCAAAACAGGGTGGATTTATTCTTTTCTCTTTTTCAGTCATAAAGAAATTAGAGGGAAGGAACATGGGGTTATAGTGCCATCGGTCCAAGCCCACAAAACTTGATGATTCCATATTGGAGGGAAAGAAGGATGGGGATAATAAAGTCGTTAGAGGGGAATCATTTATATCAGTGAAAATGTAAATTAAGGATATTTTCAAAAGTGTCCTGTGGTCAAATTCAACATATGAACTTTTTTTTCCCTACTCAACTCATTGAAAAAATAACAAAAGAAATTAACATGTTGTAACGAAAAATTTATTGTCCTCCCACCTCTGGACAAGTGGAATAACCATTTATTTCTGCAGGTTTCAGACGCTGGAACCGACGGTAGACCTGAGGGTTATACATCTGCAGCTTTTCATCCTGATGGTCTCATCCTTGGAACGGGCACCTCAGAAGCTCTTGTTAAAATTTGGGATGTCAAAAGTCAGGTTGTGAAATTATCTGATGCATCCTCTTGTGGTTAAATTTATTCTTCTTACTTTCTTTAATTTCTTCTAATGGTTTGCAGGCGAATGTGGCGAAATTTGATGGACATGTTGGAGCAGTTACAGCCATATCCTTTTCAGAAAATGGTTATTACCTTGCGGTAGGTTTTTAACTGTTAATAGTAAGTAGTGGATGTAGGATCTTATATGTCATGATCTGACTGAAATGTTTGAACTGGACAGACGGCAGCCCATGATGGTGTGAAGCTGTGGGACCTGCGTAAATTGAAGAACTTCCGTTCATTTGAATCTTCTGATTCTGAGACACCTACCAACTCAGGTATGTGTTATCTTGATTGTTCTTGCTTTATAGCTGTCCTCTTTCTTTGCCATGGAATTATTTATATGCTCTCTATGTACAACTCATTCTAAATCTTATTAATTCATTGTATGAGCTCATTGGAAAGTTTTGGAGCTTGCTTTTGCGAGTAGTAGTTTATTAATACTTTTCATCTCCTTCTGTTCAAGAAACTAAATGTGGTTTATGTGATCTCCTGTCCATGCTGGAAAGAGCTCAAAATTTTTTGCATCTGTCACTTCAATTTTTACCTCTGAAATATTTGTCATAGCTTTGTATAATGGGGCTTGATTTCTGGTTCTTGCAGTGGATTTCGACCATAATGGATCTTACCTCGCAGTTGCAAGTGCAGATATAAGGTAAGTTTTTCTTATGGACCTTGAAGGGACTATCGTGTTTGGATATTTTGTGATTGGACTAGGACCTCTAGTCGTGTCTATGCATTCTATGAAAATGAGCCTGAAGATTATAATTGGATATTTTGTGGTTGGAGTAGGACCTCTGGTCATGTGTATGCATTCTATAAAAATGAGCCCGAAGATTATAAATTTGTATCATATAACTGGTGAAGTTGCACGAACAAATGACTGAGTATTTTGAAGTCTCAACTAATTTGTAGCCTACTCTTCATATCATATTGATAAGTTACATGCTTCTGCAGAGTCTACCAAGTGGCCAGTGTTAAAGCTGATTGGAATTGTATCAAAACTTTTCCTGATTTATCAGGCACAGGTGCTGCTTCTTTCTTGTTTCTATTTGTGCTTGGCCAGACCTGCTGTAGTTAACGAGTCTCTGGATTTGATTGATACTATGAAATCTGTTCTGTTTACAGGTAAGGCAACTTGTGTGAAATTTGGTCCAGATGCGAAATACATTGCTGTGGGATCAATGGACCGCAATCTACGTGTATTTGGTCTGCCTGGCAATGATGCTCCATCAGAATCATAGAGCATCCTAAAACTTAACCAATTTGAGAGGTGGGTACTGCCATTTTTCGCAGCCTACATTAGTGTTTTTGTTCCGTTGGAGATGACATGATTGGTGGAGGAGTGGTGCTAGTTCTGGTTCCATACATGTCTCTGTTCTTAAATTGTGGCATAGTGTTGTAGACCGTGTCTGGGATTTGAGGGCCAAAAAAATGGGGAAACTGTTTCTTTACAGCCAATCTTTTGTATCACTTTCACTGTTAAACTTTCAAAATAATTTACCTGTTTATTTTGTACTTCTGTTATTATTTTTTAGAGAATCAACTGTTTTACGGATGCTAACTTCCATTTGAAATTGGTGACTGGCCATGTTCTTGGGGGTTGCTTTTATGGAAATGAGTGGGCATGGGCTAGGTACGGTAAGGCCTTTTTTTTTTTTTTTGAGTATGTACCGAGTCTGTTAAGTCAATCATGCCAAGTGAGTTTGGTTATCATCACCATATTTGAGAATTGTTATATGTGAAGTAAAATTGGAGGTGGCAATTTGTGTCACGATTCGTTTGATTTGATTATTTGATTTAATTTGATATCAATTAAATGAGTTTGAATTTGAAAAAATTGATTCGTTTAATAAATGATTAAATTAAATTTAATTCGTTAATTAAACTAATTGAATTTGGGTTTTAAGATATTAATTTGTTTATTCGTTTATAATTCGTGTAATAAGTGGGTCATAAACAAACTGAATACGTTAAAGTTAATTTGTTATTCGTTGAATTAAATTATCTTTTTATCTTTAAACTTAATTTGAAGGATAATATAATAATTTAAAACTATATAAGTGGAACAGGGCAGAGTTGGCCCTAATTTTTGTTCATCATTTCCAATCCCACTCTTTCTTTTTCTTCTCTCAGCCCTCTCTCATCTTCATCTCTGCCCTCTATAGCCGACCACAGCCATTTCCGTTTTGTTTTCTTTGAAACTTAGCTAGTTAGCAGCCCTGTCGTTTTAGTCTCCACTATCTCACTCTCAACTAACGCCTGATAAGCTCCTATTCTTTTCTTTTCTTTTTTTTTCTAAATTTTGAATTATGGGTTTTTTTTTTAATTTTTTTTTGTGTTGGTTAGTATAAATTCGAAAAATTAATGATCAGTTCCATATTAGGATGTAGAGTTGTGGGTCTCACTTATTGCATTTTATTTTCGCTCTGTTTTGATATTTCTTATTTAATTTGTTGTCTCATTTGTATTAGTCCGAGAGAGTGACTAGAAACCGAAGGCTTTCAATCTTTTGCTATGTTTAGTTTAGGATAGCTTGCGTTTATTTTTGACGATCGAATGAGGTGCCTTTTATATCTCTTGCATTGAAATATGTGGTGATCTAAAATTCTCAAGCATGCATGTTCTGCTTCTACACATGATCTGACCCATTATTTGTGGCACCCGCATGCACCACCAGTGCTTTGAAGCATTTTGCAATTGATTTTAAAATAATTATGGTGTTTTCAATTATCCCTTTTTGATAATTAATTGCTTTGGTATATCTCTCAAATTGCTCCATAATTAGAGACGTCAAAAAAATTCGGACCTTACTTGGATCCTAAAGGGCAAGACCAAGCCTAGCCCGCAGCAAATGAGTTGAAAATTTAAAAGTCTACAATAGATGGGCTTGAATATGGGCTCATGAAGCCCGAGCTTGGCCCAAGCTTTATATTTTATAAATAAAATTTTTTATTTTATATATTATGGGTTTTTTATTTTAAATTATATATATATATATATATATATATATATATATATATATATAAATTTTATACTTTGTTTATTTGATTATTAATCTATTATATATTGTATAATCAACTAATCATATTTAATTTATGTAACGCCAAATTTCATAATTTTAAATTATAGAAATTCGGCTTTTATTAGAAAACATATATGGCTATAACCTTCTTAATAAGGATATTAAAATTATAAATAAGGTTATTCATGGGTAAATTTTAGAAAAGACTTATTTTTTCAAATTTAATAGAATTTTTTAAGACTCCCTTTAAATTTATATTTTTTCCCCTTCTATAATCTTGAGTCCACAACATTTTCTTCTTTTTCTCTACTACTCATCAAGCCTTCTATCACGCTATTTAGGGTCCTAAGTAGCATGATTTTAAATTGCTACAGATCATAATACATGATTATGTTCAAGTTCTGTTTAGGGCTTTGATTTATTGTTGAGTCTTGTTAATCAATCATTGATGTATTAAGTACAGTGGATAATTCCAGCATGAGTATCTTGAAATTAAACACATATATTTTTGAATGATTTTTCTTAAGAACCTTATCTTTCTAAAAACTAGACATGTAGGGCTTATTGAATAAATTTTGTTTCATGAGATTTGACTTGGTTTTCAATTTTATATGTATTTTCGAAGCAGATACTGCTGCACTGTAAAACTACGACTTCAGCAGAATGACAAACTTCGCAAAATTATTTGCAGTAACAAACAAGTTCAAAAACTTCTGAAATTTTAAAAAAAGATTAATATATATGTCTAGTATTCATAGTTTTAATTTCATAATTTTCTGATCCGTATCAGATCTTATAAAAATCTCGGAATCCATTTTGTTCAGTTAGGGTACTGTGAAACAGTTTCGAATTTGTCAAGAAACAAATAGTTTTGAAAATATTTTTGATATCAAATTGTCTTGAAAATTTTACATGAGGTACCCATGGATGTTCAGAACAGTTTTGTAGAATATTATGTCATTTGATTTTTAGATTAAGAGTTAAAATTATGAGAATTAGATTAGTACGGGTATGAATTAGAAAATCAGATTCTTGGAATAGGTTTTTAATAGTTATATCTTGTATTTGTTTAAGGTGTTGGAGGTGCTTGAAGCTCTTAGAGACTTAAAGGTGTGTTAGATTAAATTCTTTCATTGAGGTAAGTAACTTCTAATATATGTACTGGATAAGTATGATCATTTTGATACTAATATATGTACACGTGTTTTTATAGTTTTTTGAAAATCAATTATTTTTCATAAAAAAATTAGTTTGTTTAAATTTTTTCAAATCTAAAAATTATGTTATTTTTATGGTTCTAATAGAATATTATAAATGCTTTTAAATATGTAATTTATTTTGTTACATGATTACCTTTTATGATTTTTTCTGTCAAATATTTTGCAAGCCTAAATTATTATTATGGATATTTATGAATCTGATATGAATATTTTGTGCCTATGTACGATTTAAATTATTTATGATTGTATGAGGGCCACCTCTTGAGACTATATGATGGCCACCTCTTGAGGGTTAGAGCGCCGTAAAGTACCTCATATAATGCAAAGTGTTACGTATAAGTCATTACATATGAAAAGTTAATTTGAATATTTTTGCTCATTATCCATAATTATTCTGATTCTGATTCTGATCGTACTTTGGACCAAGATCTGGATTTACATTACGTGCACACAATATTCGATTACTGCTTTACATTTCTTTGGCCTGTCACCGGGAGTATATGTGACACTATGTGACATGAGCTAACCTTTTATTTTCTGTATATGTGTTATACGATTTGCCTCATAATTAACTATGCTCTTGATGTTCTGGATCAATATGATTTTATGTCATCTTATCGTGATATGTCATTTATAAAATTTATGAATTATAATATATGTTTTAAATAAAAAGAGGGTTTACAATATTTTTAGTATCGATAGCCTAGTATGTTGGAAATGATTTTACTTATCGGGTTGACGGCTCGTCTCTCGTCATTACTTTTTGCAAATTAAGTACCTTGTTGAGAGATGTACTTATCATTGGAGTTAGAGATTCTTTTTTTTTTTTTAATATTTGAATAAGAGAAGGAATAAACTCATGTTTCTTTTAAGTATATTTATTTTATGAACTTGTAATTTGGGAGTTTTGAGACTTTTGTTATATTTATGCCTTTAGGAGAGATTATTTAGTGTTAGACACATGAATTTGTGGTTTTAGTTGACTAATTTTTTGAGCTATTTCAGTTTGAGATTTTAGTGTGAGGATTTTGATTTGTAAGTAATTTCTTTCATCACATGCTCCACACGTGTTAGATTTGGGGTGTCACAATTTAAGTGTTCCTTTATTATTATTATTTTTATTTTAAACTCTATTAAAAATCTATTTTAAAAATTTAAGCCCGTGGGCTTTAGGCCCAAGCCCGACCTCTCTAAGTATAGATTGTTTGGAGGGCTTGGGCCTAGTGTCAATAGCATGGGTCTGGGCCAAAGTTTGAAAAAGTCCGGCCCAGGCGCTTAAATTGCCATCCCTATCCACAATCCCTCTTCTAAACTCTTTACATTTGCAAAATTCTAATCTCTAATTTTCATATTCATATATAAAAAAAAAATATTATGTTCTATTTTAGTTTTGTGGAATCTTTGTATTAATTAAGATACATAAAAATAGATACACATTTGTCAAGACTCGTAATATACATATTTGATGTTGAAGAACTGAGATTGTATTTTGTGGCATATGATTGTTCATGAGCAATTGACATCCATTGCTGCATTTTAATTTTCTAGATGGAACAAAGTAATTTTTTTCAATTATTTAAGTTAAAATTTTAATTTATCTTGCTAACTAATTTAGTTTACATTTTATGTGTAGGATTCTTGTTTTTAAGGTGACAAAGACAAGATGAAGAGAATTAAAGAAATCACTTAAGAATTTGTAATTTAGTGTTTGGACGACTGTATATTTTAGTCTTAGAATATTGTTTGGATTATTTGTATTTTGTAAGATATTAAATGTGTGGAGTTTTTATAATTTATTTTGCTTAATTTCTATTTATGAATTATATTTTGTAAACGAATAATAAACGAATCCAAATTTGTTATGGATTCGTTGTAGGATAAACAAATAATAAACGAATCTGTTTATCCTACAACGAATCCAGATTTGGTTCAATTCGTTTATGAATTCTACTAAACGAATTAAACGAATCAAATCGAATATTCGTTTAATACACGAATTGAATTCGAATCATGAAATTCCAATTCGTTTAATAAACGAATCGAATTAGAATCAGTAGGATTTTAGCCCAATTCGTTAATAATTCGATTCGAATTCGATTCATTTATTCATTTTGACACTGCTAAGTAAAATGGCAAAAGTCTCGATCTTATTTCATATAATTAATCATTTCTCCCTCATACTTTAAAATCTACAGCTTTCAACTTTTTACTCCATAATTACATTTGTGCTTTATTTTGTTTTTAAATTATGAGACAAATATTACATCAATCTCTAATCTAGAGTTCCATCTTATTTTGAAGTGAATAGGCCAACTTATTAATGCGCACAGAATATAACAAATATAATTTGTAATAACAAAATGAAATTTTAAATTGATATAAGAGGAAGGTATAAGGATTCTTTAATTACCCACCCTTTAGACCTCGAGGCAGGATTAATCCTAAATTGTTCAACGTATTTTTGGTTTCTTTGCAGAATCTTTTTTTATTATTATTATATTATTATTAGCTTTGACGGGCATGAGATGAAATGATCGACCTTCCGAAAATCTAGCTATCCGTCAAAGTCACCAATTCGAATGTTGTCAAAACTCACCTAATCTTCTATTTTTGCTGCTACTAATAGCAAAATCCATTACGATGTCGTCAAAAAATTGGGTTGTTGTACGCCAACCACCCTTAGTTTAATTTTAGTGGATGAGGATGACTAACTAGTTACTTTTAAGTAGCATGTAATTGGTCCTCTAGCTACTTTTTCTAATATTTTTTCATCAAATTTATTTTACTAATTCAGAAAATTTTAATTTTATCTAAGGATTAGAATCCATCTGGCCGTAATAGAATTGATATTTTAGAATCCATCTCACTAGTAATAGTATTGATATTTTATCTCAGAACATGTAATAATAAAGTCACAAATTCTTTGTTCAAATTATTTAGCACAAAATAATGCAATATGACTAACTTAGATGAAATCATATCACTTGGTCACATAATATTTTCATCGGATCAACGGTGTTACGTACAAACTTATACAAAATAATTTGTAATTGTACATTTAATCGTCATAGGGTCAGCTTATTATTATTATTTTTTTAAAAAAAACATATTTACTTCCAAAATGCCTCTCGAAAGGGGAAAAAAATTTACAAAAGTAGGGTGCAACACCTTAACATGCGCTTGACCAATAATAAAAATCTATTATTTGGCCAGAAATGATAGTTTACACATTAAAACACACTAATTTTTCAATAAAAACCATTGACTGAAATAGAAAGGATTAGTCAAATGACAAACCACGTGATAATTTTTTTTTCGGAGGAGAAAAACTTGAGTGAGACCGAGCCACCGCAGCAAAGTTTTTCTCCTTAAAGTGGGTATCAATTTATCTTTTCAAAAACACGAAAATTATGCTTCAAACAACGAAAAAGAAAATTAAGAGGGGATTTCATGAACCCGCAATATTCGTCGTCAAACCCCAGTTTTTCTTATTTTTCAATTTTGTCAATTTTAATTAATGTTTATGAAAATGCGTTCTCATGAATGAGACAAAATACGGGCCATGTTGGTCATTGGCTCATTTCGTATACCTAGCTTCGAAGTAAGCATCATTGCTCCCTATTTATACCCCATCCATGCTGGTGGCAAAACAAGCAACAATATAGCTAGAAATTAAGAAAGATCAATCATCTCGTCAATGGAGCAAAAACCAACAACTCTGGGGAGTTCTCTCGCGGTTCCCTACGTTCAAGAGCTGGTAAAAGAGCCGCTGACTGCAATTCCACCGCGATATCTTCGCCCTGATCAAGACCCTCCGTTCGCATGCAACACCAATTTGTCACAACAACTTCCCATCATCGACATGGACAAGTTGCTCTCTGACTCTGGGGATTCCATGCACTCGGAGCTGGAGAATCTTCACATGGCATGCAAAGACTGGGGTTTCTTCCAGGTACTTTGCACACTACTCTTCGCCTTAATGGTCCTTACCTATCAGTTTAAATTTTTGGGTTAAATATTTCCCTACACATAGGTTGCGTTTACTTTCTGCAGTGAGAGTGAGTCTGATTCATAAAACAGGTGTTCTTATTTAATATAAGGAAGAGTGGAATCACTCATTCCCTCCATTTTTCTTATTTAATTTAATATTTTATATTTAATAAAATAAAATAAATAAAATAATATTTATTTTAAATAATATAATTATATTTATTTTAAAAATAATAGTACTATATTTATTTAATATTAATAATAATAATAATAAATAGTTTATTCTAAGAAAATATTAATTTTGTATTAAATAATATTATATTATTATTTTATATAATAATAAATTTAATATAATTATATTAAATAAAATGAAATAATGTTTCATTTTATATTTACCCTCCTTTTATTAAATTTACTATAATTAAATTTAATAAATATTTAAATAATATTATATTTATTTAAATAATATTATTATATTTAACTAAATAATAATTTGGTTTGATTTTAAGTTTAAATTACTTAAAAATACTACTATTATATTAATAGAGAATTAAAAATATTACTATATACCATCTTTATTTGAAAATATAATCTTATTATCTTTATTTAAAAATAATAGTAATACATTTATTTAATATTAATAATTAATACTAGTAAATAGTTTATTCTAAGAAAATGTTAATTTTGTTTTATGTTAATAATAAAAATGTTTCATTTATATTGTCCTTATCAATAATTTTTAATTTATATAATTAAAATTAATAAAAAAATTGTGATGTACATAATTAAGAATATTAATAATTATTATAAATTTACAAATATAATAAAATAAATATTTATTCATTAAATATAGTTTTTATTAACTTTGTAATTAAAAACTATAATTCTTTAAATAAGGATAAAATTGTAATTTGAATCTATTTACTCCTAATCCAAGACAAAGTAAATACATAAATTGGATTCTGATCTCCATTCCATACTTCCATTTCATTCTAAGTAAACAACCTACTCCCACTCCCACTCCACACTCTACACTGCTAATCCTAGGATTTTCACTCCTCAGGATTCCCACTCCAATCCAAAAAATAAACGCTACCATAGTATCATAGTATCATACTATCATAGCCAAAGTCTCAAACCTAGTCAAATTTCATGTAAGAGCAAGAGTCGAGCTAGACTAAAATTTTAGAGGGGCCAACATTTTACAAAAGTAAATTTTTAGGTGAGAATATATTTAATTATTGAGTTAAATTACTAAGTATTGAACTTGCAGGGGCCAAATTATAAAAACTCTATTTTAAAAGATAAAATTATAAATAAATACAACATTTATGTCTATGTAATTTTGTTGGGAGTCTTAGGAGGACTCGGCCACAGCATGTGTGTGAACCCGTTAGATTTATAAGTCAAATACTATTATTAAGCCCTTATCGACCAGCTTAAATTTTGGGTCGAGAAATTTTCCTAACATTAATCAATGCAGTTGATAAATCATGGAGTGAGCAGTTCATTGGTCGAGAAATTGAAGCAAGAGATTCCAGAGTTCTTTAAGCTTCCAATGGAAGAGAAGAAGAAGTATTGGCAACAACCAGGAGATGTCGAAGGATACGGACAGGCCTTTGTCATGTCTGAGGAAACGAAGCTTGATTGGTCAGACATGTTTTTTATGTCCACCCTCCCCACTTATCTGAGGAAACCCCATCTCTTTCCCAAGCTTCCTCTCCCACTTAGGTTTCTCCTTCTCCCCGTCTGAGTCTGCCTATTAATTTGTTGCCAGTTAATGTGCTAGAAGGTTAAATTAATTTTATTTTATATGTTCTTGTAGAGACACCTTGGAAGCTTACTCTGAAGAAATGAATAATCTGGCCCAAAAAGTCCTTAACCAAATGGCAAAAGCTTTAAGAATGGATCCAAACGACATGAAAGAGTTATTTGAGGGAGGGCTGCAGTCAATGCGGATGAACTACTGTCCTCCATGTCCCCAACCAGAGCTTGTTATTGGCCTCAACTCTCACTCAGATGCTTCTGGACTCTCTATTCTCCTCCAAATCAATGAGGTAGATGGCCTCCAAATCAAGAAAGATGGGATGTGGGTTCCTGTTAAACCACTCCCAGATGCTTTTATAATCAACATTGGCGACGTTTTAGAGGTAACTCATAATGCTTTTGACCTTTTCAATGGTTTTTTTTTTCTTTACGGCCGTTTTTATCGATTATTGGTGTTCTTTGCTATGATTCTGCAGATAGTAACCAATGGAATTTATCGTAGCATCGAGCATCGAGGAACTGTGAACACGAAGAAAGAAAGGCTCTCTATTGCGACATTCCACCACCCTAAAATAGAGGGTGATTTGGGTCCGGCACCAAGCCTTCTCACCCCGGAAACTCCAGCATTGTTTAGGAGGATAGGCGTTGCTGAGTACTTGAAGGGATATTTTGGACGTGAACTGCGTGGAAAATCATATGTCGATGCCATAAGAGTTTAAAATGAGCTGGATAGCGAAAGCTTTTGATAGCTTCCAAGTTCCATATATGCGGACATGGAAATCCAAAAATAATAATTAAAGAAAAATTACTAAACTACAATAAGCGGATACAGCTCCGCCAATGTTTTTCATTGTAATTTTGTTAAAGGTTCTTGTCAAGTTTCCTTAGTGGTGGGCTATAGCTCCGTTTGGACTTTGGAGTGAGTGCTGTGGTTTTATAACCAAAGCTATTGGTAATAAAAGCTCTTATTGCGAATTAAATACAAATTGATAATATTGGCTAACTATGATTTTGAAATAATAATTTTAACAAATATACTATAACTAAAAGCATAATTCACATCTAAGTTTTAGACTTGCCAAATTGACTGGGTTCACATAGCGTACATCAGCTCTTGTTGAATTTCTAATATACTTGCTTGAAACAGTTGAATGTTGTAATTATTGAGAAATTATCTTTGGATCTAATGTTCATATGATCTTTTTGTTAACTTTTTAGAAAGATACAATTAGTAATTATTAGATAAAAATATAAAATTAATCAAATCTTTAACCATATATTACTATACAAGCACGTGTGGGATAAGATCATGAAAAATTGAATATAAATAAGCTCAATACTGAGTCTCACTATCCTACATGAAGAAGTATGAGAAATGAATCTTTAGGTTCTTTTTGTTAAGTTTTGTTGTTTCATTTCTTTGCTTAGAAGAAAAATTATAATAACTTTTGAGTTATACGGTGTAGTAGACGGGATTTATTTTCCAATTAAAGGAAAAAAAAATCATGCCTTTCTGTGGTCATGTAGCCAAAAGCTAATTGCAAAATCCGAACTCTATGAGGCTTCAAAATAAACAAATGTATATATATCAAACGAAAACAACCAGTATCAAAGGAATTACAGTCACGGCGGGCGGAAAGTGCTATTCCAAGGGGGGGAAAAATGAAAATGGTATCCTGACGATATTCTGATACATATATTGTCTTGCTTAACAATTAAAGAGGCTGCAAAAGCCAGCATCTTATCTTATCAAGTAGATCGATGGAGATATTTGTGGACATATTTTACTTTGAATCAATGAAGATTATCATTATTCTTAGTCAAATAATGCCACATTTCATATCTTTCATTGCATGACGTTTAGCTATAAGATCCTTGTAGCAGCAAAATGAATAGGTTACCAATTTAGAACATCAAGTTTACCTTAATGATATCGGCTGCAGAAATGATTCCAAAGACGTTCCCTCACCCCTTTCACTCCTGCACCCGCACCTCAGTTATTGAACTTTTGTTTACATATTATGTTATATATATCCAACATGCCATGACATGCATTGCCGCATGACTTGCATTTTGAGTAAGTTTATATTTATATGTATATATTTGAAATGTATGTATGTACATACAGTGAGATGTGAAGTGTAGAAGTTCTGAATATATTTTGAATGAGGCATAGATGTTATAGTAGAGGCTCGAGACTAGTTTTATGTATTCATGGATTAAATTTATGATATGAGATAAATAATACAATAAGTTTTTACATGAGTCGCCTCAGATCCGACAGTTGGGGCGGGTTGGGTTGTGTCATTTTGAATGTAATGTAAAGTCATGCAATTTAATAGCATTAAATCTAACTCCATTAAACCGTGCTTAAAAGCATAATGGTGTTTTCATACCCTAAAAAAAAAATACAAAAATTAGTACAAAAATTATAAGAGACAAATGAAAAAAATAATTTTGTGGTGAATTTTTTTCTTAAATAGAATTATTTTATATAATAAGCTATTTTTTTTTTTTACACTAATTTTTATACAGATATCAACATGCAATTTGTCAAATTAATGGGCTGAAAAATAGCCGGCAAAGATGCTAACCAAAACCAGGAAAGCAGAACCCATAATGGTATGTAAAGCATTGTCGATAATAATGTTGAACGATAATTGATCACAATGATGTATGGATGTTACCATATGAGGTTGAGTATTGAATCGTTCTGAAAGTGTTTATTTCATAACACTTTGCAGGGGAGAAATGTCAAACCTAGAAAGGAGTTTCTGCCAGATTTTCTACATAATTTTACCTGTTATGTCTGTTTTTATTGTTCTCATAGAATATTGTACATGTTAGCCTATTTTAAATGGTGTATTCGTTTAGGGATGCATTCAAGTCAATCGTGCTAAATTGTTTCCACATGAATCCGGGAAAGGGCGTGACTGCGTGAGTGATTGGATTTGTCAAAAACACACTGTTCAAGAATTTTCAGTCATTAAGTCACAACAATCAGTGGCTTTGAGGACTATAATTGGAATCAAGTATTCACTCGCTCAAACTAACCACATATGTTGTAGGCGTAATACTTAGTGAATAATCAGAGTTTTCATCTTTACGTGCCATGTTTACTACTGCTGGTTTCTTTTCATCTCTCTTTTAAGCCTTTGGACAATCTTTCCTCCAATGGCCATTTTCATGACAAAAGGCACACTCATCTCAAGCTATATTTCTGCTTTTTAATTTAGATAGAGAATTCTTTCCACCGTGCTTCTTCTTTTTCTCTATCGCCTTTTCTCTAGTTAGCAAAGCTTCAGACGACGCTCTTTTAGAATGTTTATCATTATTCTAAATTTCTAAATTGATGCTATGCAAACATTTTTGAAGATGATCACGCTTTTTCCATATATCAAGATAGTCATAAAATGGCTATATTCCTCTGGCAATAAGTGTAATAGAATCATATTCTTAACTTCATCCTTAATATCTTCATCAAGGTTCTTCAAATCAATAAGTAACTTTTCAAATATTGACACATGATCATGCATTGACACCCCAGGCTTCATTCGAACGCCATATACTTGGCTCATTGCATGAAGATGATTACTTCTCCTCCAATGTACGCCATAAAGTCATCGCATAGTCCTCATCTTTCACCAAGTATTTCACCTCCTTGGTCAAATAAGATCTGATTTGACCACAGGCTTTCTCGTTCATCTATTTGTTACTCTAAGTCGACGATATGCTTATAACTACTAAGAATAGAGCTGAGATTGAGAGACTAAAAAGGCAGCTGGCTTCTAAGTTCGAGATTAAAGACTTGGGTCATGTACAAAAAATACTTAGGATAGAAATTCATAAAGACAAGAAGAATGGGAGCAAGTAATTTTACTTTATGAAATTAAAGAGTTAGCTTCTCACTTATGCTTTTTGCGTTTATAGAATAAGTTTACTGGGGAGCAAGCAAGTTTACTCGTATCTCTATTGAAACTCAATAATAAATTAAGACAGTTTATTTTTGAGTCTTTATTTAGTAAAAGACCCCTTATTGTAATATAGTAATTGTTGAGTGTTAGAAAGTGTATATTTATAAAGGAGAAAATCGTTATTTTACACTTCAAGTCTCACTAACATTGCTATTTTTATTTATTTAAGTATTTTGTTATTTAATTACGTGTGTTTCATTATAATTAGTTATTTTATGTATTTTAGGGGTATCACGATCGTTTCGCGATGAGCAGTGATCGAACTGACAAAGCAGACGTCACATTTGAACTCGGGACGATCGAAAACCTTGGGAGGAGTATAAAAGGAAAAAGTCCTTTGTTCACATATCTGGAACTATTCATACGTATAATCTTATTCGTAGTCTTTGTCTGAATAGTATTCTTGTGCAAAAACTTCTTGTGCAAAAATCGACTTCTTGTGCAAAAATCGACTACGTGCAAAAAAACTACTGTGTAAATAGTGGTCAAACCGTGTGAACTGTGTAAATAGTATTACTGTTTAAATAGTGGCTGTTGACTGTTGACTGATGACGTGGCGCAATCCTGAGTGTCCAAATTGTTTTTAATCCGATGGTCATGATTCACTTAATGTACCTATAAAAAGGAGGCTTCCCCCCCCTAATTTGATATCCCTGAATTCATTTCTAAGCTTAGATTTTTGTAATTCCTTCTCCTTCTTGTATTTTCTATGTATTTTCTATGTATTTTAATAAATTCCCATTTTACCCCTAGTTAAAAAATGAGTAGCTAATTTTCTTTTAATCTTGGGTTGAAGGTGAAGTCTCAACATGTTCCATGAGCTTAATTTGGTAAATTTACTTTCTCTTCCCCTCTAATATTTGTGGTTGTTTTGACTTTTCGTCGACAAATAATAATAGTATTGTCTGAATCTGCAGTTAAACCCACACTAGTACAAGGTTATTATTATTTGGCACGATAAGCCCTTAGCACCATATTTATTTGAGCGTGGTTCATGAGGTGTGGAATCCCCCCTCATGATTTAATTGGCATTAATAATAAATATTTAGCCCATGGAGCATGTTGATGCAGATCCGGATACCCAAGTGCTTTATTTCAATAGTTTCCACTTTAATTTATTCTTGCCATTCCAATTTAAATTCTAGTATAATCTAAATCATTTCCACCACAAATCCAACCACCCATTTAAAGAAAATTAATTCTCCACATACAATTAAAATCAACATCCTCGTGGGATCGACACTCGTCACCATTGATCTATTCTACAATAGATTCGTGCGCTTGCGAGTTCAATAAAATTTGCACAACAAGTTTTTGGCGCCGTTGCCGGGGAGGTAAGTATTTTAATTTGTAGAATTAGTTTATATATATATATATATATTTATTTATTTATTTTTATTTTTATTTTTTTAGTTGTTTTCTTGTAATTTTTTTTTCCTTTTCTCATTTAAAAAAAATTAAGGTTAGAATTTCATTTTCTTCTTTAAATTTGTGTAATTTAATTTTCCTATCATTTTCTTTGTAATTTAATTTTGTTTATCTTGTTATCTTTCTTTGTAATTTATTTTAATTTTAGTTAATATTTGTTTCATGTAATTTCTTTTTCTTATAGCAATTGAGTGTGTTTTCATAGTAAAGTTATAACAACGTGACAAGGTTAGTATCATAATTTCTCCTTCTTCTTTATTTTTATTAGTTTTGCTTTTATTTATTTTGTTCTTTGTATGCATGGTCGAAGGTCATTATCACCTAATCTTGAACTTTTAGATCTAGAATTAGATAAAACACTTCGCACGCACAAACACACTGCATTTAAAAAGAGAATTGACATGGATTTGCAAAACCAACCAGAACCACAGGAGAGGCCATTTAAGGACTATTTTAGTCCCTTAGCTAATTTGAGCACATCATGCATAAGGTACCCAAATGTAGCTGCTATAAGTTTTGAATTAAAACCTAGTGTGCTAAATTGTCTCCCAACATTCTATGGCCTAGAAAATGAGGATCCATATAATCATCTGAATGATTTTCATGCTATTTGCCAAACTTTCAAATATGAGAATTTTTCGGACGATGATGTTAAACTCAGATTATTCCCATTTTCTTTAAAAGATAGAGCTCGTTCATGGTTCAATACATTGCCTGCTAATAGCATTACATCATGGGAACAAATGGTAACTAAATTTTTAAATAAATATTTCCCAGTTCATAAAACCAATGTTATTCGCAGGGAAATTTCAGAATTTACCCAAAGAGACGATGAGCAGTTTTTTGAAGCGTGGGAGCGATTCAATGGGCTACTCTTGAAGTGTCCACATCATGGGTACGAGAAATGACATCAATGCCAATACTTTTTGGAGGGATTATTGTCACATGTGCAAGAATGGCTAATGGTGACCAGTGGATGAGAGCTAATGTCAAAAAGCGCTTCAGAGATTTGGGAATTCTTCCAGCGCCAATCGGATAATTCCCAACAACGGAGTCGATCACTCAGAAATACCAGGAGAATTAAGGGAGTGAATGAGGTTCAAGTTGGTGAGTCAAGCTCAGAAATTAAAGAAGTCAAAGCAATAATCGAAGGTCTTTCTCGACAAATAGCATCATTGACGACTGCTCAAGCAACAGAACCACATGACCATGACTCATATTCAGATCAAGCCAATGCCATAAGAATCATGAGAAAACCATCAAACTACAACCCTTACTCCAACACATATAATCCTGGATGGAGAGACCACCCCAATTTTTCATGGTCTCAAGGATTCCAACAAAATGGACCAGCAGCTCCACCTCCATCAATGCAACCAGTTCCTCAAATTCCTCAAGCCTCTCAGCCACCATTTAGACCATACATTCAGAATCCAAACCATACTCAACCCAAACCATGGGAGGATACATTCCAAAATGTCAAAAATCTTACTAACTCCAAGATCGAGCAGCAGAACCGCATCATTGATGAATTGCGAAATGAGTTGAGGGCGGGCTTCAACTCACAAGCTCAATCAGTTTCAAGCCTCGAGAAAATGGTGGGACAACTTGCTTCTTCAGTTCAAACCTTGGCAATGACCGTTGAGAAAGGTAAATTCCCAAGTCAACCAGTGCCTAACCCTAAAGCAGTGAATGAAGTAAGTACCAGTTCACCACAACATCATGGAGAGGTCAAAGCAGTGATGACCTTGCGAAAAGGGAAAGAAGTCGATAACAAAGTGGAGATGCCAAAATCAACTCAGATTGTACCTGTGAATGTTGAGGATTCATCACCAAAGGAGAAAGAGGAAACCAACCCGCGAGAATATGTTCCTAAAGCTCCATTTCCTCAGAGGTTAGCTAAAGGGAACAAAGGAAATTCCACAGGTGAGATTCTTGAAATCTTCAAACAGGTAAGTGTAAACATTCATTTACTTGAAGCTATAAAACAAGTGCCATCGTATGCCAAGTTTCTTAAAGACCTTTGCACTAAAACGAGAAATATTCATGTTCAGAAAAAGGCCTTTTTAACAGAAAATGTTAGTTCTATACTCCAACATAAAATACCTCTAAAATGCAAATATCCAGGCTCCCCCACTATCTCTTATAGTATAGGGAACCACACAATTGAGAATGCTTTGTTGGATTTAGGAGCTAGTGTAAATCTGTTGCCTTATTCTCATGTTGTGAAACTTGGGTGGGAGAATTACACCCAACTCCGGTGGTGTTACGACTGCGGTCGGAAATACCTCGTGGTATTATGGAGGCGTCTTATTCAGTAGACAAGTTTTATTTTCCTGTTGATTTCATTGTAATTGACACTCAACCGACATAATTCAAAAAGCACATCCCCATTATCCTAGGGCCGACCTTTCTTGGCATTGCCGATGCTCGCATTCAATGCGAGCTGAAATATGCGGTTGTCCTTTGGCAATATGACCATGGAGCTCAATATTTTCAACATTGCCAAACAACCTCACAATGTGGATGATGGAATTGTTGATGTGGATTTAATAGAAGCATTAGTTGATAATAATTTTCTTTCAAACCAGTGATGACCGCTGCAAACATGTTTAACTCACTTTGGTTTGGATTTTGATATTGACGGATCAATCGATGATTGATCATGACTCGGCTACACAAATAAATGGAAGTCAAGAGCTGAACAACTAGTGCCATCAGAGAAAAAACTCAACCCATCATCAGAATCACCACCAAAACTCGAGCTCAAGCCATTACCCAACACTTTAGAATACGCATTCTTGGGAGAAGAAAGCACTTTGCCAGTAATCATCTCTTCCTCCCTTGATGACGAACAAAAAGGTAAGTTGTTGGATGTTTTAAAAGAGCATAAAGGAGCATTAAGATGGACCATAGCAGACATAAAAGGTATAAACCCAGTAGACTGCATGCATTACATTCACCTTGATGAAAATGCTAGACCTACTAGGGAAATGCAACGTCGGTTAAATCCTAACATGAAAGAGGTTGTTCGCACTGAAGTCCTTAAGCTATTAGATGCAGGTATTATTTATCCCATTTCTGATAGTTCATGGGTCAGTCCTGTACAAGTTGTCCCCAAAAAGTCAGGAGTCACAGTAGTTACCAATGCCAATAATGAATTAGTGCCCACTAGAGTAACTACAGGATGGCGTGTATGCATTGATTATAGGAAGTTAAATTCTGTTACACGTAAAGACCATTTTCCTTTACCATTTATCGATCAAATGCTTGATAGATTAGCAGGTCATGAATTTTATTGCTTTCTAGATGGCTACTCAGGATATAATCAGTTCCATGCCAAAAGATCAAGAGAAGACTACCTTCACTTGCCCTTTTGGTACTTTTGCATATAGGAGAATGCCATTTGGATTATGTAATGCACCTGCTATATTTCAACGATGCATGTTGAGCATTTTTTCTGATATGGTTGAACGATTCCTTGAGGTCTTTATGGATGACTTTTCTATTTTTGGTGATTCATTTGATCAATGTTTACATCATCTAACACTAGTTCTGCAGAGATGTATCGAGAAGAATTTAGTCTTGAATTGGGAAAAATGTCATTTTATGGTAAAACAAGGTATTGTTCTCGGTCACATCATTTCAAGCAAAGGTATTGAGGTTGACAAAGCCAAGGTGGATCTCATTTCTAATCTTCCTTCACCTAAAACAGTCAGAGAAGTAAGATCTTTCCTTGGGCATGCTGGTTTTTATAGACGTTTCATTAAAGATTTTAGCAAAGTTTCTAGACCCTTATGCAATTTACTTGCTAAGGATGTACCTTTTGTCTTTGATGATTCATGTTTTGTGGCATTTGAAAAGTTAAAGCAGTTGTTGACATCATCACCCATCATTCAGCCCCCAAATTAGAATTTACCTTTTGAGCTTATGTGTGATGCATCTGATTATGCAGTAGGAGCAGTATTAGGACAGAGAGTTGATCGAGTTCCCCATGTGATTTACTATGCTAGTATAACATTGAATAATGCACAGTTGAATTATTCAACCACTGAAAAAGAAATGCTGGCTGTAGTGTTTGCATTAGAGAAATTTCGATCTTATCTCATTGGTTGTAAAATAATTATATTCACAGATCATGCTGCTCTTAAATATCTTCTCACAAAGAAAGATGCAAAAGCTAGACTAATTCGTTGGGTGTTACTTTTGCAGGAATTTGACTTAGAATTCAAGGATAAGAAAGGAACAGAAAATGTTGTGGCTGACCATCTTTCTCGTCTCCATTTTGACACAACTATAGAACTATTACCCTTGAATGAGTCATTTCCAGATGAACAATTAATGAGTGTGGAAGTAGTTCCATGGTATGCTGATATTGTTAATTATCTTGTTACAGGTCAACTTCCAGAGCATTGGACTAAGCAGGACAAGACCAAATTCTTTGCAGAAATAAAGAATTTCTTTTGGGATGATCTTTATTTATTCAAGTATTGTGCAGATCAAATTGTTAGGCGATGTGTCCCGGAAAATGAATTTCAAAATATTCTTTCATTCTGCCATGAACAAGCTTGTGGAGGCCATTTCATTAAGAAAGCATTCTTAAAATTTAACAATGTGTTATCTATTGGACAACTATATTTCGCGATGCTTAAACCTTTTGTTCTTCATGATAGGTGTCAATGAATGAGCATAACACGAAGAAATACGATGCCACTAAATCCAATTTTAGTGGTTGAAATTTTTGATGTATGGGTATCGATTTCACGGACCCTTTCTCCATCTTTTTTCAATACATATTGGTTGGTGTTGACTATGTTTCGAAATGGGTAGAGGCAATTCCATGTAGGACCAACGATCACAAAGTGGTGATAAGATTTTTGAAAAGCAATATTGTTTCACGCTTTGGATTTCCTCGAGCAATAATCAGTGATGGTGGAGCCCACTTTTGCAATAAATCATTCAAAGCACTTTTGACAAAGTACTCCATCACTCATAAAGTGGCAACCCCATATCATCCGCAAACCAGTGGCCAAGTTGAGATCTCCAATCGAGAAATAAAGCACATTTTAAAAAAGACGGTGAGGCATGACAGAAAAGATTGGTCGTTGAGGCTCGATGATGCATTATAGGCATATAGAACAGCTTTCAAAACTCCAATTGGGATGTCACCCTACAGGCTAGTGTATGGAAAAGCTTGACACCTACCTGTGGAACTCGAGCATCGTACGTACTGGGCCATCAAGAAATTCAATTTTGACATGCAGCAAGCTGGCTCAAAAAGACAGTTACAGCTGGCAGAACTTGAAGAAATTCGCAATGACGCGTATGAAAATGCCAAGATTTACAAGCAACGAATGAAAGTCTTTCACGACAAGCAAATTATGAGAAAATCTTTCACTCCAGGTCAGAAAGTGCTTTTATTCAATTCTCGCTTGCACTATTTCCGTGTAAGTTACGCTCGATGGTCCCATTGTTGTTCACACTATTTTTCCACACGTGGGCAATTGAAATTAAGGATCCAAAGAACGGCGTTACTTTTAAAGTTAATGGTCAAATATTAAAGCCATATCTGAATACCAACCATACGTGGAGAGAGTGAAATAAATCGTGACCACCAAGTTTAAATTGAGGTTTTCTTTTCTTTTCGATAATTTGATTTGATTCTTTTCTTTCTTTTGATTATTCTTTTCGATTGAAATTATTTTTAAGTGTGTTTGTTTAACCATTATAGTTTTCTCTTATCATTTTAATCATGAGACGATTCTTGTACACGATTAGAACACTTCAACGTATCCAAACTCATCTCGAGAGCGGAATCTGATTTTGTAAATTTCATCTTATCCGGGATCTATAACCGCCGAGTTAGTATTCCACGTTAAAGATCTAGAAAGACAACTCACGAAATAGAGGATGGTATTTTGATCTGCAATTGGAGCTTGAGGTAATTCGATAAGAGGGCGATTTTAATTTGCTTTGTGTGTTTTAATTTATTTTTACTGTTTGTGTGTTTTAGTTTGCTTTGTGTGTTTAAGTTTGTCACCCGGTGAAGAGGCGGATAACGGTACTCGTGACAATCAAGTCGGTTACTTGATTTCCCGATAAGCGATATTCGAGACGGGCGAAGGCATGAGAGGCGAGATTTTAGCAAAGCTTCACAAACGATTCCTTCGCCTCGAATGCACTATTTTCAATCTATAAAGCCCGATCCGACGCATGCGATTGCTTATGAAGAATGGCATACTGCGACATCCATTTGGTTAATCGAGGTCAAAATACGTTTGGCGGTGAGTTGCCTCTAAATTTATTGCATACATGCACGGTTGTGGTAAAGGAAATTATGCGAGAAAGCGGCGAGCTCGAAGACTTTCATTGCTTGTCATAAATGTGCGAGCGATGCAATAAAAAACCATGTTCTTTAGGAATGGTGTCTGATAACAGGGAAGATAAGATTAGATTCATTAGGGATGGCTTGAATAAAGAGTCATTGGATAATATCCTTTTGTCTTTTGAAACGCATCCCAGTGGATATGTACAAAGAGCGATCCTCCAGTTATGGCCATTATTCGAGAAAGAACGTGCACGATACAGTCTCGGGAATCTGACTATAAACGACCCTGTTTGCCAGTTTGTAAGAAAACTGGATGGGAAGCCTATCCTCGACCCATAGAGGGCGTTCAAGCCGTTTCTGGACGTAAAACCAGAGGAAGATGTGAGCCACAGTCGCAACTACCTGTAGATATCCTTTTTACTTTACTGTTGTTTTAATTTCACTGTTGTTTTACCATTCGCATTATTGTCTTTAATAATTTTTGTTATCATTGTTTGCTTTTTCCTTTTTACTGTTTTCTTTTTGACTCTCGAGCCATGTGCCTTACGCGTTAATTGACACTGACATAATGCTTATGTAATACTTTGACGTTGTCACCAAGGTTCTTAAATATAATTCTTTTGTTGTTGTGCACTCACAAGTTATTTTTAAGATATCTTAATGGCATTACTCCCAAATGAACAATTCAAGAACATTTGTGTGCTCTGGATTTAACTATGGCAAACATAAAGAGTTCGTTGAGGCGGCCCATAGATCTTGGTGAAGAATAGTAGAGAAAAGCGCACTTGGTGTATGGAGGAGGTGAGGGTTATCAAAATGGTCTCGTACGCTTATATCGAGAGGGAGCCAAGTGTTAGGCATCATCCCAACAATCCTAAAACCTTTGGGTTGTTTGTCTAACTCATCAACCGGAGAAGAGTTAGTTGTCGGGTATGCAAGAACGCATAAGAAATGCTAAATCATCTTGATGCTTTTATTTTCCTTCCGAGATCTTGCAACTCTGAGGCACTAATCACATTAGATCTTGGGCCCATCCGAACATCCACCGAAACTCATCGTTTGTTAAATGTCAATAATTTTATGATGGCTTTATCGCATTTCTTAATCATGCAATAAAAACTATTTCATTCATTCCTCGCTTAAAAAGTCTTTATTTGTACATCTGCTAATGAGCTACTTGATGCATTACAACATGTTTATCGATCGTACGGATCCCGGGATCGTTGTGTTGAATGTTCAAATAATGATGGTAACGTTAGATTTAACTCTCCGCTTGTAAATATTTTCTTCTGTGTTGCACTACCCAGGTGATGTCTTCTAAACTCTACTTCTTTCCTTTCAAACATTGAGGACAATGTTTCATTCAGGTTGGGGGGAGGGAATAGTTGACAATTGTGAAATATTGGTTAAGTTTTTACTAATTTTTTGTTGTAGAACTAACCATTTTGAATAGAAGATGGCTGAATATGGATTGTAGTTACTCTAGAAACGCATCTTCTTAGTAAAAAAAAAAAAATTATTATTATTATATTTTTCCTAACTTTTCTTTTTGACTTCTCCTTTATAAATATATGTTTTCAAGTTTTTAAGTCGAAGATGGCTGAATATGGAGTGTAGTGACTCTAGAAACGCATCTTCTTTAAAAAAAAAAAAAAATTTATTCAGACATTTTTCTGTAATTTTTCTGGATATATGTTTTCTTTTTATGTTTAGAATAGGTTGGGGGGTAGAATTTCGTTAAAAATATATATATATATTTGGTAATTTTGTGTGAGTTTTTTATATTGGATGATATGATGACTTTTGAATTTTAGTATTTGTATTATCTTTGGTCTTGAGTGATGTTACACCATGTTTGCTATTCTATATGTTGATGTTGGGGACAAATATGAGTTGCTTGAAGGAATGCATATGTCAAAATAAATTCCAAGTGAGTTTTTGAGCCTATTAATTTTTCTTGGAGAGTAACCCTTTTTGCCCATTATTATGCAATTAGCAGTTTATTATTTTATACATGATCTCTAGATTTCCTTTAAGTCAACCCTTTAAAAAAAAAAAAAAATGTGTGTTCTTTGCGGAAGATTATTTAGAGCTCTGAGGCGATGGAAGGCCATTTTGATCCGTTTGAGTCTTTCTAGCCATCCTCTTGTAAAATATCCATAGTTAGCTTTTGAGCCTTAAAACAAAAGAAAAAAAAGCATTTTCTTTGTTAACTTATCATCCCGACCACTCCAATTTAGAGTATTAGATGTTATACAAGTTCCATCACCTATTCATGTTTGAGAAAAGGATAAATAATTATTTTATTCAACAAAGTTGTGCCATAAAAAAAGAAAAAAAGGATATACAATAGCAATAAATAAAGCAAACGATCTTGTAATTTTCAAAAGTTCTTGAAATTTTTCTCAAACATATATTTTGTTTCCTATTTTCCTTTCTTTGTTAAGCCATGTCCCTAGCCTACGTTACGTCTAATAAAAGTCCTTCTGATTTTAGAGAACTATAGTCCAAGTAAAAACTAGTTATATGGGCTATTAAGATGTAGTGATGCATTTATAAAAAAAAAAAAAGAAAAAAATGGGTTGACTAGTAATTTATTTGAGGTCGATTATTATCTTGTGGGCATATTTCTTTCATCTTGGTGAGAGTGTGTGGTATTTCTATATTATTTTCTCTCAATTCACCATTCATTGTAGTGACAATTTTTATTGGGTTTAATTTCTTTGTGAGAGTGTCACTACTACCGGTGAGATTTTGGGGTTTGACATGTTATTCTTGAAAGTGGCCTGATTACTATAGTCTACTGGACTGATGCATGTGGATTGTTGATGTGGTTGTGATATTTCTTTAGACTGGAGATAATACTTGTACTTTTCTTTGATTGCTATCATTAATCTGATTGAATAAACACGTGTGTTTAAAAAAAAAAAAATTGGTTTTGAATTTTATCTTCGCTTTATTTGCTAGGGACTAGCAATAAGCTGATTGGGGGGTGTGTTTAGTGTTAGAAAGTGTATATTTATAAAGGAGAAAATCGTCATTTTACACTTCAAGTCTCACTAACATTGCTATTTTTATTTATTTAAGTATTTTGTTATTTAATTACGTGTGTTTCATTATAATTAGTTATTTTATGTATTTTAGGGGTATCACGATCGTTTACAATGAGCAGTGATCGACAAAGAAACTGGACGTCACATTTGAACTCGGGACGATCGAAAACCTTGGGAGGAGCGTAAAAGGAAAAATGTCGTCATTGCTCACATATAACTATTCATACATTAAGATCGTTTGTCTGAATAGTATTCTTGTGCAAAACCGCTTATCGTGCAAAATCGCTTCGTGTAAAACCACTCTTGTGTAAATAGTGGTCAAACCGTGTGAACTGTGTAAATAGTGTTACTGTTCAAATAGTGGCTGTTGACTGTTGACTGATGACGTGGCGCAATCCTGAGTGTCCAAACTGTTTTTAATCCGATGGTCATGATTCACTCAATGTACCTATAAAAAGGGGGCTTCCCCCCTAATTTGATATCCCTGAATTCATTTCTAAACTTAGATTTTTGTAATTCTTTCTCCTTCTTGTATTTTCTATGTATTTTAATAAATTCTCATTTTACCCATAGTTAAAAAATGAGTAGCTAATTTTCTTTTAAGCTTGGGTTGAAGGTGAAGTCTCAACATGTTCCATGGGCTTAATTTGGTAAATTTACTTTCTCTTCCCCTCTAATATTTGTGGTTGTTTTGACTTTTCGTCGACAAATAATAATAGTATTGTCTGAATCATACAGTTAAACCAAGACACTAGTGAGTTATTATTATTTGGCGATAAGCTTAATATTTATTTGAGCGTGGTTCGTGAGTGTGAATCCATGATTTAATTAATTAATAATAAATATTTAGCGTGGAGCGTGTTGATGCAGATCCAGGATCAGTCTTTATTTCAATAGTTTCCACTTTAATTTATTCTTGCCATTCCAATTTAAATTCTAGTATAATCTAAATCATTTCCACCACAAATCCAACCACCCATTTAAAGAAAATTAATTCTCCACATACAATTAAAATCAACATCCTCGCGATCGACATCACACCATCGATATTCTACAATAGATTACACATGAAGTTCAATAAAATTTACACAACAGTAATCAGTAAAGATTAAGTTTAAAAATAAAATTAAATTAAATTTAAATATACACAAGAAAACATTGTATTAAAGTGTTTATCTTCCTTATCTTTTAATTCAACATTTACTTTATCAAAATTGTTGACTAACACCATTGGAGATTGTATATTTTCTTGGGGTTGCTTTTAATAAATGGGCTTAAGGGCATTGGGCAGGCACGGTCAAAGGTTTTTGAGAGTCGATTTGCCAAATTCTTCGTTTACTGTTTTTCATTAAGTTAATGATCATTCTAATCTATAACTAATTATTACTTACATCGGCCTTGATTGCAACGGTCGACTTTTATGTCTGGAAGTCAACATTTATTTGTTAAATGTATGAAGTCTGAAATTTTATTAATTTCAAATCTTTTTTAAAATTTACTTGTTTATTTTTTATAACTTATGTCTGATTTTCAGACGTTTATATCTGAATAGAAAAAGTAAATTTTTGTGACTTTTATCTGAATGAGAAAATGTCTGAATGACAAGTAAATATTATATTCTAAAAATATCTCTGTAAAATAATTTATTTCTTAAATTATAAAATCTAATTTTCTTTTTTTGTTTTAATTTATAAAGATATAAATATCAAATAACTAAGTTTAAGATATTTTTTTATTATAAAAATAAATAAAATATTACTTATATTCAGATATTAAAAAATAATAATAAACATATTTTTTAAATATTTATATTCAAACCTATTCAGATTTTAAAAAAACTTATATTCATTTAAATTTTAGATTAAAAAAACAAACAATACCTTATTTGGCTTTTATTGTGCGTCAGTTCAACTACATCTTTAACTAACTAATTAATTGACTTTATGTGAGTTGTCATCGTCACATGTAAAGAAATTTTATTTATAAGAAAATAGGCCCATTCCCGACCCCATGTGGGCATTTTCTAAATTTAAAAAGAATCCGAATTGCCCCACCTTAAAAGATAATTTTTTATTAATTTTTCATAATTAATAGTGTACAGTATATATTTTTCTTTTGATATGGAGTCATTGAAGGCGGAGTTTGTCATAAGACTTGAAAGTTAAAGAGTTAAAGCGAAGAAACTTCCACTTTCTCCCTTGTCAAAATGAAAAACTGCAATCAATCATTCCAGCAAATCTCAAATCTTGAACCGGGAGACGTGTGACGTTGAACCTAGTAGTGCAGCTATTATCCAGAAGCAGATTTATTTAAAATATAAATAAAAATAAAATTCATGCATTGATTTAAAGTATTAGATAAAAACCAAATTATTAAAAAAAAAAATGATACCTTGAAGAGCTAACTTTAGTAGGAGGATGATCCGCGGAATGCATTCGTCTAATTCCACCGGCACAAAAGTATTCATACTCGGCACCAGCGCTTGCTCCTCCATCATTTCTCCCAACTTAACTCCTGAATCCTTAGAAATTCCCATCTTTCCTTACCCGTTGAAAGAATTAAAGAAAACAATTTTTTGATGTTAATTTTTGCACCGCTTGGATTTTTAGTTTGCGACTGCAATTTTCACAGCAACGTTGATTGAACTTGGAAATTGAAGTTGTTAGGTCTGCAAACTTTGTGTAGGATGTAGGGCTTATGAAATGCATGGTAGTAGGGGAATTTCACTTTAACCCACAAGTTATCTTATTATCATGGGCCGCTCAAATCACACGGAAACAGAGGTTAAATCAACGCGCACGATAAAAATATGTCCAAAGCTTAGCAATAAGGTGCATTCAGCAGTAGGCCATCTCACACAATTAGTCAACGTGGTGCGTTCAGTAAGTTAACAAGGCGGGCCCAAATTCTAGAATCCTCTACAATTGAAAATGACCTAAAAAATTCGACACTTTTGCTCTTTAGCCTTTTTGGGCAAATTACCAACTTGCATGGTAAGCTCTAAAATTAGGCTTGTAACACTATAAATAGGCCATCACCCTTGCCATTTTACACAATACATAACAACACCACACTAGCGCGCGCGTGCACACACACACACAACACATAAGCAATTCAAGCACTCTTGTAAAAAGCTCTATTTTATTTTCTCTTCGGTGAGTAATAAAATTATATCTGAATATATTATTCTTTTTTCTCTTTATCCTTTTCGCAAAACATCTTGTTTGGCTAGTTTGAGAAATTCAATAGATTACTTAACTTTTGTAATAAAAGTTGTCTAAGTGCCGTAAGTTTACTGCACAAAATACTTATCCCATGACATTATGCTTCAATTTATCCTACTACATTTTTTTTTCAATCCATATTCTACTATAATTGAAAGGGTTTTGTTAAATTATAACCAATGTAACTTACAACCTATGTAATATGGTAGTGGGCTAGACTAATATGTTACTGGTTTTTTGCATGTTTTGCAAGAGTTATAAGTTACACAGGTTGTAATTTAACAAAATCCTAATTGAAAACATCATCACAAACCCCCAATTTCGATAGCTTTTTCTTTGACTAATTGCGCGTGTGCAATTCTATGATAAAAATTAAGCTCGCCAATCTAATTAAGATGTGTAAAAATTTGAAACTTATACAATTACCCTAATCTCTTTGGTTCGATTTTTAGTTCAGCAGGAAAGCCAAATCAGATTTTTCGATTTGTTCGGATTTTTTTGAAACAATCGGATACCAAAATATCAAAATACACACGCGATCTCAATAGTCTAAGAATTTTTTTCTCTAATAATGTCTATGTTAATTTCCCTAATACCCCTATTTTAAGAAAAAAAAAAAAACGAATGTTCATAATGACTGAAAAGAAAAAAGTGGAGATTTAAGAATAGAGAAAAAAGGTGGGGAATGAAAATGAATATTTTTATGATCAAAAGAAATCGTAATTATAATATGTGAGTACAATGCTTGTAACAAAAGATAAAGGATGGGTAAAATGTAAATTTATTTATTTTTAACTTTTCGTCCTTTATAAAATTTGAAATCAGATTATGAGTAAAATAAAATTATTTAAAAACTGCTCCACTACGTTATTAGAACTCGTAACAAAAAGAATTATATGTGTTGAGTTTAACAAGATTTTATTTAGAGGTGGGCAAAACCAAACTGAAACTGAAAAAATTCTATTTGACTCGGTTTTTTTAATTTCGGTTCAGTTTTTTTGAATTGGCTTTTTATTTGATTTACATTCTAAGCTAAAAGTTTTGGTATTAAAAACAATGCTAATGATTTAAAAAATTCTTCATTTTAGTCCAAAATTCTTGCAATTTTTTTTTCCAATACAAAATTGTAAATTATTATTTTTTTATTATACAATGACCATAATAGACCTTATGTGCTGGTTAGGCTGAACGGAAAAATAGATTTGTTAATCCGAAATATTGCTGAAAACTCAAAATCAAACCAAAAAACCGATTTTGAACTGAATTATCAGTTCCGATCGGGTTTTTATTTTCCTTAAATACCGGACGGTTTTTTTGAATTGCCTTTTTATAAAATTCGATAAAATTGTAAACAGATAATACCTCTGCTCGTTTCTTGCCTATAATTTATATAACATTTGAATTACACACAACATGAATCAAATGAAAAGGTTTAGATAGAACCTCGGATCCTCACCGAGATACAAAATTACCACAAATTATACGATTATATTATTATGAGCACTACAATTAAAAACCCAACAACTTGCAAAATGGGCAACTGAGCATTACATCTGATAAAAGTGCCCCCTTGAGTGAAAAGGAGGGGGCAAAAGGTGCGAGATGATAAATACAAAATGAAGAATATGATGCTAATGTACTGGAAAAATACAGATGATTGAAGCATTTCTCAACCTTGCATCAGGTTAGGTATTGAGATACGTGTGAAAAACCCCAGAGCTGCACAAGATTAATGAAAAACAGTGTTAAAATATATGCGGCAAAATTCCAAGTAATTTTACAACTTAAAATGTTCCGTTGAGAACATAGCTCAATTTTTCACATTTTTAAAGAAATTGTATTCAGCCACTCTCTGTATCAAAAAAGGTGTTTGGTACATCTAGATTCATCCACTGCAAGTTTCAACGCCAAAATAATGATTGTAGGTTGTGAAATTCCAGTACCTATTTATCCAATCTTGGAAAAGGGTATAATACCTAGAATATTGAGACCCCATTAAGGTAGGGTTTCTTGAAGTTGATTGGCAGCAGCCCCTACGCTTCAAGTTTTAGTTGTAGATAACAAAATCAAAGTCTCAAAAAATACTCCCTAAGTAGGACGTTTATGTAGTTAAAGGCCTAAGTCAATGAACGTCATGAGCTAGAACACGCACTGGATTTCCCCACTTCAAACACTATAAGTGAGCCAGTTCCCTATTTCCCGGCTTTGATAGCTTATACTATGACTTACCTCAACATTCTTTAACTCAAAATCTTCATTATGAGCCAAGCATAAGTTCCCAAAGGTGTCACAAGCTCCACTAGTTCCACTTAACCTTTTCACAACAAAGACAGGGATTCAGACAACAGGAAACTATAAAAACTTAACTACCTTGAAGAGGTGGAGCAAACTTCAAAATGGGAACTTTTACAAAATTAAACTTACAGATCTCCATCCACGCACAAAGCAAAGTTGCCACCTCCACCAAATGCTAGTAAGTCATTCAAACACATGTAGTAATATCGGTTGGCACCTATTTCCACAAATAACAAACAAAAGCTTTATAGCATGCGGAAAAACCTTCATTTAATCTCTTCTTGAGAAATAATCTTTCAATAAACTGCAAATACGTAACTCCTAAAACTGTATTCAACCACCAAGATACCATATCAAGCTAACATTAAGTAAAATATCACGAATGAAAGCTTCATTTTATCTTTTCTAGGGAAATGATCTTTCAGTTGAGGTTGTAAGATACAACATATAATAGTCAAATAGGATTCTGATATTAAAGATGGATCACATATAATGCTCAAATGTTAAAAGTGAAAAATGGAAAAGAGGTATCTGCAGAGTTTTAACATGGAAGCTAGCAGCATAGACTCCTAATGTACAGAAATCATGGATCAGAATTGTTGCATAACATGATACAGAGCTCTCGTGCCTTTCAGCTACAAGAGTTCACATCATGACCAATGGTGCTCCAAAACCAGTTTCAAAGATCATCCTAAAATTCGTACAATTTGCTATCCTTGCATTTAAGGGCGTTATTGTCCTAGATTTACTAACTTGATCACTTCTTTTAAATTACAATACTAAGATCCAACTTTGGCCATCACTGAAAAGGGTTAGTTAAAATTTTATATATTGGGGGGCTGACTTATAAAGAAAGCACAACTCTGGTCGACTTATAAAGAAAGCATAACTCTGGATAAGAGTCTTTTTTAAGCTCTGGTTAAGAGTCTTTTTTAAGAACAATTCTACTCTTCCATTGTCATGTTAAAAACATTTTCAATGGCTGATCAAATGGATGGACAGAAAACACATGTTGTTCGCTGCTTTTTTTATCCATCAGTTTAACATGATAAAATTTCTCAAGCTTCCACAAATATGTTAATTTTACCTTACCATGCATGGCATGATAGGATACTCATAATGCAAAGAGTGGGTCCAAAAAGAACATCTCTGCGAAATGAAGTTCTGAAAAGTGTCAAAGATGGCAATGGATATTATTGGCATCCTAGTGCTTTATGCGAGAGAACTAAGGCATCCTAGTGCTTTATGCAAGAGAACTGACCATAACATTCCCGAAGAAAATTTTTAATGTTATGCTCCACAGCCTACCAAAATGTTGTTGACTAAGGTGATAAACGGCATCTACTCATCCATATATTTTTCATTAATTCAACATGTACTTCTGAGGAGCTTTGGGAAAAGATTATGCATTAAGCAAAAAAGTAGACGAAAATGCTTACCAGTTGGTCTAAAGAGCCTTGGTACCCCATATATTGTTGTGAATACAAATGTTTGGTTTGTCCCCTATCACCAAAACAGAGAAAATTTTGGTAACGAGATTTCACAAAATTATAATTAAGGAAGATAACAGGGTGCAGAAACACGCCAGGCATGCAAAAGAGCAGAGTAAACCTCAAGAGCACATGCAATGTAAATTAGGTTTGTAACAGTGAAAACATATTGACTTACTTGATACTTTCTCTTCGGGGTGGGTTTCAAAGGGCATTCTAGCAACCCACCAAATACAGCACCTTGCCTATCTCCAACAACCTAGAAATATCAAAGCAAAATGCGCATATCTAATTACTGAATACTTTCAGATGACCACATCATTAACTTTGTGTTAGGAGAACTCAATAGAAAGAGACATTAACATACCAACAAGCAAGGACCAGAAAGCTCAGCACTCTTGCGAATAAGAGTACGGAGTGATATACCATGTTTCAAAGTACTGCCCTTCATTCGAAAGAATTAATACTGAATCAAAGTCCAGGTAATAGAACAAAAGACCAATTTCACAAAAATTAGCAAGACTTACCTATACAATAAAACCCACTGGCAGCCTTTGACAAGATTAGGGATGGATGACTGCAAGAATTCATATAATTCTGAGGTAATAAAAACAGAGTCTTCTCTTAGATTAGATAAAAGCTTTGTCGGACTAGGCAGGTCAGTTGCTTCAGCATATGCATCAGAATCACTACTAGTACTCCCACGTGCATAGTCCTTGTCATCATCATCAACACTAACTGGACTACCTTGCTTGTTCATGCTTAATGGACTATTTTGATTAGTCTGTACACCTGGGCTACATGCGGTCCTGCATTCTTCAAAGATATCCACGGGTTTAATGTTCTGATCAAAATCGTCACTAATTTGTCTACAAGGAATCGATCGAAGTTTTTTAAGTTCACGGTGCTGTCGGCTTGTTTTAGATCCATCAGAACTAGCCAAAGGGATGATGAAGGAAAAAAATGACGTCAAGGATTTCCTCCCTTTAGAGTATGACCTGACCTAGACATTTAAAAATCATAACAACACAAATTACTATCAGTCAAATATACAACGCCTCTTCCATTACAATCTGTGAAAACAAGGAAAAACAATGAAACAAAAGTAAGACAATAAATTTTTTAATGTTTATAATCCCAGAAGGAAAAGAAAAGGTCCTTTTAACTAAAATGGATAGCATACTTCCCTAACTTGGTATGTTTGGTTTTCTCTATGCCATTTGTATACATATTCTTATGTACTTGCATATGTACAAATGTGCATATACATTCACAGAAAAGAAAAAAATGCATAAGCATGTACATATATGAGTCTCATTTGTATCTAGTAAACTTGAACTATGTTGTTTGCTACATACAAAAATGACATGTTTAAGATTATTAACCCCACTGCTGTGATTAAGGACCAACTGTCATTAAACAGACTAAAGTCTCTGCATCTTCTGTTACAAGCAAAGCACTTTGAAATTACATTCCCAAGAAACAAATGGATCTCCTTACTTCCACCTTTTAACATCATGCATGACAATTTTGAGTGTAAGTACGTTTTATTAGTTAATATGATATTCGCATACATCACAAGAATCTCCAAATTTAGCGACCAACAAAAATAAATCATACACAAAATGTTGTAATGTAAGAAACTGTCAATTGGCTCGTGACAAACACACACACATATATATTCCTTTCCATATTATTTTAATACAATAATAAACAGATATCATCAGAATCACAAAATGATACGAAAATCGAATCACATCCAGGTCTCGAAACTAAATTCCTAACTGTATAAACACGAAATTATTTTCAAAAGGCAAATGAAAAGAATTTTATCCATAATTTTGACATAAAATTGAAGTTTTAATTTTATTTTTCCAAATTCAATTTAAATTATCAATATCAACTTCAAAAAAGCATTCCTAGGCACATGTCAATCAACAGTAAAGTCAGCTTCTCATCCACATTGTTTAAACTCAATCAGATCCTACATTACACACTGACAAAAATAAATAAATAAATTAATTAAAACCAGCTCAATTATTTAAAAAATATAATACGTGAAATAAACGAAGAGATCGCTAAACTGATTGGGGAAAAAAAAAAAAAAGAAGTACTACCTGAGGATCGTCGTAGGGAGAAGAAACGGAATTATTGGGGGAATCAGCGAAGAGACGAGACAGCTTTTCCGTTACCTTTTCTTTAATCGTATACATTTTAGTTTTTTTTTTTTTTAATTTTTCTAGTTTTTGAGAAAATAAATAAATAAGACAATGATTAGAAACGACGGAAGCGTCAGCTTAAATGTTTGTTTTCGTTAATGTGTATAGTATAGATGCGTAATGTGTGTGTGTTGTAAGGAGAGAGAAAGAAAGGGAAGAAACGTAAGAACGAAAAAGAGAAAATTTTGAGTCGGTGGAAACGAAACGGAACGGAACGGAAGTAGTGGGACAAAAGAAAAGACCAACGACGACGACGTAAGAAGGGAAGGTTGGGGAGGAATCAGGAATATTAACTGTGATACCAAAACTGAGTTCTTATTATTTTATGAGAGCCTGGGGGCCCTTGGACCGTTATTTTATGGGCAACGGCTCAGATTTTATGTTGGGCTTGATTGAGACCAACAGCATTGCTACACGTTGAGAAAACAAAAAATGATCGGATTGTGAAACCGGTAAAACAAGTGTGGAACTGGAACACAATTCGGTTAGATTAGGGTAACAAGAATTAGCTTGAAATTTGGAAATGAAACACAATTTGCAATGCTATTGTTTGATACCGTTTATTTATTATTATTATTATCATTATTTTTTATGCTGTTACCGCTTATTTATTTGTTGATTATTTTTTTACTTTTGAAAGTTAATCCTTCGTTAATACGTAATAATATTTGGTGTTTGGTTTTAAGAAGTAAATGGGGGAGGAGAGATGAGGAAAAGAGAATAAGGAGAAGAAAGGAAATAAAAGGATGGATTTGAATTTTCTTCCTGAATAAAAATATATATAGGTAGTTGGTAGTTAATAAATATAAAAAATAAAAAAATTAAATCTTTTCAATACATTATTATTTAAAAACACATGACACAAGAGTTTTAAAAGTTCATGTGAGTTGAGATCAGAGGAAGATCGTTATTCGAAAAAGATAAGAGAATATTGATCAGTACGTTAAATAAAAAAAAATCTTGAGAGAAACGAATTATAAATTTTTTATTTAGACAATTTTAACCTTTGGCTTTTAATACTTGTCAAAATTTTTAATATTTAACTAATTATTTTTATTTTAAATATATTTTCAAATAAAATATATTGTTTAGCACAAAGTATTTATTTTATCAAATTTATTACTACTTTAATTTAAAAATTTTATTTAAAATAGCAAAAATAAATTTGTGTTTTATCCGTCGTAGCCAATGCTAATGATAGAGAAAAGCTATTTTCTAGTGCGTGAATCTCATTATTTTGATCTGAAATTTTAGCTCTATTCATTTGATAATTGATATACTAGATTTGCTAAAAAATTTCGATTCGCTAGAAATGTCAAGAAAGCACATTTACATCTAAATTTAAGATTAGATGCTAATGATAACGCATCTATTATTTTTAATGACATGAAGTCATGCTTATCAGATACGATTTATTACGGTGCAATTGTTGAATGACTTTTACATCTAAATTTAATACCCAAAAATGTCAAGAAAGCTTTTGTTTCTCTCACTGGATGCCATCATCCAAAAGCAACTTCTAGGAGAAGTAATTCTCAAAATCAGCTTCTAGGAAAAGCTTTTGTTACTCTTCAGTGAATGTTAAGGTGCAAATAAGAGTAAAAGCCTAATGTTCAATTTGACGTGCTAGGACTCGTTTGGGAGATGCAAACGGATTTGGAAAAATTATTTATTTATTAGTCACTTTTTCATACAAAGTTACAAACACAGCAAGATATTTTTAAAAATAATTTTGACATATATAGATTCTTTTTTCTTATTTTAATTAAAATACAAAAATTAACCCACATACATCTTAACATTAATTAAAAAACAAAAAACAAAATTACTAACGAGTCCTTTGATTATCGCTTTTGATTTTTTTCTCCGTAAAGCACATTTAACATTAAATATTAAAGGAAAGACATTCACTAAAATTTTAACACATAAACGTACATTTAACTATTATCATTATTAAAGCGTTGGTTTATGGTACGATGGTGTGTACGGGCCGTGCCGCTTATTATCGATTAACCGTACCTGAAACAGGTGAACAAGTGACGTCGAGTGCAATTCTTAGCATTCAAGTTGGTGTCTGAGTCTTTATTTAGTTAGTATTTCGTTATAGTCTGCAATCTCAATTTTTTTTAATAACGTCATGCTTTATTAGTCAGTATGCGCAACATTATTTTAAAGCAACAACATTATAATAATAATAACAATAATAATAATAATAATTTATGATTATGAATTTATTAATAATAATAATAATAAATTCATAATCATAATCGTATTAATTTTTATTATGAGAGCAATTGATATTTTATTATTAGTTTATCACAATTTCACAACTATATATTTTATATCACAATAAGTCAATAACCAATCATAACACAAGTCAATATTACGAGATATCATTTTTAATTTATCATAAATATATTTCATTCATAATAATTTTTTTGTATAAATATGAAAAATATTTCATTCACAAATGAAACATATCTCTATTAAATATTAATTAAGTTATGATTTAATATTAATATGAAAAATATTTTGTATGAATAATTTTTTATTATTAAAGTTGTAAAAATTTTTATTTATCATTTATAAATTTATGACATTTATAATTTTATTTATTAAAATTATGATATTTACTTATTCATTTAATACATTATAAACATAAAAAATTAATTAAATAAATATCATAAGTAAAATTAAATATTATAAATAAAAATTATTCATTTAATAAATATCATAAATAAAATTATGATTTTATTTATTAAAATCATGATATTTACTTATTCATTTAGTAAATTATAAATATAAAAAATTAGAATATTTTTTTAAACTAAGATTTAAATTAATTTTTAAAAGTCTATGCTAAAAAATATATTAAAATTTTAATTTTAAGATATTTTACTTTAATTTCATAGCATTTTATATTTTAAGATATTTTACCAATGAAACGTACTTATTACGTGTTGGGCGTGAAATTATTTTACTAATTTCAAGGCCATGTTTTTAAAGTTCTCGCACGCCACCACCCTAGTTAATACGCCCACGCTACACAAGGCTGCGTCACAATAATTTTCAAAATATACTGCATGACACGTACTCAATTCTACTGGACATCTCTAGCTATGGTTGCACATTCAAATAATTCACACTATCTGGTACCTTCATTAAGCATGTCAAGAAGTAAATGATTACTTTTTTATAATGAAGGTGAAGTCATTCTAAAATTTAAAAAAAAAAAAAAAAGGTTAAAATTGTTCCTAAACTAACATGCAATAATTTGTGGGCATTTTTTCATCATTGATTAACTATAGATCTGTCATATATGGGCTGTTATGTGGTGAAAAATTCCAAGAAGCTTATGTGGTGAAAAGTTCCAAAAGCAATGCCAACATAATCATTTTATACCTTTATTTATTATTGTTCAATTATAGTTGATGAACTGTTGTCAATGTTGTGATTTGGTGGTGTTGATAATACAAGCATATTTTTATACCAGCTTTATCAAAATATTTTCTAATAATATGTAGACACCATCACTTTTTTTTTTTTTTTTTTTTTTTACGCGAAACCATCGCATTTGTATTATGGGTCATTGTTGTTTTGATGTTCTTTCTTTTATAAACATTAGTTGAGAACGATGATTCAAATATGGCATATTCACATTCGTTTGCTGTGTTGAAGCATCAATGTCAACGGTGAATATAGCTAAATTGACATGGTTACTTTTGTTAATTCCACAATTAATATAATAATCACCGAGAATAAAATGAAACAATTTAAAAGACTTCATATTATTCAAGCATGTGACAAACATTACATAAAGAAGATAAAGTTTGATTAAAAAATTAATTTTGTCTTGGATTTGGACCGTCGGACTAAGAACAAACTTCTTCAATTTTAAACCAATGTTTAAAAATGATCCTTTACATTTTGTTAGATGTAAACAATCCTTTAAGTACATTTTTTATATATATTATAAGAGATTTAAACGAGAATAAAAGATTTCTCACATTTTTGATTTTATATTAGTTGAACTTAGGTGATCACTCATCACAGTTACAAAGCACATTCACAATTAATTAAGCTAGAAACCTATAATTTATATACCTTGATAACTATTTTTAAATGAAAAATTATTGTTCGAATATATATAAATATTTTTTCTCAAGCCAAACTCAAATAAAACATTCATCTTTTAATTAAATTACTAAATGGTTTCCTTCTTATGTATTTAAAAATAAATTTAGTTATACGAAGTCTAAATATTCAATTTCTGCCATAGTAAAATTATTAAAAAAAGAAAAATTTATGAATCTTATATCATTCATTGTATATAATATTATAAAAAGAAATTGAATTTCTTTTTTTTTTTTGGGTTTAATATGATCAAAGGAGGTAATTTAGATCACAAGGATCACATTGGATCTGCCCATTGATTCATAAATGATTCAAGAGTTCTATCCTGACTTTTCTTCATGTCCTCAAGTAAAAAAAAAACCGCCTGGCTTACATATTTATGAGAATAAAATATTTCTTGTGTCGTGCGGGCTGCCTCATGTGCCATTAGAATCAAGTTGAAAATTAAATGAGATTCAGAGGATTCAAACAGAAACTACCCAGTTCAAACCCTAGCTCCCGCTCCTGCATTATTAAATTCTCAGTCAAACTTCGTTCTCTTCTCTCCCCAAAAAAATAAAGATTCCTCACCGCTCCACACACCTTGTTTTAAGAGAGAAAATAATTTTGATTTTTAATATTAAAAAGTATTCTACTTTAACCATTTTGTTCTCATTCTCTTCAAATATCAATATATTATTATAAAAGCCAAAAACAAATATACCCATTAAATAATGATAAAAAACAGTTCAGAATTTCAATAAAATAATATTTTATCTCTAGTTTATCAGATCGACATTGTACTATACTACTCTTGTGCAGCGCAAAAGATGCCCTCTCATTTTTGCACAACTAGGCCATACAAAGGGAAAGTTATTTCCCAAATCACCACAAATCAAGAAAACTTTCTTTTGAGCTTACAAAGAGAAAAAAAAGGAAAAATTGATAAACTCTGAAGCTGAAACCTAAGCATCAAACTACAAACCTACAATCTTTTACTTTCGGTTTTTAGCCAAAACCCACCTCTGAAAATCGTCCAAAAATTACTAAAAATCATTCCTGTACACTCATAAAACTGCCATGATTTGATCCTGTTTAGGCCTCGCCTCAAATGGGTTTTAGCTCAAAACCCCAGTTTTTACTTGCTCTTTCTTTACTTTGCTTCTTCACAAATCTTGCTGAATCTGATACTGATTACACCACTTTGGTGTACAAGGGCTGTGCCAAGCAGTTTTTTCAAGATCCAGTTTCCTCTCAAGCTCTGTCTGCTCTGTTTGGGTCTTTGGTTTCACAGTCCACAAAGACCAAATTTTTCAAAACCTCATCAGGAACCGGCCAGTCTTCAATAACTGGTCTGTTTCAATGCAGAGGAGACCTTAGCAACAGTGATTGCTACAACTGTGTGAGCAAGCTGCCGACTTTATCAGACAAACTGTGTGGCAAGACCATCTCTGCTAGAGTTCAGCTACTTGGTTGCTACATGTTGTATGAAGTTTCAGGCTTTCCTCAAGTTTCGGGCTTGGAGATGCTGTTCAAGACTTGTGGGTCCACTAATGTGGCTGGTAGTGGGTTTGAAGAGAGGAGGGATGCTGCACTTCAAGCGATGGAAAATGGTGTGGTCAGTGGCCATGGTTTCTACACAACAAGCTATCAATCTGTCTACTTGTTGGCTCAATGTGAGGGTGATTTGGGTGATTCGGATTGTGGTGATTGTGTTAAGGGTGCTGTTCAAAGAGCTCAGGTCGAATGTGGAAGCTCTATTTCTGGCCAAGTTTATCTCCACAAGTGCTTTATTAGTTATAGTTATTATCCAAACGGGGTCCCAAGGAGACAATCATCATCTTCTTCATCGTCTTCTCCAGATTCATCAGGTAAAAAGATTATCTAATCTCCTTTTTCTAGTTTGTGGATCTAATTTGACGGCATAGTTGCTAGTTTCACTTTGAACACTTTTCCCCCTCTCTTATCTGAATGGATATATTTTGCTGGAAATATATTCTAAATGTTGAATTGGGGATCTGTGTGATTCATTGATTGGTGTAGGACCAGGACCAAATACAGGAAAAACAGTGGCCATAATTCTAGGAGGAGCAGCAGGAGTTGGATTTGTAGTTATTTGCTTGTTGTTTGCTAGAAATTTGGTGAAGAAACATGATGGTATGCTAACTTAGAACATCAGATGGATCTCATTATTTTGCGTTAAATGGACATTAGAATCTGTTATGTTTGCTATTGCTTACACTTGTGAATGTGCTATCTTGTGCAGATTATTGAGAGAGACCAGGCAGTGGATTCTAGAGAGGCAGTGTTCTTTTTCGAGGTGGATATAAATATTTTTTTTTCTTAATCCAACAATTGGTTTCTTCTTTAGAATTGGGTTTTGTAATGACTAATGAATAGGAGAGTCGGTGAATGAAAGGGAGAGGAAATGAGGGGTTTTGACGTTACAGCTGGTCAAGATTTTTGTTGGGAATGAGAAGTAAATTACATGAAAATCTTTCACAAAGGTGAAAAGAGGATGTGAAATTGAAATTGAATATTTGTCGTGCATTATAGAGAAGGGGTAGAGACGTAGAGTAATGCTTAAGGAGTCCTGGTTGGCATTTTGTTTATTTTTTGCTTCATTGCCATGTGGGTGTTTGTGTCTTTTCCCCCTTTCTCCATACTAATGCTTCTCCATTTTCTTCACTGCTTTATTGCTTTTTAGAAAGCTGCACCTCTCTTTCTCTTTCAACAAGCACACACACAGATGTTGACTATATTATTTATGTATTTCATGGTTGGTTTTACCAATGGTAGTTGCCTTTATTTAAGCAAAAATCAGAATGTTTTACAGTCTCCATTAAATTATTCACTCAGTTTTCATGACCATTATGGCATTATGGGCTATTGATGCAGTTCAGTGTGAGAGTTTAACATAGCACAAAAGGTGAGCCTAGATAGACTCCAAAACCTTTATACGCTTTTTCAGGATGGTAACCTTAAAGACCGAGTGGCTTTTACTTTACTTCTTTATCACAACTACTTTTACCTTGTCAATCTTGAATCACAAGATTTGTTGCAAAATTATTAGCAGAATGAGTAGAGTAGGCTGCAAATTCTTCTCTCTTTCCCACTTTATTATAATTAAGTCAGCTCAAGTTCTCTGGGGAATATGGTAGACAGCTAAGCTGCAATCAACAGTATTTGGCAGCGAGCAAATTTTGTTGTCTCATGCAGTGCCTGTAGAAGCTGATACGTTGCTTCCTTTCACAAACTTGATGGGGCCCGATTCATTGTTTTTGCTCCTACTGATTTTATTATGATTCACCTATTGCTTGCACTCACATGTTCCTTTTTTTTCCCTCTTGTGTTTTCATTAACTTGCGCGATTATGATAGTTAGACTAAGTGATATTATATAACTCAGGGTCTACCGAGCATACTTTGGCAATTTTGTGCCAAGTAGAGACAAGATTTATTTGGCCTTTATAAACAGAGTAATGAAACAGTTATAAATTTTTGTACAATAGCATTAATTGATTGTTTGAATGAAAATAAATTACGTGGGTCCAAAAATATTTATTCAATTAATTTTATCATGTCATATCAGTTTGTACAAAATAAATTTGTATTGTTGTTATATCATTACTCTTATAAATATTTTAGGAGGGGGGGAAATTTTTCGAACCCAACTCTTCCCGCCATCTTCCCTGCAAGATTGCGGAAACGTGTTTTACCGCCGGACTAATGACCTATGGCTCGGGTGGTGCATCTAAGCTACTTATACTTTGGATCTAAGAGGAAATTAGTGTAATTTTAACTGCAAAAATATTAACTAAGACGGTACGTAAGTGATTGTATCAACGTGTCTCCTTTTTCCATCTTGATCACAGAAGCAACTCTCAAAAAAGCGCTTGTGCCAAGGCAACTTGAAATTGGCGCAAAAAGTGATTCGCATAACTCATTAAACAAACAAACAAACCAATTCCGTGTCAGTATTTGTTGCTCAAATTTGACATATGGTATCGGAATGCCAAGTTAAGCTTGTTGAATGAGACCATCGTATTCATATACCATTAGATGCAGAGCCATTACCTGTCCCGTCCATTTGCTCTTTGTCTTTTGTTTGATTCTTAACCAAAGCGACAGATGGTGCTGGCATAACATGTGCCATGTGATAAGAGGAATTCTCACTTTTTAAATACAATTCTTCTTATGATTCTTTAAAAATTCTTGCATTTCATAATTGTGCCTTTTGAAGTTGAGAAATTGGGGGCCGCGTGAAGCTGTCAAGTATGTTTGTTTTGGACGTTAGTCCAATCTTGAGGACATATGCATATGAAAAGGCGCAGCCTGTAGCATTACATATTACGATATGTTAATATTATTAATAACAAGTCTACGGTTCTTAAATCATTTCTGTGATGGCTTGGTTTGAAAATTTAGATTAGAATAGATCAATTTTACCTTTTTTTTGGGGGGAAAAAATTTAACCTCTACAAGGCACATGAGGATTCCCAAATCTTGGATCTAATTTATAGTACGTAAAATGTATGACAACCCATATTAGTAAAGTTCGGTTATATTGGAACTATTTTAACGTAGAGTATGCCATCATAATTATATGATTAAAGTTATAATATTTTTTTTACTATTTATCAATTTACGTGTGTAGTTGTTATTCGTGAATTTGAATGTGCAGTTGTTGTTCGAGACCCTTAGAGGAGCAGGAAAAAAAAAGTATTAGTAAAACTGCAATTTCATTCGTGAGTTCTATCATTGACAAAAAGGGTTATTTTTCGCCATCCCCCATAAGAATTGATAAATATTACCGTGCACCCTAATCTTTCAACAACTATCACAGCGCACCCATTTCGTTAAAAATCACCGTTAACTTATCTATTGTAAGGGTAGAATAGTAAAGTTACTGGGACGAATAAAGATAAAAGAAAAACATTATTTTTTTCACTTCCTTTTCCATGACTCCATTCACCCTCCATCTTCTCTCCTTCATTTACACTCTGCAACGAGTGCTCATTTTCTTCCCTTCTACGTTCATGCTCCCGAACAAGGTTTTTCGCTTTTCCCCTTCCATCGACGTCAGAAGGGTCACATAACCAATTGTACTACCGTAACAAACGACCATTTCTGGCTGGAAACAAGCGGTAGGAGCTTGACACGAGATCGCGAGGCTTCTGGCAGTTCAAAGGGTCATGGGCTGCTGCTGACTGATGCGGCGCCAACAATGGTGACTAGCAACTATAAAATCCCAACCCCAAAATTTTAGGGTTTCCATATTATTGTTTATTGATTTTTAGGTTTGGGTAGTTGACAATTTGTTGGATATATAAATTATTTTGATTGTGCTATGAAATCGGGAGTTTATGTTGTCTGTCAGTCTGTGTGCTTTCAAAGAAGATATTTGGTTATTGCTATAAATAGTGGGAAATGCCATAATTCTAGAGCTTGGATTGGAGATGTCTTCTGGGTTTTGGTTCAAGGACTAATAATGTCCAATTAATTTTAGTTTTAATTTAATTTTCTTTTTAAAAAAAAAGCTTTAATTTAATTGTAATTATTTTTGGTTTACATCTAACATTGCTTTTATACATTCTATAATTATCTTTTTTTCTTGAAGAAAATAAAATACTAACTACCACTTAATATATTTTCATAATTCCAGCACTTGCCGTCAATTCAATTTATGTGGGGGTATTGGTGATTTCAACAGATGTCTGATACAATCGTTAAGGTTAACGGTAATTTCTGACGGAATGGGTGCGCAGCGATAGTTGTCGGAAGATTAGGGTATACAGTAATATTTATCGATTTTTATGGGGCTGGCAAAAAATAACCCTGGACCAAAATTAGCAGGAAAAAAAAAAAGAAAAAAAGAAGAAAAAGACAAAATGAGAGATTGCTTTTACTAAATAAAAAAGCTAAATCCATCATTTGAAGTAATTACAGAATCCAATAAACTATATGCACGGAGCCTTTGACGTGGACGTTTACGCATTGATAAATGATAAATTTGATTTTGATACACTATTTTCATTTTTTTTTTTTTTGAAGATTTTGATGCACTGTTAATCAAACAATGGGAGCTTGACAGTTGTATACAGCAATCAGAACATCGAATGATTTTGGTCAAGTAGCTATCAATTCAAAAATGAATGACCAATGGTACGCTGCCAGACAATACGTGGGTCCCACTCCGGCAGTTTCAGACCTCCAGCTGTTGCGTCCGTTTCTTTTCTGACTTATACAGATGTGAGAAAGGGATTGTTAAATCTCCATCACATACGAAAAAGAAACGTATTTCACAATAACCAGAAAAATATCTTTTACTAATAGTTCAAAATATAATGAACATACATCTATAATGGAAGGAAATATAATCGTATTCAAATTGGACAGATAAATTAAGGTTATGTTAATGGTAATAAGTGTTCGGTCGATGTAAATTATATGATTATATAATTTAATAATTATCATAAATTAAAATTATAATAAATAAACATTTATAATTTTCACCAGTTTAAATAAGTCTTTGTCAGACTCATAAAAAAAATTATTATGAAATACCATTAACACAATATTTCATATTTAAGTTCCCTATAAGCCGGCCAAAAAAAAAAAAAAAAAATTGTACTGCAACAATTGTTAAAAAAAAAAAAAACAATTTATTTTGCTTTTGTTAATTTTCAAATGGTAAACCAAGGGTGCCCTAATCCATTGTACATTTCACGAGTCCTTCATTTCACACGTTCTCAACACAGACGCGTACAGCGTTACGTCTGTACTTCAGTTTTATGAGTTTATTTTTCACATGTTTTCAGAATTCCAAATAATGAAGGTTTGATTGTGTGAAGGCCAAATAAGAAGAAACAATAATGCTAAATGATAAGCAAAAGATGAGTAAATATTAGAGATATTAATATTTAAGTTTTAACTTGAATCTTAATCAACATGATATTTATCAATTGGATAGTAGAATAGAATAATAAGTAATTTTACATTTATTATTTAATAATGAGTGACATATAATATTGAGACTTATGTTTGGACTTAAATATTAGGATCTCTAGTATTATTAATAAAAGATGATGGAAGATCGAATATGTTCTTTTATAAATATTAAAAGAAGCTCAAATTTTAGCTTGCTTAATTAGATTAATATTTTTTTTCTAATTTTAGAATCTTTTTTCTTTGACCGATCTCATAATTATCACTTAAGTTTTACATGCACTACATAAGAGAAATTCATTCAAAAGAGGTTTGAAAAAGTTAAAAGTTAATTTTAATGTTTGATAATTTTTTAAATAACTTTTGAAAAAATTATCCATCTATTAGTAAATTTTAAAAAGTAGGAAATGAATAGTTAAAATCTAATTTTGAAATCAGTTTTATACTTAACACACAATTCCATATATATTCTCACATATATAAAAAATCTATATTTACCCTTTCTTAGTTAGGAAATAAAATCATTAAATATAAAGAGATTATTATTTTTACTAATTATATTGGGATCATGAAATAAAAAATAAAAAAATTTATTTTAGTTATCAATTATTATATATAAATAATAATAAAAACAATATATGTACATGTTTAGAAATGTGAATAAATTTTATTCAACATTATGTCTACTTTAGTTATTTGCATTTTTACACCAATTTAACAGTGAGATTTATCAAACTTTCGAAACTCACAACTTTCTTAAAAATAAATTTTACTAAATATTTGATTGATTCTCTTCACAATTAATTATTTTTATAGCACAACTGACCTAATTATTTTAAAAGTTATAGGATTACCAAACTGATCCTAAATTTTAGGGATGACAAAAAGCGGGCTTAGGCCAGACTTTTTTAGGCCCAATCCCGAGCTCACTTTAAGTTTACACAAGAGGGCCTGGGTCGAGCTTATTACGGGTGGACTTGGCCTTTATTTATTTTTTTAATTTTTTTAAAATAATTGTAAATTGAACTTCATTACAATTCATGCTACAAGCTTTTGATAATTCAACTAATTTTTTGAGCTAAATTGATGATATCTCAATCGGGAGAGAAAATCCCATATCACACAATATATTTGACAAGTCGCATGATATGTCAACCAAAGATGGATGCATAGAGCTTCCAAAAAGAAAATTTATATATTAGTTTCCTCCAATATTATATATTAGATATATATTTTATTATCGAAATCAAACAAATTTGAAAAGAATACATAGAATGTACCTAAAAAATGCAGCCAACATATTAAGATTGTAAATCTTCAAAAAATATGTCTTTTAAAATTGATGTAGTCATTATTATTGTATGCTCTAAGAAAAAGTGATATCTTGTGACTATCCATCGTATCTTGAATGAATGCTATCCTCAATTATGCTAAAATATAATTAGCTCAAATATCAATTAATGCCCAAGTAGAGTTTAGATAGAATCTTCCAAATCTATTTGCAAATATTACAAGCAGGTGATACAAAGAATGAATCACAAATATAATTTATAAATTATAGAATACTTGACCTCTCAATATAGACACTAAAATAATATGTCAAACATAACTCGATGGTCATGCAATAGACATTAAGTTTGAGGAAAACTCTTTTAAATTCTACTTTCTATTTCTAAACTCAAGAAACGCCAAGTATGCATTCCGTGGATGATTCTTGAAAGTGTAAAATTCATTCAATATTTTTAACAAAGAAAAAAAAAAATTTTTTTTTCCCCTTCAATATGGTATTAAGCTCCTTTTATCATATCTCAAAATAACAACAACGATGACGACGGCAATGGCAACATCATCATCATTTTTCATTGTCAAAGTTATTTTTGAAAATGGTAACACATTTTTAAATTTTGAAAATTTTATTTTCACTCTCATTTTTATTTTATAAAAACATTAATTGAGAAAAAATTCTAAACACATCCTAATATTCCGCTAAACATTCATAAACTTCACAAATAATATTTCAATGAACAAGTAAAGATATAAAGCGTTTACAATAACAATACAGAATTTTTTCAAAAGAATTTAATGGGTCAGTGGGTCCTCTAACGAAAAAATAAAGTTCAAAGCAAGAAAAGCTTTGAAAACATTTAACTTTAAATAAATTACCATAAATCTCCACAGGTACAACTACCGTTCAAAAACCTATGGTATCTGTTAACATCCCTCACAACAATCTCCCTCTCTACCACTCTACTAATGTACTTAAAAGACTCGTGACAATCTCTACAAATCCTCAAATTCTTAACAATTCTCAAAGTTTTCCCTCTTGGAGCTCCACTAACTAAACCAAATGCCAATGCCAGCTTCTCGCTGTGATACCAAAGCGCTTCCCTTTTCTCCCTATCTCCCACATTATGCAACATCTCATCCCAAACGGGCATATACCCTAACTTCTCACACTCCTCCATCAACTCTGCTAACTTTGCGTAAATATCCTCCGCTCTCTCGTGCATCCTATCACCTGCCAAGAACACATGAACTTTTCCTTTCACTTCAATCCAACTCCTCCCGCCTTCTTTCCTCACTCTCCTATCTTTCATCATCTTCCTCACTTCCGCTACTTCATCCCACCTTCCTACTCCGGATAATACATTAGCAACTATCACATATGCTGAGTCATCATATGGGTTTATAACTATTAACCTCTTACCCATTTTACTCGCCATATCTGCTTTTCTATGTAATGCAGAAAATGATAACAATGCCCTCCACACAGCTGCATCCGGCTCAAATGGCATTGCCATTGCAATCCTCTCAGCATCCTGCAATCTTCCAGCTCTCCCCATTGCACTAATCAAACACGTATAATGCTCTAATCCTGGTTCCAACTTATAATGTAGTTTCATTCTCTCTATCCACTCCTCACTTTCACTAGCCAAACCCGCGTTACACAGAGCCGTTAAAACGGCCAAAAAACTATATTCATCAGGTGCAAAACCTCTCATTTCCAGCAAATGGAAAAGCTCAAGCACTGTACTTTGATCTCCTTGCTGTGCATAACCAGCCATCATAGCATTCCAAGCAACAGAATTTAACACACTTAGATTCTCATCAAACACCCTTCTCGCATCAGAAACAATCCCAGCTTTCCCATACCCATCGATCAACCCAGTCCCGACAATCACATTCCTATCTAAACCAACAACAACAGCATGTCCGTGAATGACCCTGCATTGCTCCATCGCCGCCAGCTCAGCAGCTGCACGCAACGCCCCCGACACGCAGTACATCGTGGACCCCACGTCGGCACTTCTCATGTCAGCAAACACCGACAATGAATCCACCAACCGCGAATTCTGCGCGAACCCCACGATCATCGCCCCGTAGCACACGACGTCTCTCTCGCGAATTTCATCGAACACCTTCTTGGCATTGTCGGGTGAGCGAAACCGAGAATAGAAGTGGACGAGAGCGGAGCCGCAGAAGGGCTTGTCGTGCAGGGAGAGTTTGAGGGAGAGGGAGTGGAGGGAGAGACCGAAAAGGAAGGTCTGGGAGAGGGAGGCGCAGGTTTTGAAGAGGGAGGCTAAAGTGCGCTGGTTGGGGAGAAATGATAGGGTGGGGTGGCGGAGCATGGAGAGGAAGATGTTCAGGGAGAGAGGGGAGTTGGAGTGAGCGGAGATCAGGGCCGTCCATGAGACGATGTTGGGTGATGGGATATGGTTGAAAAGGCGAAGGGAGTAGGAGAGGAGGTTTGATTTGGAGTAGTGGGTGATTAGGTTGTTGTAGATGGAACGGTCTGCTTGTGATGATTTTAGGGCTCTTGCGTGTACGATTCGTGGGTCTGTGCTCGTGTTTTGTGGCTGCGGCTGCCGGTTCAAGTCAAGCGCCATGCAACTGAAAGTGAGTTTGTTTCGTTAATGTTTGGTCTGCTCCTCAAGTATGGTTCATAAAGCGCCATGCAACTGAACTGGTTTGCTATGGTTCCTAAAGCGCCATTCAACTGAACTGGTTTGTCATGGTTCATGCTTGCTTTCTTTTATGCATTCGATGAGATGACAATGTAAACCCTATTAAATTAATTTATTTTCCAAATATTCTCAAATTATTGTAAACTTAGATTTATTCCTTTTTCTCTTTCAAAAATAAGGGCAAATCCGCAAATGAGACATGAGAGCACCTTAATTAAAAAATTATTTTTACTATAATCAATTTATTAGGGGATGAATTGAAATAAACCATTGCAAAAATCATGGTTTCTCCACCGGCCTTGGCAGTGCATAAGTGGGTGCACAACCATCAGCGTGAATGTTTTCTTGTACTTTCACGATGAACCTCATAATGGCATTTCGCAAGTGTGGTCGGGGGAAAGTTATGTTAACGTGGGAAGCTCAATTTAAGATGTCCACGTGAATAAAATATTCTTGATTAAAGATATTGAGAAACTGCATCAACAAGACACAACAGATGTTTGGATTGCTAAATGAGGAAGACATGACAAAGCTAAGTGCTTGATAAGATTGAACGACTTTTACATTCAAGAGTTTGAGGAAAATGCAGCCAGGAAACAACCTTTGCCAAAACTTTAAGATGATTTTGAGTGCTTTTAAACCAGCACCACAGCACAGGTCAGTCGGCCACCTGCTCTTGAGAAAATTCAATCAAACAAGAAGGCATGCTATGGCCATTCACTTGATTTCAGTCTCAACCTAAGGAACATCAGGCCTACAAACAGTATGCGCCATCAATCTGCAAATGCAAGAAAGAAACAAGATTCCGTACACTAAAATATTATGGTAAGCACAAAGCACGTAACTTGATTGCATGACTACAAAGGAGCGAGTATATGTTTGCGACCTGCTCTTAATTTTTAGTTATGGCTAGGTACTTGCTCATAATAATTGCAGCATCATAACAGAGAACTACGAAAGCTGGAAACACTGATTCGCAAACCGTTTAATACCCACTTCAAACCTACAGCCTTACTTAAAAACTTGATACCCATAACTAATGCTGTCCTCTGCTATAAAGACAATCTGTTCAAGATTCCTCTAGCTGTGAACACATTATTAATTATTTAACCCTATTACTGCTAAAGATTCATTTAGATTAGTATCTAATGTTGTAATTAATCCAACACAAACTCTATTGAATAACACACAGCATATTAGTGATGGCTAGACTCACTAGAAAAGAATCTGCAGATATATTATTAAATCCTAGTCTGTTCAAAGTCATGAAATGCTAGTGATAAAAGTAAAGGAGTTTGAAATAGGAGACTCCCCGAATCTCGCTCGAGTGAGATAAACAAGAAGCAACTCTAGAACATAATTGGAGTTACTCTAAAGCGACAACATAACTCAACTTTTCACCAACAATTAACAAACCCAAATCTATCAATTAAATAACTAGATAAATATAACAAACCAAAGGTTTTTGTCAATATGTGTAACATGTGCTAAGCTCCAATTTTAATGTTAAGCTATTCAAGGTAAATCGACCTTCGAATTAAATGAATCCATATCAATACCAATACATTAAGCTACTGTAGCCTAAGATGGAACTTAAGCACTAACAACCAATTACATAACTTTTCTCTCGAATATCGCTGCAATTAAACAATATAAATAATTAACACTGCTGCAATCCACAAGCAATATAAATAATAATACTCGCTAAACAAAAGAAAGTTGACAATTTTATATCATAGATCCAAAATTTATCCAACTTAAAATATTTCCAAAACCCTAATACATAAAAATCATAGCACATTAACAAAACGTAACAGCTCCTCAAACCTGACCCGACCCGGCCCGATTAAAGTTGAATTCACTTTTGAGCAGGGGTGAGCGGGGGAGCGCCGAGGAGGCTCTGCTGCTGCATTTCGAGCTCGTTGAACTGCTGCTCGCGGTCCATCTCGATGATTAGCGGGACCACCAGGATGAGGAAAGTGGTCCCCGCGATCCACGCCGCTTTTCCCGTGCTTTTGAGGAGCTTATGGGAGACGTACGCCACGTCCGACGCCTTCTGTTTCGTGTAGGCGACAATCGGAGCATCCGATACGCGACGGGTCACCTTAGCCAAGAAGCCAACCTCGCCGCTGTTGTTGGTAAGTCGCTTTTTCCCTTGACCGGACGACATCGTATTGGCAGAGACGGTGGAATTGCTAGTAACGCGAAGAGAGAGAGAGGGCTTAGGGTTTTTGGTCCCTAACACAGAGACTCTCTCATTGCGACCTTATAATGGGTTCTTTTGGGCTTTTATCAGACAATTTAAAGCCCATATTTCAGTTATTGGATGTAGGTCTAAAACGGTTTATTATAATTTTAATAATAATGTTAAGGCGTTGAAGACCCAACCGTTCAAAGGTTAATCAATGAGTGTAAAATCTCTCTTTATATACTGAAAACAAGGGAAAGGTAAGTTTAAAACAAGTTCCACTTCAAGGGATTTGGATATTAGACTCTTCAAAACTGAATCCCTGTTATAATAATATCCCTTGCGGCACCACAGACCCCTGCTTACAACCAGGGTTGAATTACAAACCCATGGAGCCGAAACAATGTATGCCAAACCAGAACTTCCATTTCCCAGAAGAACATCTTTGTACGCGCGACCAATGCCAGAAATATACTTTCCCATCTGCTGAAGCTGCTGATTAATATAGGAACCTGATTCTGTAGCATTGAGGATATCAGAATCTGAATGCAGGTTCACCACAACCGTGCCATGTTTGGGGTGGAGCTGATCACTGAGGGCTTTGACAAACGCGGAATCTGGATCCCAAAGTTTACGAGGGAAGATGTCATCACCATCATAGGCATCGATGAAGACCAAATCGTACAGATTAGTGGTCTCAAGGATAAACTTCTCGGCGTCTGATTCATAAAGGTTTAACCTCTCATGGGTGCCTTTCCACAGCACTTCATCAATAGTATTGGGTTTTGACATGGCACGCTCACCTGATGGAGTCATCACTGAGAAAGATGGAAAGCCCATTGCTTGAACTGAGGCTGAGATAACAACGGGGTCGATCTCAACTATGTGGACAATAGCACCTGAGACAAGCATAGAATACTTAATCTGAAAGCAAGGATTTGTCTACAGCAATTCTTGTATAATGCAATATTTTGGGTGTATTCAATGACTCTTAAGAAAAAGCATATGCAGACGAGGTAATGTGAACGTCAATAACTCTTCAGAGAAAGCACATACAGAAAAGGAATTGTGAACTTTCCCAACCTCGAATTTTGCTGGCCAAAAATAATGGCAAGCTTCCACCTCCGTGACCAATGCATAATATATTCATTGTTTTCTTCCCGTGTGCAGCACTCACAAGATCATAGTTAGAAGAAGCAATAGTAGCCAACCCAGTCGATACCATACTCTTCAGATCTATACTAAGACAATAAACCATCAAAACTTAGCTGCGACTTCTATGAAAAAGACATCAAAATATAATCAAAATGTAATCTACAGAGGCCGGGACTAGTAGAAAAAGCTTCAGATTGAAGGTAGGGGCAACGAACAACTCATACTGGTAGCATTATATTATTCTGTTACAAAAGAATGTCGACAAGAATAATAGAAATTTTTTTTTTTTTTAATTTAAGGCTGCAAAATTTTATTTAGGAGAATAACAGAAAACTTGTGACTGAAGATGAAATACCATGTCAATCATATAATAACACACCACATCAAAATCTAGTGTCCACAAAATTACCCAACTTATATCATCATAAACATTCACGGTAAGAAAGCATGGAATTCTTCAATTAACTACTGTGAGTTCTAATTCAGAAGAGTCACATTGGTTAAGGTAACTCAAATGATATGCCTCTTTGTTATACTTGGCAAGAATCTCTTCCAACTCAAGTAATCACCATATAGCATTGTCCTATTCCTCAATAATTTTTTTTCTCATTGACTGCGAATTTACGAGTGCTGTGAATGTAGAAGCTCTATTTAGTGCCACTGATTCACAAAAGCAATAAAGAACAATTATGTGGAAGTTGATATGTATTTTCTTTTCCATCAGTAGCAGCAGGCTATATGATAGGGGTCAGCCCTTGCTATCAATCTTATGATTGTAGGTGGCCCAAATTAACTTCAACTGAAGGCCAATGCACATATTCATAAGAATATTCATCATGTAAAGCTCGTTGAAGACTAAAGAAGTCTGATAATAAATATGAGTAAAGGATGATGCTGATTGCTGAAAGTAAAATGGAGACGACAAGAAGCACTAGGGCAGATTAGATGAGATTAAACAGCTGCTACTCTACCATTAAATCAGCGGACTTGAAATACGGACAAATATTTAAGCCACATAAAACGTGATGTTAAACAGCCAATTCATCATTATAAAGTAAGGATCTGGAATTTACATGGAACAGCCAGACAATGAGCCTGCTGCATATAGCACACAGAGCCCGGTTCTGATTCCCGACAAGCAGCCATAACTTTAACAGTGCTCTGGCGAGTATCCTCATTAAAGCGAAGCGTGCGCCATTGATATCCAATCACTTTAAAACGCGAATTGCCTCCATAATTTCGATATATCTCTGCACACCTTCGCTGCAGCCATCTCTCCATTTCTGGCCACCTCTCTTTACTCTAAAAAAAGGGTAGTTACATTTAAAGTAAGAAAACAACCGAGTCGTATAGGTGCTTCTGAAAAGTGCTTTCGTAGAAACCACAAAAGTACTTACTAGTAAATACTTCTGCACAATGCATTTCAAGTTGTTGCATAACAAACCAGTAAAGTGCTTATTTGAAAAGCAATCTTTTAAGAGATTCAATTAAAATTTTGTCTAAAAATTGAACTAACCAAACAATAATTACTAATACATAGAGAGAGAGAGGGAGGGACTGACAGGTCTAGAAGAAGGGTAAGCAAGAACAGAAACGATGCCGTTTCCTTGATCGGAAGTCGAGCGGAGAACAGTGTAGCCGCCGGAGCCAGTTCCCCACCACTCCGACGAGTAAATCCAGTCACCCTCGTCCTCAATACGACGTCGTGGCGCCGTGCAAAGCAGCCGGATGTTCCATCTCCAGCTCCCCCCAGCTCTTTGCCACATCACTACTGACTCTAATCTCACCAAAAGTGAACTCAAGCTTAAACCCTAGCAAGTTTTTCTACTTCACTATTACTAAGAATTAACCGCTCTTAGACCATCTCCAATGGGTAACACCATTTTGGTGTAACATCAACACTAAAAATGTACCTTTTTCACACTAAATTATTATTTCATCTCCAATCTATTTACACCAAATTTTACAACAAAAAGAATATTCTTCTTTTTATTCTTTTAATCATCAAGAATTAATTTAATTAACACAATAAATATAATTATTAATATAGATAATTAAGTAATAATTAATTTTATATCAATTAACAAATGAATAAAATTATTAAATTTACATTTAATTAACTAAATTACTACATTATGAAATTAAACATTACATTAAGATAGAAAAATGCAATATGATAATAATACTCAGTTATTCAATTACTAAATTCTAAACGATACGGTAAACGAAAAAAAAAAAAATTGGAGATTACATATCGAAGAAAATAAAATTTTACTTAAAGATTTAAATTCGATCAAATGATCCGAACTACGTCAATATTTTTAAGATGAACAATTAAGATTTTGCAGAGAAGATCTCAAGACTACCAAACATCTCAAAAATACTTCCAATAATTTCTACTAATATTTTGATGATATTGAAGGATCTAATAATGATCTCCAAGATTATTAAATAATTGTTCTATTTATGCTAGTAGTAGTAGCTTTTTTAATTTGTGTTAATTTAATTTTTTTTTATTTTGTAATATGTAATCTAGTAATTAATGTTATTGGCATTTAATTTTGTTAATTATTATTATTATTATTAATTTTTGTGTTGAATTTTTTTATTTAAAATATTAGTATAATATTCAAAAATTAAAAAAATAATAATAATAATTTAAAATATTATATAAAATAGGACATATATGTAAATAAGAAAAAGTAATAAGGATATTTAGACTTTTTTTCCTTAACAAACGAATAGTGTTGCACCATATTTGGTGTAATACTATTCATAACACCATTTTGCAAAATTATGGTGTCTCATTGAGATACATTTTACACCAAAATAAGATAAAAGGTGATTTCACAAGAAAATAGTCCCCATCGAGACGCCTTAGAACCCCAAACCGTCTTTTGCATTCTATTTTATTACTTTTTTGGTGAAGAAATAACCGCGCTTGTTTTTTGTGGGAAAGGGGTAACGAGAGAGAGTCCCCCCCCCCCCCGAATTATAATATACGATCAACACAAATTTAAATTCATTTAATTAATGAAAAAAATAAAGAAACAGGAACAAATCTTTGTTAAATTTTTCTTTTTAATTTTTTAATTAATATTGTATTATATTTTTTAATTTAAACATCATTACACTAATTATTCGAAATGAGAGTCAATTGAAACGCCTAACTATGTATCATAGACTAGTAGTAATTGAATGAAAATGAAGAATCGAAAAATAAAATTGTATTGTAATATATAAAAAAGGGACTCAAAATTTTTATCACTGTAAAATAAAATAAATTATTATCAATTATCTAAACTACAAACCAAACATATCCGTGTAATAATTTATTTTTAGATTGGCTTATGTTGGAATAGTTTTAAAATAAAGTATTTTTTTATAATCTCATAATTAAAATTATAACAAATTTTATTATTATTTATTACTTTATATATATAATTATAATTCGTATTTTATTTTAAAATAGCTCTAAAATAACAATGATTTTTTAATTTAAAAAATCAAAATAGAGAACTGAAAAAAAAAAAGTGAATTAGAAAATAGAGTATTTTCTCGATTTTCTAGAATTGACCTTCGACAAGAGTAAAAAGAATTTCAAGGACACAATGGGAGAGGTCGGGGCCGAAAAGAGACAATAATTAAAAGAACTTAAAAAAAAAAAAAGATCAATCGAGAAGTACCATCTACACAAAGTCGTATCGGATTCTACATTCTGAAATGAAAATGACTGCCAAAAGTGTAAGTCACTGGGACCCACCACTAGCCGAGTGGCAATCGCGGACCATTAATTTCCCTTAGGCTCTCTGACTCGACCGACCTTGATGATGATTCCTTGCAGTGTCGTAAGACGGAAGTCGCCATTTGCCATCTTCTTTCTTATTCTTAAGGCAACACTCCGGTCAAAACAAAACAACCAGACACAAGAACCAAAGCAAAGCAATCTCCGTTGTGTGCGTTCTGTTCTGTTCCTGACTTCTCATCTCAGAAACCGTGAAACCCCACTTTCATTTCCCACGTGCTTCACGTGTTTTCTTTGTCTATGCTTTGCTTTAGCCACGGAACTTCTTTTATTTGCAGGCCCTAGCCCTTGCATTAATAGCTGAATAAGCATAAGCTCTCCAAGAAGTCAAAGCAGAGAAACAAACACAAGTAAGTCTTTTTGATCTGGGTTTTCTGTTCATTGATCATGAGACGTTTATTTCTTATTTATTTTTTCGTTTATTATGTTTTTTGGGTAGTGTATCCGAAGGTGAAGGTGAGAGAAGAGAAATACCAATATGACGAACATGTTGCAGTTGGTCTTCAGCTTCTTGAGTCTCTCTCCTTACATGTTCCTTCTTCTCCAGGTATATTTTTTTTCTTTTTCCAAATATTTCTTTTTCAATATCATATTTCTTTTTTTGGGGTAATTTGGAATTTTGCTGTGTTTCTTGTTAATATATATATATTTTTTAAGTAATTAGCATGATATCACTTTCAAATAGGCTGAACTCTGTTTCATGTTTTACAGTAAGTTTAAAAATACAAAAGCAATTGCAATAGTTTGATTCTTTTTATGACACGGGGAATTTGAAAACAAAGCTAGATAATTGATCATCTCATCTTGAACCTGAAGCATAGGAAATTTACGTGGTTGATTAAGCCATGAGTTATTATGATAGATGGTTTTGAAGATTGAGAAGTTGACCCCAGCAGCAGTAGAGGCTTCTTCATTTTTAAGGATTTCCGATGCTTTGATTTAGTATTAATAACTCTAAGTCAGTCTTGATTGGAGTTGACGTATTGAGTATGTAATGACCTGTTTGTTTTTCCAGAGATAGAGCATCGGGATGATTCTCCAGCATTCATTGCAAGAATTCCAAAATCTCCTCTGCGACATGTAATGACACCCACAAATTCTACGCACAAAGGTTAAGTTTTATTATATTGTAGCTTCTGATACAAAATTCCATTTGTTTCTTATAGAGAAACGTTCAAGTTCAGATATCTGACTGTACTTCATTGACAGAAGCAGAGCAGAACAACTATAAAAAGATTGATGAGAAGGAAAAACCAAATATGAGAGTCACACTTCTGACAGACGATTCTACTTCATTGTCGGATGACGGGAAGAATGACGTAAAGATTGATGAGACAGAAAAACCAAATCTAAGAGTCACACCTCTGACAAACGATTCTACTTCATTGTCTGACGGGAAGAATGATGTAAAGATTGATGAGACAGAAAAACCAAATATAAGAGTCACACCTCTGACAAACGATTCTACTTCATTGTCGGATGATGGGAAGAATGATGTAAAGATTGATGAGACGGAAAAACCAAATATAAGAGCAGGTACAATCCTGCGTCCGCGTGCTGTCTTATCTAGTCCTGGTAAGATAACTTTGCTTAACTATTTTGACATTAGTTTGAGATTACATTCTGTTATTAGTCTTCGGAGAAAGAAACTGATGACTAGTAACTTGAATATGAAATGCAGTAATAAAATCTACAGCATAATTAGGTTGTACATGATTCTCAGAGCTTTCACTATGATTGATCATTGTGTTCTTCCAACACATCATCACACTCATTATATGTGATTTTGTGAATGTTTAATTCTCCAATCAATTGATTTTTCTCTGGCCACTAATACTCGGTAGTTGATAAATTTTGTATTCAGATAATGATGCTGTAATAGGAAATAAAAACAGATTGAAAGGAGAGCGACCAGCAGCTTTGAGGAATCATGATATGGTTTCAAATAGACATGCAAAGGCAAAATGTAAAGCTAGCCCGACTCACATCAAAAGTCAACTAAACACAACATCCTCCAATAATGTGCATGAATATAAGAGTGATATTAGAAGCAAGAAGGGCTCAGCAACGGCAGATCCCAGTCAAAGAAGATATCTCAGAACTTGGAAATTTTGATCATTTGTCGTTCAAACATTATACAGACATGAGTGTATGCACACATACGGAGTGTTTGATTTCTTTTCTTTTCTTTTCCTTTTTCCCCATAGGAAAATTGGAAAAGCAATTGTGCATATATTACAAATCACATAAGAAACACTGTTTACACAATCCTTGTATTTCTTGGTGGAGTAAAATTTCTCTTTCTCGTGAATGTAGGAAAATTTGGAAGAAGAGAAGGTTGAAATGATTTTAGTCATGCTTATTAATTACAGACTGGGAGTTTAAGTTGGAAAAATCCCTTGAATTTTTTAATTCACTGTCCCATTTGAAGATCCACCTCTCTGCTTCCTTGAGGCCTTATAAATCTGAGAAATATGTCACGTCCATCTTTTAACGGGTTAACAAAGAATGATGGTATTTGCTTCCGATAATTGTCAATTTCTGCTTAGATCTTAATCAGCAACTCTAATTCGCATAGTCGGCCTCGGTCCTTCAGAAAGTCAGCTTCAGTTCCTACCTCAAATCCATCGGGTCCTCAGCCTTCGATCAGCTTATGTACTCGGCTGTTCCCAATTTTGGGACAGCCGTAGGATGTTAAAGAGTGAGTGACCAATGTAGTCTCACTAGCAATATGCATCAAAAAGAATTTCTCTCTCCATCTCCCTATGAAGTAAGTTCAAAAGATAACGGAGCCTATGGAACTCGGGGTGTGAACTGTCTCCTGAAAGAAATACATGCCCCCCATCGTTGATTTGGATCCAACTACAACCTGGTTCCTTCTTAACACTGTTCTCTTTCATTCGAGCAAATATCCTCTTGGCATCTTCTCTTCTACCACAGCTCAGATACATTTCTGTCAAAATTAGGTAAACGCCAGAGTTATTAGGTTCTAGTTCCATAACCCTCTCACCAGCAATCTCACCCACCTTGATGTTGTTGTGGATTCTACAGGCTCCGAGCAAAGCTCCCCAAACACTTGGAGAAACTTCAATTCCATCTGCTCTTATTTCATTTAAAAGATTCATTGCCTCATCTATAAGCCCGAATCTCCCAAGCAAATCAACAACACAAGTATAATGCGCACTTCTTGGCTGAAGAAAGTACTTGTTTGTCATACAATCGAAGTAGTATCTACCCTGATCAACCAGTCCTGCATAACTACAAGCAGATAGAATTCCCACAAAGGTAATGTCATTGGGCTTAAAATCAGTTAACCTCATTCTTTCAAACATCTGTAGAGCTTTTTCAGCATACCCATGGTAAGCCAAACCACATATAATAGAATTCCAAGATATAATATCATGGATTGGCATAGAAGAGAATTCCAGCAAGGCTGATTGTATGTTTCCGCATCTTGCATACATGGTTATCATTGCATTAGAAACAGTAGTAAACTGATTCCTGGCTATTTTAATTGCCTGTGTGTGGATTTGTCTTCCGAGATATAAGGTTGGAAGATCTGAACAGATTGTTAAAACACTAGTAAATGTTGCATTATCAGGGGATGGACCTGACTCTTTCATTTGGACAAAAAACTTCAGACCTTCCTCCCCGAGATCATTTTCTCCTAGTCCAAATATCATAACATTCCACACGGTTACATCTCGGGTTGTCATCAATTCAAAAACCTTAATTGCACTTCCAACCTCACCCATTTCAAAATAACCAACAATCACACTTGTCCATGATGCTATGTTGCTGTAAGGGTATTTCTCAAGATATGCATGGGCTTCCTTGACAAGTCCATTTCTTATTAATACCAAAATAATTGAGTTCCAAGTCTTTTCACATGTTTCAGGCATTTGCTTAAAATAGCTAATTGCAGCATCAATTCTTCGGCTATTAGCCAAACCATTAATTAACTGCTTCCACGAAGTCAAATCACGGTCATGCATTTTTTGAAACAAATCTTCAGCTACACCAACACATCCATTGTCCAAGTAACCAGCTATCATCAGATTCCAAGCTTGAACATCCTTTGCAGGCATCTTATCAAAGAGTTTACGAGCTTCAACTATCCGTCCTTCTCTCACAAGTCCATTCACCATAATTGTCCAAGAAGCAACATCTCTAGCGCCCATTTCTTCAAAGTAACTTTCCGCCAAATCCATCCTTTGACAATTCACCAGTGCTCCTATCACCAGATTCCATGAAACCACATCCTTTACAGGCATACCATGAAAAACCCTCAAAGCTTCATCAATCAAACCATTACACACATACCCAGAAATCATCGAATTCCATGTTACAACATCTCTAACCTCCATCCCATCAAAAACCTCCTTAGCACCTTGAACATTACCACTTTGCATCAACCCTGAAATCACCGTATTATAAGTAAACATATCACGTTCAGGCATTTGATTGAATAAACACATAGCATTATCGAAAAACCCATTTTTAAAGTAACCCCGTATCATCACATTCCACGTGACGGTGTCTCTTTGGGGCATTTCATCGAACAGGTTCTGAGCTTCCTGTATACGGGCATTTCTCATGAGGCTAGAGATTTCTGCGTTGATGGGTTTTAGGTTGAGAGGGGTTATGAGCCTTTGGTTGGTTTTAGAGATTTGTGGGACCGTGTGAGATAGTCGTCTGGTGAGGGTTAAACACAGGGTTTTGGTGAGTTTGAGGAACGAACGAGAAGACAACATGAGGTTCCATCTAGTTTGAAGACCCAATTGGAGGGAAAGATGAGGCGACCTTTTATACGTGGGGGTATGTGGATTTTTCTTTTTTAAATGGGTAAATATGTAAATTGAATATCATTTATAACTTGGGAAAGTAAAGCTCTTTGAACACACCAAATTACTCATTAAATTTATTTTTAAGAATAATTTTTTTATGATTAAAATATCTTAAATTAAATTATAATTTTATACATTAAAATATAATTAAAAAATAAAAATTTTTATTTTTTAAATTTATTTTTACATTTAATATAATTTTGTTAAACTCTAATCATATTTTCGTTAAACTCTAATCATATCTTGCAAAATTACTATCATATACCAAGAATTTGAGTTCTTTTGGTGTTATCTTGTTTGGGACTGTGAATAAATCAACTTTGAATGAAGTTGAAGTTGGGTCACCATTTTTTATGGTAACGTGTTGACATCAGTATTTGATATCAATGGGGGCATTGCCTTGGAGGTTTGATCTTATTTTAGAAATTAATCAATTCAAGATTACCATTTATCATACAAACCTTGAAAATGTTTATTACCTTGCAATACCATTGCGAGTATTTTGGTCTAACATAAACAAGTCTCAGCGTTAGGCTGCAAATATTTTTTGGCCATTCTAATTAACTTATCTGGGAGCTATTCTATCTGATAGCTTGGATTCTATAACTTATTGTGATCATCTCTATTCTATCTGATAGCTTGGATTCTATAACTTATTGTGATCATCTTCTAATGAATGCAAAAGGTAAAAATTTTCTTAAAAAAAAAAAAGAAAATTCAATGAAAGATTTATTAGGGATTTATAAATGGATTTCACGAGTTTAATGAGTAAAAATACTATTTTTATAAAAATTGGGTTTACTAAGAGTATATTGGATATTTAAGTGGGTTTATCGAATAAAATTTAAAATTTTAGAATTTGAGAATATGTTTATTTAGTAAATGAGTTTGGTGAGTTGTTTAATAAATTCAAATAGCCCCTATCCGTTCAAAAAAATATATGATTAGAATGAATTTTACAGTTTTACCTCTCCCCTCACTCTTTTCTTTTATATGACAAAGAATTTCGATTTTAGCTTGGGCCTTAAAACTGTTTATAGCAATTAGATTCGAAATAATTTTTTTTTTTTCAAATTCAAATTGAGCTCAATTAGCATTACTGGGTCAATTGAAAATTCACAATAATATTAGACCAATAGAATTAGTAAAAGATGTTAATGTATAATTACCATCTAATCAATTGAGTATATCTTATTCTTATAAAATATTATATTATAATCTATTGATTTGAAAATAAAAAAAAATTATTGGGATCTTGTTTTGATAGTTATTCTATGTAGCAATCCCAATATATGAGTTGGAAATGGAAATACATATTTAAAGAAAAATAAATTTTGAACTACACATGCACACATTGAAACTTAACTCTCGTCGCTACTAATCATGGGAATGATAGAGCCACGAATAAATTGTATGAATTTATATGGACAGGCTATGCAGTATGATTGCATAAATTTATCCCAACTCACCTAAAATTGTAAAATAAAAAATGTCCCAAATCAGAGTAAGAAGCGAATAAAATAGCCCAGCAAGACTTCGAGCCGCAGTGATCACTGAAGTCACCTTATCCAGTCTTACTGGACGCAAATCCGCCCACATCAGCTTTGGCCACCAATTACAGTATTTTCTCTTTCTGCCCCTAATCTAACAAACTTTAAGCTTAACTGAAATAACCAACACCACCACCACCAGCACCCCCACCATCATCATGGCTGCTACATCTGCTGCGGCCATAGGCTCATCTTTCTCCTCGTCCATGCACACACCCAAATGCATGCGTGCAAAGCAATGGCCAGTATCTCTTGATCATAACAACAATGTTGTTGTTCCAATGATGAAACTCTCAGCACCTCGAGTGTTATTTTCCTCCATTTCACAGCCTTGCACTATTGAGCGTCTTAACATAATCGGAGCTATCCCACAACAGAGCAAATGGCGTGTGCTGAAGATGTCTGCTGCTGTGGCGCAAGAAGAGGCAGCAGCCACTGCTGAGGAAGAAGCTTCTGGGTTGGTCGAGGAGGAAACGGAAGAAGTGCAAGAAGATGGAGAGGCTAGAGCTGAGGCTGAGGGAGAGCCTGAAGCTGACGCTCTGGCACCGCCTCCTTTGGGGGTGAATACAAAGCTTTATTTTGGGAACTTGCCTTACAATGTTGATAGTGCTCAGCTTGCAGGGATAATTCAGGACTATGGCAGCCCAGAGCTTGTTGAGGTTTGCTACATATTCAATTTAAAAATTAGAACGAGTCAATTTGTGATTATATTAATATCTAATTATCAATTTAGAGTAACAGTTTGTTTAATAGTTTTATTCATTTATTTTTACTAGTGGAGTGCTACTTGCTAGTAGTTATAATTTTGTTTGACTTATGATTTGTGAAGAGAGGAATTGATAACTTAGACTGTACGGTTATTAGTGGCTGATTTCTGGATGAGGGTTTCAGATGATTAGGCCGCGTGATGAGGTCAGGTTCTTGTTTCTCCTGCCATGTCTTCATGAAAAATTGGGGATCTTGTATAGAGCTGTGATAAATTATCTACTGGTTAGCAAATCATAGTAAGGCTACTCCCAATGCATGACTCAAATAGTGGTAGAGGTCTGATACAAGGAGCTGCTATCTAAGTTAACAGTTAAGTGTGCATTGGCTAAGCTTGTTCAATCTGGTCTACTTGCTCAATCAGTTTGAACTCAAGTTTCACTGTTTGTTTGTTCAGTTTGATTGCTAATTAGTAACCCAAGGATTGGCATGTTTGATATTATTTTGTAAAGTGCTATATGTGACGGTATTAATCTCAGAATTTTTTTCAAAAGATTGAGTTCCAAATGTGCCGTAAGGCTGTTAAGTCGTGATGGGAATCAAGTAAACTTAATGTGTATGGCCAAATAGAACTTTATGTTGCACTCATCTGAAACCAGTATAAAGTAGACTGAACATTTAAGTGCCTGTTGAAAATGGTGAATTTTGGTAATCCATGGCCAGTTCCAGGTAATGAAAGCATGAACGAGACAACTTGAGATCAATAAACAGCTCAGTCTCCATCCAACTCTAACGGATTTGAGCTTGATCATCTTAATACATAACTTGATTTTATATTGGTAGAGTCTTCTGGCTATTCTTTTCAAAATTTCTGTTTAATTTTTAGAATTCCTCTTTTACTCAGGCTTCCCAGATCAAATAAACAGAGGAGGGATGTGGAGTTCCTCTGTGCATGAATGTGAACTTTTACATTCTAATTATGACTCAAAATTTTAATTTAGTGTGGTGACGAGAACCTTTTTTTTGCATTAAATGACCTGATTTTTTTTTTCCCGAATCTTTGGTCCCATAATTTACAGCTCTAGGATTTTGGAATGTTTCTATTAAATCTAGGATTGGAAGAATCTACAACAATATGTGAAAACAATTATATCAAAGTGAAGATCAGTTGCTTTTAATCAGCCAATTTCAGAATTACTAAAGGATGCTGACATGCTGTATTCAATTAGTAGAGTATACTCATTAGGTTCTAGGCTTATTGATAAAGTACGTGGCTTTTGTTTCTCATAAGCTATTGATTACATAAACCTGTTAAGCAGTATATAAACAGTTTTCAAACTTTTAATCTCATGTTTACATGCAACATACTTTAATTGTTTACCATCAGTCTTGTCATGCTAACTGATATTCAATTTCTCTGTTTTTCAATTTTTTTTTCCTTTAACTTAATTTCTACAAATTGTTACAGGTTCTTTATGATAGAGACACTGGAAGAAGCAGAGGTTTTGCATTTGTGACAATGAGCACAGTTGAAGATTGTAATGCGGTCATTGAAAACCTTGATGGAAGAGTAAGAATCTCTTTATATGCAAATACACCTGTTATTTCATCTAGGCACGGATGCATGTGCATAAGCACGCATTCACCTGCATATATTCATTTCAATTCGTTGAATCTTGGAGTAAGGGCTAACAATTTTTATGACGTTATTACAGAATATATTTCAATAATCACCTAAAATGTAAAAGCATACATAAATCCTTATCATTGAGCTTCAACTTAAAAGACTTGTGCTTTTCCAGGAATATTTGGGGCGGATTTTGAGGGTGAACTTTTCCGACAAACCTAAGCCTAAAGTACCTTTATATGCAGAAACCGATTTCAAGCTTTTTGTTGGGAACTTATCCTGGTCAGTAACAACTGAAAGCTTAACTCAAGCTTTTCAAGAATATGGAAACGTGGTTGGAGCAAGGGTTCTTTATGATGGAGAATCTGGAAGATCTCGGGGTTACGGTTTCGTATGCTATTCAACAAAAGCAGAGATGGAAACTGCCCTAGAATCTCTTAATGGAGTGGTATTGATTCTCTCTTTTTAATTCTTCGTGCTCATTCTAAGGCACATATAAATTCCAACTTTCGGAAGATTGCTAATCATCTCTTGTTCTTTATGCTACCTTAGGAATTAGAAGGACGGGCAATGCGCGTGAGTTTGGCACAGGGAAGAAGATCATAAGCCTACTTAAGTATTAACTCGGGAAAATTGGGAGATTGTTATCAATTGCATTGAATAATCGGAATGATACACATTATCTGGATGTTACAAGTGCAGTCTCTTGATGTCTTGATCGGTGACCTGAAATTTCTTACCTTTCATTTCATGTATTCCATTCAGATTCCACTTGAGTATTTACCAAAGTGGAACTTGACAAAATTTAGTAGAGTTGTAATACTAGCACACTAAGGCAGCTAGCAAGTAAGGTTACTCCCCCCCGCCCCCAAACAACCAAAAAAAAAAAAAAAAATTCTTTTATTAATAAAAGAATTAAGATAGAAAAAATGTATTTGGCACCAGATTAGTGGCAATTAGTGTTTGATTTTGTAGCATATGAAGCCATGAAGGAGACAAAATGCTATGCCTTGCTGACTTGCTCTTTAGAAAATTTGCAAAAGCATCTTGCAAGCATTATGTGGTAGGGGTAGCAGAAACGGCAAGGGTGGCCCTGGATATGGGCCAAAATATTGTAAAGTCCACATATGTTGGGCCTGAATAAGAGCTTAATAAAAAAATCCGGATTTGACTTGGGTGTTTTTAACTTATAAATAAAAATAAATTTAAATTAAATTAGTTTAATTTTTTATATTAGTATTTGTTATTTATTAAATTATATTACTAATATTTTATGTATTGAACTATTATTCTGTTATGTATTATATGATTATCTTTAATTTTAAAATTTTTTTCTTAATTAAAAAAGCCTAGGCCCCGGCCCTTCTAAATCTGAATTGACTTTTAAGTAGTTTAGACTTTATTTAAATAATGTAGATTTAGACTTAAATTTCGAAAAGTCTGACCCAAACCCACAAACTGCCATCTGTATTATGTGGTACACAATTTGTTGGAAAAGGCATTGAGAAATGAGACCTACTACTCACTTTCTTTTCCTTTATAAAAGAGAGAAAAATTTTAGTCACTATTCCTTTATAAAAGAGAGAAAAAATTGTAGTGTCTATGGTTTTAATTTTAAGTGGGGTGAGGGCATCCAGGTTTCAAGTTTTAAGTGGGTTTTGAGAGAGAGCTTTTGACTACGGGAAGTGTATTTTTAGCTTTTAACAAAAGTGCTTTTATAAAAGTATCTACTGCCGCTTTCTAATAAAACAAAACTATTTGAGGAAACGTTCCTCAAAACTAATCGCAAATATCCTAAATTCTATTATTAAAATGCAAATTAAATGTATTTTTTTCGCACAAAATAACTAGTCTAATCATGTTATGATTACTGATTACTCTCAATTGCATCATCTCTCACTATCCATGAAAGAGCTAGAGACGTCAATATGTTTACGTAATTCAATTTCATCCTGTCATTGAGAAATCATGCAAAACTAAAAGTCCAATCATCCTATGTAATGAACCACTACTCGATCAACTTGCACCACCGATTTTATCTTAAATCATAATCCACCATAAAAAGGCAACTCTTCCCTTAATTACTTTTTTAGATATTTTATTTTAATTACATATTATAAAAACATAATGATTACGTGCTTTGACGACACACTACTATATCATATAAATGGTTACATAATCAGATTTTATTGACTTAAATTAGGCCGAATACATTTTTGATATTTTATTCAAAAATCCCGAATACATTATTAAATTGGGCCGAGAGAGAGCGGCCAGCGGAAAACTCACACACCAGCGGACAAGCCGAAGAATGCGAAAGTCCCATTTGGGCAGACTTTTTTGCACCAATTGTGGCTGCCACTACTCATGATTAGCCTAAATGGCTAATTCTTATTGGTCCAAAAATATTAAAAACAAAAACTGAGAAAAGGGCAAAAAAAAAAAAAAAAAAAAAAAAAACGCAGATACACGCACGAAAAATGAATAATAAAAAAGTGAGAAAGAAATGAAAACAGATGAAGCAGAGGCAATAAAAACTCAAAACAAAAAGCCCAAAGAAAGACATAAAACAAAAAAAAACAAAAAAAAAAAAATCAGTGGAGAAGATTTTCTCTCAAATTCTATCCCTCTAGGTATCCTGTTTTACTTTATCTATCTTAGAGTCTGACAAAACCCACATCAATGATAGATTTTTTTTTTCCCCAGTTGCTTGTGGTTGTTGTTATATTTGAAGTACAATCTATGTATGCCTAATAAGAACTTTTGTTGGTGATTTTTTTTTTTTTTTGGGTTACAGATCTTGGATTGGATCTAGGGTTTTGTAGGGTTTAACGTTTTACTTTCGAAAATGGCCTCTCCATTTCCTATTCCAGTCACTGCTGCTCAGGTTTCCGCCTTTTTACTTCCACTTTATCTCTCTGGGTTTTTGTTTTTTTCCAATTGGTTTTTCTTTTTTGGATTTAATTCTTTTGTGTGATTGGTTCAGGTGGGCACCTACTTTGTGGGGCAGTACTATCAGGTACTACAGCAACAGCCGGATTTTGTGCACCAATTTTACAGTGATGCCAGTACCATGCTTCGAATTGATGGCGACACTAGAGAGACAGCTACTGCTATGCTGGTATGTTGTTTTTTTTCCTTCGTTTTTGTTTAAATTTTGGGTTGCTTGATTGAAATGTTGACTGGTCAAATTGAGTTGCTGCTGGATGCTCTTGATTGCTGTAGCTTTTCAGTGCATTGTTGTTGTTTAAGGTTTAATCGTTGGGCAATGGCTCTTCTGCTGTGTTTTATTGTAAAAATTTAGAATAAAGCCTATAACTGGAATGCAAGTACTGTTACTAGATATGGGTAGCTGATAATAAATGCTGTTCTCATTTTGATGCGAGACCCTTAAGCATCTTAATTTGAAACAGAGAGGGAATTATACAAATGATAATGCTGGGCTCATTTTATTTTTAATGGCTGGACATTTAGGTATTGTTTGTATGAATTGCTTCATTACGTGAATACAATGGAAAATCATTGTGAATTTATATTTTGGGGACTATACGGAATTATTTTTTTTTTAGCTGTCCAGTTAATATCAGGTGTTTTTTACCCACAGTGTCGATTCATTGAATTTTTTTTTTTAATACACGAAATTGAAAGCTTTTATGTGTGCAGTAGAGGCAAATCTTATGGATTTTTTTGGGTTAATTTTTTCTTTTTCTTTTCTCTTTGGCAGCAAATCCACTCACTCATCATGTCACTCAATTATACGGGAATTGAAATCAAGACGGCTCATTCCCTGGAATCTTGGAATGGAGGTGTTCTTGTGATGGTTTCTGGTTCTGTGCAAGTAAAAGATTTCAGTGCAAGGAGGAAATTTGTTCAAACTTTTTTCCTTGCACCTCAGGAGAAAGGTTACTTTGTTCTTAATGATATTTTTCTCTTCATTGATGAGGATCAATTTCATCACCATCCAGCAGTCTTATTAGCCCATAGCAATTTTAATTCCAAGCTTAGTGCCTCTGCGACTATTCCAGAACCAGGTATCTGTGTATCCTGAGTTGTGCAGTTTTAGGGTTTTTTTCATGGCATCACATGGCCGAATAAGAGGATTGTTGTGCTGTTACAAAGAAGGGATACTGGCTATTGAATTATATTAACATGTAATTTTATGGAATCATTATATGTTTTGCATTCATTTTTGTTTTTCTTGGTTATCAGTGAGAATGTTCTGCATGCTATATACGTGAATTATGTCTGCATGCCCTTTATTATTGTCTGGGGTTATCAGAATATGTGGCTGGTGTCCTTGGAAAAATACTTGGAAAAAATAGTTTTTGTCTTACTAATTTCTGATATTGTGACCTGCTTATGCCTAAGTGCTGATTCATATTAAAATATTTCCTCCGAAATATCATGTAGAAATTTCTGATATTGTGAATTAGTGAAATGTTTTATAAAAAAAGAAACCCCTTTTTTGTTGTCAGTACCGAACCATTTGATGGGAGGTGAAATCCAGGCAAGGGAATATGTGTCTCCTGTTGATGTCAAACAAAATGGTCCAATTGACGGCTACAATTTTCCGGAGCAAAGGTTACAGCAAGTCCCTGAGTCTGAGAATATTTTGGAGGACAGTCCTGCTGAAGAGTTGAATGGTTCACTTCAAAATGCAGTTAATGCTGCACAAGATTACCTGCCTGCTTCTGTTGAGGAACCTGTTGGAGAGCCCCAAAAGCATACTTATGCTTCAATTGTAATCACTAATACACATAGTAGTCATATTTTCTTGATTTCTTTTGTTTGTTTACTTTTTATTGTGTTTGTGTGTGTGCTTGTGTGCGTATTTATCCATAGCCTATTGAATGAGAATTCCTTGATACAGAAGTACTGACTTTTTTCACTTTCCCGCTTAACTATTGGCAGTTACGTGTTGCTAAAGGACAATCTACCCCTTCGGTTGCTCCCCAGCCTAGTGTTAGCAAGAACATATCACCTGTTTCAGACTGGAATCATGTTTCTCAGCCAACTACTCAGCAAGAAACTGTTTCATCAAATGCATATGAAAAGTCTTGGGCTGACATGGGGGAGGAAATTTCAGCTGTTGAAGATGAAGGTCATCTTTTAACTGCTATAATTATGTATCTACTTTATGATCTAGGGAATCATGGTATGACAAAACCTTACAGAACTAATTGAAGTCTAAATCCCTCTATTGAACCCATAAAAAAGAAAATAAAGGAATTTTCGTTTAATTGCTTTTACAGTGTGAATATGTGTCTTAAGTGTTGAATTTATTTATTAAAGGTATTATTCTTTATCTTTGATGTTGGGTCCATGCATGATTTCAGAAGAAATAAAGTCGGTTTATGTGAGAAACTTGCCTCCTAATGTATCTGAATCTGAAATTGCGGAGGAGTTTAAAAAATTTGGTGAACTCAGTTCCGAGGGTGTGGTAATCCGAAGTCGCAAGGTTTGTTTACTTGCCTTGTGTTTGGGCTGTATTGGAACATCCTTTTTTATGAACTTAACACTCTAAAATTCTTTTCATATTTGTAGGATGTTGGTATTTGCTATGCTTTTGTGGAGTTTGAAGATATGACTGGTGTTCGCAATGCAGTCGAGGTTTGCATTTTAATGTAGCATTAATTTTACTATTTTTTCTTTTTCATTCTCCCTCTCTCTGCCTAAGGAAGGAACCCAGGGTGGGTTTTTAACAACTAAAATTGGCAGAAACCTGGGTGTTTTCTAACAACTATAGTATGCACAGTTGGCCTCCCATTATTTTAATGACAAGGCATCATCTTTTTTTTTTTTTAATTTCTGTTGTTTTGATGTTCATTTTAAAATTGATATTAGTTCGTTCAACTAGGAACTTTGTTTCGGCAGGACCCTGAATACTGGATTTTGTATATTGACTTCTTTTGCATCCCTTCTATATTATGTAGGCGGGTTCTGCACAAGTTGGAGGGCGACAGGTGTATATTGAGGAGCGTAGACCGAACAGCAATATTCCGTCTCGGGGAGGAAGTATGTGTTTTGCTCTTTTTTGGTATACTCTTGCCATATAATGCACCTGGAAAATGCTACGCGGTGTTGAATAGACCAGACTGTTTAAAATGAATTCCTGCCCATGTTCTATGGCATTTGAGTTTAAACTTTGCTCCTTGTTGCTTGTTCTTTTGTTTTTCTAATGATTGAAACTGTAGCAGGAAGGGGGAGAGGCCGAGGCAGCTACCTAACGGAAGCTCCAAGGGGGCGTTTTGGCTCAAGAAGTTATGGTAGAGGTGGTTATGACGGGGGTGACAGAGACTACAATAGACCGAGAGGAAATGGTTTCTATAGGCCGTCCCCACGCCAAGATAGAGGATACTCAGTCACCAAGTATCAAGAAGTGGATAGAATTCATCAGAGTAGAAATTTCTAGATGCTCTTAAACAAAGGGAATAGATCAAAATTTTGGGTCCAACCATACAACTCTGACGCGTTCACCTTTGTTGGTTTCAGGCCCCATCATATATCGATAATTTCAGAAAGTAACATTGATTTTAGTATGTCGGTTTTATTGTTTTGAAGTTTTTCAATATTTCACCTTGTTTGATAAAGTTTTTTATATTTTAATAGGAAAATGTGTTCTTCCAATGTGAGCTCTCTGTTCCTAGTGAAATTTAAGCATTGTCTTTCCTATTTCTTTCATTTGTTTATTCGTTATATGTAACTTCCTTGAGTTTCAACAAACTCATATCAGAGGTTTTGCTTAAACAATTATCATAAATGTCATCCCGCTTTCATTATATGTTTTGTATTAATACGACACAAGCGACCAACTCTGGTAAATTGAATAATCCTTTGAATGACCTTCAATAAGCATTTTTCTGCTGGTGATATCTTTTTCTCTTTGTTGGTACTAAGCAAGAACGACGGATAACTTTATTTTAATATACTCATTGCTGTTTGCTTGGGCTTTGATCCCAGAATGTCATCACATGCCGCTGAAGATGCTTTGAGAATCAGATTGCTGAGCTACTAATTTTTTGTTAGGCATAAACATTTGCTGTTGTTACTGCTCCTTGACGGATGGGAGCAACCTGCTGAAACTGATCACTGCTTTTGCTATCATCTTCATCTTCTTCTGTTTCCCAGAGGAAGCAAGCATATGCTGCGAGAACATGGCTGCAAACAAAGAAGCAACAGGCCAAGAGTCGATCAAATTAAATAATGAAACAAAACTTTTCTAATTAACACTAGAACCTAGGTCTCCACAAGCATATATGTTCATTCCTGTCACAGAAAGGGACCTTCTACAATTCCTGAAAAAGAAAATGGACACATTGCAGAACCAAGGCGTGCAAAGTGAATATGAAGTTCATACAAACACACATTTAATAATGGGATGGTGATTCTGCAAGAATTTCTTACCAATCTGCAGGAGAGGCTTGAACCGCTCGCTCAAAATAGCACAAGGCTTTGTCGCGATCGTGGTGAAGTTCCCACACCAATTTGGCATATTGTGACATGATTTCACCATCACCTGGATTAGCTAGTATGGCACGCGAGAAATACTCCTCTGCTCCTTCAAGGTCTCCTTTTGACTGTCAATCAGAACCAAAAAAGAGAATCGAAGTAATCAAGAGGTATCAATCTGAACATGCACAATAATTAATAGGTCTAAGCATAAAAGAATCAACATGTAAGAAGTAGTTCAGATATGAATATTATGATGTAATGCAGTGCAGAGCTAGGATCCATATTGAACGAGTGAAACTCTGAATCCCTCTATGAAACAAAATGTATCCTGCAAATACTTACTCATTCTGTTTCTCAGAGAATATGATTTTGGTAGTGTGAAATCCTACATGCTGATGATTTACGGGAGATAGCTCCATCTTGAATCCTAATGACCCTTAAAAAAGATAAAAGCCCGGAAGAAATTACCTGGTTTGCTAGAGCCTGCTATAAATTCTATCCATAAATATTCTGATCACCAAGTACCAGACCTGAGTGTACAACTGCACATGCTATAATAATCGATTGCATTTTCACAGAAATGCAGGTTTTATCAAATATTGCATATGTCTTTGTAGTGAAAGCTGAAGATCCTTCTAACAGATGCCCCACTCAAACATCAACATTCTTTAGGCCTAGAGCATGAATTCTATTTGTAATATCCTGAAAACACAATATTAAGTGCTACATTTTAACCAATCCAACAAAGTAGACTAGTTGGATGTCTGTGGGAACATACATATAGGTAAGAGTGATGTGGCTGAAGTCCATGAGTTATTCTTGAAAAGAGAACATCCATCTCACCTGATACAAAAAATGAGCATAATTCCTAAGGACCAAGGGATTGCAAGGATTTTCGTCAACCATCCTTTTGAGCCTCTCCTCATGATCGCCACTGCTGTTTGCATCAGCTGCCGTAAAATTTCTCTCGTCAATGCTGAGCCCTGCTGCAATGCACAAGGATGGGCTGACTGGCTCAATTTCTTTATTAGAAATTGAGTCTTCAAGTTTATTCAAATTGTTTCTTTCTATCTGAGAAAAATATCATAGAAGCATTACAGCCTGTTCAACCATTAGTCAAGGAGGAAAAAACAAGGACTCACTGTTAAGCAATCACAATTCATAAACCGAGGTCCTTACTTGAATAGGTAGAACTTGAATGTGTTCTTCTTGTGCTGTATCATCTTCCCCATCATCCTCCATTTCCCAGAGGAAACAGGCATAACCTGCAAGAATATTGCTGAAGACAAGATACAGAAGGTTACATTTTGGACAAGTGAAAACGATAAGACTCCCTAGAAGTTGAAGCAGCCAAATTCAGAGTCACTCAGCTGTTCAAAAAGTAAAATTAAGGAGGCATTTCTGTCGAGGCAGCGGGTTATGTGAGTACTCACCTATCTTGAGGAGCAGCTAGAGCAGCTCGTTCAAAGTATGTCAACGCTCTATGCTGGTCACGATGGAGCTCCCAAACCAGTTTAGCATACTGCATCCAACTTTCACCATCTCCAGGATCTGCCATTGTTGCATGATGATAGTAGTCCTCAGCTCCATAAAGGTCTCCCTTTTTCTGTTAGGAAAATAGGACAAAACTTGGTTTTTAAACAGTTACAATCCCATGATTTCCATGAAACTAAAGCTTAACAAATAAAAATTTCTATGCAGATTAAAGCTAATTAATTTTATTATGTAGAATTTACCATTAACCACTAAATTACAATCAGAAAACTAAAAAGCATAGACCAAATGATGGTTCTACTCTTAAACAGATGGATACATAGTACAATATGGAGATCTGCAAAATCATCCTAATTTTTCAGTTGGTTGCCTGATTCAAAGAACGTGAAAAAAAATATTTGTTGCTTTGCAGATATATGATCTCCCACAAATCTCCATTATAAACTTTTTGTACTACAAATCAAGCCATTTCTAAACACCCTGAAATCTATACACTTCAAAACAAGCTTCAGCACCCAAATAATCCTTGGATATATTATCCCTCATCTAATATACAAAGTAGAATTTTCCTTCATATACAGCTAAAACTGAATCCTGCTGTAACAATTTAAAATCATTATGTCTAAATTAAACCAAAATCAGAAAAGCAGAGAATGAATTGTCTGCTCACCTGTAAGAGCTGAGCATAATTTCGTAGAAGCAAAGGATGGCAGGGGTATTCATCAATCATTCTCTTACAATACTCCTCAGCCTCTGCACTATCATCAAAATTCGGCATAATTAAATCAACAACTTCACCGGCATCATCAAAACCAGGAACGCTAATCCCGAGTCCCGTGGCCAGATACATAGGAGGACTAACCGGCCGTTCAATTTCTTCTCCAATCCCATTCAATCCTTCTTCTTCATGCTCTCCCTCCTCTTCAATCAGCCCCATATTCTTTTTACTCCCAAAACTGAAGTCACCACTGCTAATACCTGAACCATCTACATACTCTCCAATTGTAACAGTCCTAGTCAAGGGAACTTCTTCACTTTCTGCTCCATCAACAGAACTATAAATCTCAAAAGACGGCGCAGACCTCAACATGGTTTTGTTGGTTTCGTTATGTAAACACGAAGACTTCTTCTGGGCGCACAAGTAACGAATCTGATCTTCTATGTCGCAAGAACTATGACTATGAGCTAACGCTTTCAAGTTTCCGTCCGAAGAAGCTCTTCGAAGGCCTTTAGGGCTTGAACCACACTTTTCTTGGGAGGTTGGAGGTGATCTGCATGACAGTGTAGTTGAGTTGAGCCTGTTGGTGTCTTCTTCTACATCTTTGTTAGGACTGTCTGACAGGCTAGGAGATACAAGGGATCCAATATTAACTGGGGTCGATGAGCTTCTTAGAAGCATGCTGTTTGATGCTATTTAAAGTGATCTGTTTTTGTACTTTGCTTCACATCGCAAAAAATTCTGCAGGTATGAGCTGTAAATGATGAGCAAAGATTATATCTAAATCCAATCTCGTCAAGTCAAATGTTAATAATAATAATACAACACGTACCGTTATATTTCTCTGCCATGCCCGCGCTCTTGTATGTGAATTCGCAAATGAAAATATTATCACGTGATGATTTACAACTAGAAATGCTTGGTGCTGCAACAACACAAAGGAATTGCAGATGGGGCTAGAAAGAAACTACGAAAAATAACTATTTTATTATTATCAAGTAAATTGATTCTTTCTTGCATTAATTAAGATGCCTTTACCAAATGGAGTTGGAATTAAAATTGTAATTTGCTTGAATGTCGTGAGTCGATAAATAAGATATAACAGGATGCACGTGATTCCATTTTAAGTAAAGGGGGATTCTCTCTTAATCCCCGTGAAAATTAGTTTTGTTTTGGGTGGGTGCTTTCTATATCAGAAACCAGAAAGCGAAGTTGGCAACATTAATTATAAATGATCATATCACATGATATCATGATGAGCAAAGTTTCTTTATATCCAGTTTTCTTGGTAACCATCTATGAGGTCACCAAACGTCATTTGGAAGTAACCAGACATAACTTTTAATAAATAATGTAAATTTGCGTGTGTTACAACTTACAAGGGTAATGTTTTGTGTTATAATTAATCATATGAATAAAAGAAATAAACTAATAAAATATACTTACCTCTAGACCTTCGGAAGTGCAAATTCATAAAAACGAAGGCGAGCGTCTCCCTGAGTTTAGAATTATAACGCATGACGGCATGAGTGAGTTGTGCGGTGAGACTTTTGCAGGGAGATCTGGTTTTTTTGGTTTCTGTATTGAAGGGGATTTATTATTTTTCTTTAGGTCTCATTTGTCAATATTTATGCTACGATTTGCTTCTGAAGAAGAAGAAGAAAGTGACGCGTGTAATTTTCCATGAATAGGGGTCAGTTTCAACGTGATCGTCTTAAAAGTGATAGCGACTTTGTGAATCGTGAATAATTGAGCAATACTGTTATGTAATTTATTTTTCTGTAATTATTTATTAAGTGTTGTTAAGTTGTATTAACTGTAACTCACAATTAGGGTTAGCAAACGAGATAAAATAGGATGAGATTTATCAATTTTAATTCTGTTTTATATATATAAGTGAGATAAAAAAAATATTTTATTCATGTTTTTATATTTTTTTGAATAAAAATATATTCTTATCCCGTCCTAAAAGAAATGAGATCCTGCAAGATCCCATCATAATTAGAAAATTCATGCTTTTAATGATAAGATGGGATGAGATGAAATTTATAAATTTAAGTCTCGTTCTGTATGTGTAAGTGGGATGGAAAAATATTCCACTTCTTTCCCTATATTTTTTTAATATGACAAAAATATATTCTAATCCGGTCCCAAATAAAATAGAATCCTGTGGGATCCCATTCCATCAGGAAAAATTACCATTCCTACTCACAGCTCACCTGAAACTAGTTTTGTACAATCCCTGAATTATTTGAGTAGCAATAATTAGAGGTGTAAAGAAACTAATTTTTGGGTGGCTATATGTTACAGCTAATGTATCATAGCAAGGTCCATTATTGATTTTGTAGTGTGTTATTTTTTGTACACATATGGGTGATTGAACATTCATTTATCTTATGAAGCATGGACAAATAATAAACATTAGTGTTCAAAATCCAATATGATCCGTAGAAATTTGATTCATAAAGATCCGATTCGTGGATTAGTAGATTGAATTGGATTGAAAATTTGATAATCCGCAATTGGTTAATTAGATATTGGATTTATTTCTGTAAATATGCAAAAATCAATGAATCCACAAAAAAATAAAAAGTATTTATTTAATTAAAAAATAAAACTTGTAAATATGACATTAGTACTTACTAATAAATAAATAAGTTAAAATATAGTTACATTAATACTATATTATATCTTATTTGATAATAATACAAATTAAAACATAATTAAACAAACAATATAGCTTTCTATATAGTAAATTTCCATGTACTTCTAAATGCATGAGATTTTTTTTTTATCGATTTGGTGTGTTATATTTTGAAACTTTAAATGTATTTTCTAGCCTTATTTAAACAATTAATTTATTTAAATCTTATTTAATTTTAAATTTGGTCGGTGATAAAATTATTTTTGTATTTAATTAGTTTGTGAATTGAACAAAATTAAAACTTTTCAGTCCGTAAACCAATCTGCAAAATGATGGATTGGATATAGATTGGGTCAAATCTGCATCCAATCTGCAGATGTATAGATTGGATTTGGATTAAATTTCACTAATCCATGGATTGGATTGAATTAAAAATTTATAATCCGCAAAATCGTGGATCAGATATGAATTGATGCCCAATCCGTAAAATCCGATCCGTGAACACGTTTAGGATAGAGAAAATGATTTCATTCACATGCAAATAGCTTTTGAAGCAGTAGTTGGGCCTGAATCTAAACTTTTTTTTTTTTTTAAGATATGAAACTGCATCTTTCATTTCTCAACATCAGAGAATAAGGACAAAAAATTTTCTGAAATATTATCCGGCCATGAAACAATATTTTCTTGTTCCAATACTGTTGTTAGCTAATAAGTGAGCTACTCTATTACAATTTCTTGATTCATATTGGATTTTGGCCTGTTAGAGTCTATTAAGACTTGCTTGAATTTTATAAACAATCCAAAACATCTCAGTCCTTGTACTTTTTCTGTTAAGAACTAGGTCTACTGCCTCTTGTAAATTTGTCTCAATAATCAAAGGTAGACAACTTCCATTTTATGCAATTTCCAGTCCCAGCTTTGTAGCTTGACGATAAAGCTACACTTTCATGGAAAGTTGATGGTTTCATGGTTGCTGCCACACACTTTCCTTCCAAGTTTCTTATCACCACTCATAAGCCTACTTTATCTTGCTCTTCTCTCACTACAACATCCGCATTAACTTTGAAGCACCCTGCAGGTGGTGGTCTCCACTACTGACTTTTAATGGCTTTCTTTTCTCACTTTGATTGCAATTGAGGCTATCTAGTTTTTTGGCATGACTTCACCATATCTTCTGCTCTTGCAGCTGATATTTAGAAATCTTGCATCTTATAACTTAAAATGTGAAAATTCCTTGAGTGCCAAGCTACCCAACATAATGCAAATATTAATTCTATCTTAGTTTTACACTTCTTATTTGCCATTCCTATTAACAAGCTTACCATATCTTTACATCTAGACTTCCTTGTTTCTTCCCTATAGTCTGTAAGACTCCATATTTTCTGAGCATCTTTACAATTAAAAATAGCATGAGTCGTCGTCTCCTCTGTTCTTCTACACCTCTTGCACCAGGGGCTTTATGGCACCTTTTTTCCCCCACAAATTGATTTTTGTTGGCAAAAGGTTTCTTACCACTCTCCACATAAAGATTTTAATTTTTTCTAGTATCCCTACAGTCCATATTATGCTCCATGAAGTTTGATTTCTTTTTGAACTTCTTGGTTGGTCTTGAAACTTCTGATTTAAGGCCACTTGATATCCACGATTAACCGTGTATTATCCTATTTTGTCAAAATGCCATGGTGGTTTATCTGGGCTAAGAATTCTTGGTAGTGGGACTTTTAAAATCTGTTGTGCATCATTCTTCATAAAACTCTGTTGGACTAATAGCTCTTTTTATTTATGTTCCGCATCTATTAGCTCAGATACTGTCGATTCCAGTGATAATTTTAGAGGAGAAAAAGGTTTAAATGTTTTAGGTTTTGGAATCCAATGATTGTGATAAATCTGAGCATTCTTCCCATCTCTAATTCTCTATCTTAGCCCCTCATGAATTATTTATCTACCACATAGAATGCTTCTCCATATGAATGATGGATTTGATTCTAATTTAGCCCTTAAGAATTTGGTATCTTTTAAGTACTAGCCTTTAACACCTTGCCACCATTGAGTTCGAGTTTTGAATAATTCTCCACTCCTGTTTGGCCACCAGTGCTTGACTAAAGCAAGTTAAATTCGTGAACCCAAAACCACCTCTGCATTTTGCCTGATACAAGCTTTCCCATTTGGCCCAATGAATGGACCTCTGGTTTTGTTTTGAGCTCTACTAAAATATTGTAATGGCCCTTCAGATATCCTTATATAACCCCATTGGTAGTTTAAACATGCTCATGGCATAAGTAAGGACTACCTAAGTAACAACTTTTATCAGTACCTTTTTTCTTCCTCTGGAAAACATCTTCGATTGCCAATTGGATATTTTGCTTAGAAGTCTGAGTTTCATACCATTGAAAAAATTCAGCTTTTTCTTACCCACCGTAGAAGGTAGTCCCAAATATTTTTCAAGCTTTGACACCACTTGTAATTAGAACAAATTCTTGATTGAAGCTCTTTGTGCCGACTGTATCTTTCCACTAAAAAACAAGGAGGATTTTTCGTAATTGAAAATTTGTCATGATGCATCAGTATGACGATCAAAGATTGTCTTAAAATTTGAGCAATCTTTAATAATAGCTCTTGTGAAGATTAAACTGTCACCTATAAAGAGAAAGTGACTGATTGATAACTTTTTACTGAAACTCAGCCTTATCATAAGATTTGAGAAAACCTTTGCACACAAGATAAATAAATACGGGGATAAAATACAGCCTTGTTTGAGCCTTCTTTGAGGTTGAATTAGCCTTTTAGGCACCCTGTTTATCAAAACAAAGAAAGAATGAGTAGTGATACATCTCATAATTAAATCAACAACTTTTGATGAAAATCCTAGCACCTTCATTGTATGCTTTAAAAATCTCCAATCTACCCCATTATAAATGAAATACAAGTTGTGCAACCCAAGAGGGGGGGTGAATTAGAATTTTAAAAATTATGCAAGCAAATCGCACACCAATTTAATCGAATGCCTTAATCAAATAAAAAACAATAAATTTAAACAAGCATAATAATAGAAAAGTAAGGGAAGAGAAAACAAATACAAGGATTTTTATGTGGTTATTTATCGCCTTCGTCCACGCCTCCAAAACACCGGGCTTGAGTTTCATTATCCAAGCCTCCCAAGGCTTCAAATGTTTAATTGACTTCTAAGGTATCAATGGACTTTTACAATCAAGAGATTATTCCCAATCTCTTCCTCAAGTGTTTCCTTATATACTCACAAATTTGGTGAGAAAACAAAGAATACAACAAATAACTTTCTTTTAGGTAGATTTACAAATGATAGCACAATGATGTTGATTAATGATGATTTACTGAAATGGAAACTCAATATATGTTTTATAAACTTGTTTTGGCTTTCTAGAGTGATTAAAAAAAAGTTGGAATTGAGTTTATATAGTTAAAACTCGAAAACTAACCGTTATAAATAAACCAAATTAGGAGTGACGATGATATTCTGGTTTTTTTTAATTTACTCTGATAACTCTTTCATGCCCCAACACTTTTGTAATTATATTATGGCCCAGAAAGTCACAAAACTTTTCAAATAGATCCAATTTTGGATATCAAATGTTTGAATTATATTTGGGCCCTCAACTTTCATAAATTATAGTATGGCCTAAATTGTTTGAACTTTTGCAAATAAGTCCAAATCCGAATTTATAAATAATACTTATCATTCCCAAAACTTTATGAAATTATGTTATGGCCCAACATGTAATAATACTCTTCATAAAAATCATTTTTAAGTTTTAACATAATCAACATAAATGTTAAAGTCCTAAAAAACTTTCACTTAGACCCTCAATCTTTTATAAGTTACAATATGGCCCAAAACGTTTCAAATCTTTGCAAATAGGTTTAAATTCAAATTCAAAATAATATTTATTAAAATCAAAGATTATAAAACATTTTCATTTTAATCCAAATTACTCAAATCCACAAAATACTTTTATCTTAAAAATAAAACATTTTGGTTTATAAAAAGTAATAATTTATTAAACAAAATTTGAGCTTCTCAAATGTTAAATCATGCATCAATTAAATCATACCGGCTTTACAAGAAATTGTCGCAATAATTTTTCCGTCAAGCTTTAAACTTCATTCTTGATTTCGCCGTTGTCCGTTGAGTGTCTTGAGCTTGATTTCACTTGATTCACTTGCATAAATATTATCCTTAAAAAACTAGTGAACTTGTGAAATATAATATTTATTAAATCACTTAAGACACATGTTTGTTATCATCAAAATTACATAATGTGTAGCCCTTTAGGCTAACAATAAACCTTACAGACATTTAATTTTAGAGCTACCGGACCACACGTTTTGCTTTTACTAAGCCTAATTTTATATAGGCACTTATAATTGATGATTATGTTGTTTGTAATAGGTCTACTTGGTATGAATGCACTTTGAATGTGATATTACAAGATGCAAAATTTCTTTATTATCCTGTAAATGACATTACATAAGCTAATAGGTCTACAATCAGCTACTTTCTTAGGCTTTTCACTCTTGGGAATTAAGGCAATATAAGTGTAGTTCAATGGGGCAATGTTGCCTTTTTTTTTTATTGAGGATGTGCAACCATGTAGAAATGATTCCTTTGCTCATAGCTTTCCAATGTTTCTAGAAAAAGGCAGTTGGTAAACCATCGAGGCCGAGAGCTTTTGTTGGGTGCATTTGTTTCAAGGCTACAACTATTTCTTTTTCCGTATACTCCTGATTCAGTTGCTTATTCATATTTTCTGTCACTCTCTGTGGCATGTTCTTGAGAGGTTTCTCTAGCTGACTATTCGTAAGATGTGTTGAGGCGAAGAGATTTGCAAAATGCTCACAGAATATCCTTTTGATCCCATCTATTTCTTCTATCCATCTACCGTTTTCATCAAGAATTCCTTGAATTGTATCTGCTTGTTCCTAGTTGAAGCTTTACAATGGAAGAATTTTGTGTTTTTATCTTCTTGTTGAAGCCACACTACTCTCAAGTAAATCTCTTCTTCTAATAAAATTCCATCAATCTGCTTTTCGATAATCTTGATTTCCTCCCCACACATATACTGTTTATAGCTTTCTCTCTTGCTCTGGAGTTGTTGAAGCAGTCTGTCAAATTTCTTTTTTCTTACTTTAAATTCAATCTTCCTTCAAATATTTAATTCCACCATCGAGCTTTTCGCTTTCTTTTTGAACAACATCACAGGGTTTTCGCAGTTCCATCTATAGTTTTCTATGCACTCATTCTTCATAATCCCTTTACACATCACATATGGACTCTATATGTTTTCGTAATGAATTCTTGCAAAAGAACTTCTGTTATACTTACCTCATCTAGTTTTTTCCACTACTTTCATCAACATTGGGCTGTAATCAGATGTCCATGTCATTAAATTTATAGCCGCATTTTTGTGAAACACTTTTCCCCAATTCTTAGGCCTAGAAATCTATCTGGTCTCTCATTTACCAATTTAGGCCTAAACCTTCTATTTGACCATGTATAAAGATATCATTTGTAGCCTAAATCACTTAAGCCATAAAATCTAATAGCTTCTCTGAAGTTATTTACTACTGAGACACACTTATAATTCCCTGTCTTTTCATTTAAATGCAAGATTTTGTTAAAATCCTCGAGTAAAGCCAGAACAGTGATGAGATTCCTATTAATATTCGCAATAACATCTATGTATGATGCTTTTGAGCCACTTCAGTGTGTCTATATATACCCGTACACCTCCAATAACATCCATTTTTAGCATGAACAACAGCATCAATGTAGTGCTTACTTTATGATTTTATATTCACAATAATTTAAGCACTCCATAGCAAAGCCTAACCACCTCCTAGGCCACTTCTATCTACAGTAAAGCAATTGGAAAAATTTAATTTATTACCTTTATCCACCATTTGTTTAGACTTCAGCTATGTCTCATATAGAAAGATCACTTTCAGTCTATGCATGCGGGGAATTTTTTGAGCTTCTTGGAACGCTCGATCATTCCCCAGTCCTCGAACGTTCCAGCTTATAATCTTCATTGTTGTCGGCGGGGCTGGCCATTGATTCTTCCATAAGCATTCATCAACTCTATTCCCTCCATTGCTCTGCACCTCTAGCATCAATTTGCACTTAGCCTTTGGAGATGATAATATTATTTCTTTCATTAGGCTTCCTCTCTTTTTCCTTTTCGTTTCGGGCTATCCAAAAAATTTCCTCATTGGGCTTTTCATTGTTTTCGGTCCATTTCTGTGGCTAATGAATCTTTCGGCGTTTTCGGCTTGGAACTTCCACCTATATCTCTTGGGCTTTGCTTTATTTGCTCTTGGCCCATCCCCTTCTTTCACAGGTGATTTTTGTTTGTCTAATGATGGGCTTATTACTGTTGGGGCTGCGTTCTTTGGGCTAAACACACTCAGCCTTCTTTCATCTTCATTTTGCTGTTTTTTTAACAATTCACCTTCTTTTTCCCTTTCAACTTGCTTTTCACTTCCCGCCTCAAATTGACTTCCTCCCATTGCCTGATTGTCTTATGCCATCTCCGACTTCTTTTTACTGTTCTGATTTGACATTCTTGGGAAATCCCTCTCTTGTGATGGTTCTTGACCTGTACCCGTTCTCCCTAGCTTTCGGGTTACTTCATCGTTTGTCTCCGAGTTCCCCTGTTTACCCTGAACCACCATTGTTGAATAGCTCTGACTTTTCTTTCTCTGTTCTGCTCTACCATTTTCCTTTCCCTTATTTTACTTCATTTGTTCTATTATTGTAGGAGCTTTCATCTATAGCCCATATGCCATCTCCTTCCTCAACTTATTTTCATAGTTGGTGCATTCTCTATATTGATGCCCAACATGCCTATAGACATAGCAGAAGTCTCCCATAGGAATTTCCCTTTCTTCTTTTCCTCTATTTACGATATTCTCCCTTCCTTCTTGCTCCCATCTTCATGCTTCAGATATAGGGCTTTTATTAGTGGATTAGTGATATCCATGGAAATGGGAAGCCTAATATATTTGCCAAAGCATGCTCCTGTAATATCTATGGCAACCTCTTCAACTCCTCCAATGAGTTCACCAAGTTCCCGTATAGTCTTCATGTCCATGCACATGATAGGTACATTGAGTATTTGCCTGTTTTATTACTTCCCCTCTTCCAATGAGTTCACCAAGTTCCCGTATAGTCTTCATGTCTATGCACATGATAGGTACATTGAGTATTTGGACCCAAAATGAGACATGAGTAAATGCCTGTTTTGTTACCTCCCCTATTCCTGCTGGCTCTATTAACACAATTAATGCTCTGTCAAAATGCCACCGACCTCCTGCAAATATTTTCCACTTATCAGCTTCACTTCCAATTTTGACTTCCTTTATTGTTTTCCATAAATGAAGCAGAGCTGCTTTAAAGCTTTCTTTTTTCACTTCTCTATTCAGCAACACCTTTCCGACCAAGCATCCTACAAGTATCTTCTCCCCTTTTCCCTTCATTTTACTTTTTTAAGAGTTACTTTCCCTCTTGTTTCTCTATCCAGCAATATTGCTTTGGACTTCTTAATCAACTCCTCTGTGTCCATCTTGAATACTCAAGATTGTCTGGATGCTTACTTACTACCCTTTTCCAAACAAAACTTAAACTCTCATTGACAACCACTTACAAAGATTAAACTAAAAAAAAGAGCAATAACTAGAAAGCTTTGCCTTAAAACCCCTTAGGGTGTGTTTGAGATTGAGGTGCTAGAGTTTTTAAGCTACAGCTGCTGTGAAAAAAAAGTTATAACTATGAAACAAAAGCTAGTAATACATAGTAAATATAAATTTTAAATAATAATTTTAACAAAATTATTAAAGATATAAAACATTTTCCATGATATAAGTGAAAAATCAAATGCCTTGAAACATGGCATTCCAATGCAGATTTAGTGTTCTCACGTGGCCAACTTAGATTTACCCAGGAAGGCTTGGAGGCTACTGTTCTGTGCCGATCCCAAACCCGGCCTTAGAAGCAACACTTAGTGGGTGAGATGAAGAGTCATTACGACCCACTTACAAACTCCCATTCTGTTTTCTAGAGAAAAACGAGAAGAGAGACTTTGGGTGCTACCTGTGATTCAAACTTCCAATGATGGCCTGAATATAAACTTAAAGCCCCATATTGCAAGATTCTTTGAGCTTATTCATTTAAATACAATTTTTTTTTACAGTTTCTTTTGCACTAATTACATTAGCATAAATCAATTGAGCTACTGGATCATGAAATGTATCAGTTCATACTCAATTTTCACGCGTTCATCAACGGCTTGAATAGCTTAATATACAGGAACGCTCACGCTTTCAGAGAAATAATTCCAGCAATCTTTCTATGTAATAGGTGCAAAATAGTTTATGCCAGTACCACTCGACACAAGCCCAAAACAAAAAAATATCAAGCTAATACGATAAGCTCAACTAGGTTCGATTTAGGCTCACATTTTAGAGTAAAGATATTTAATCACCTCAATCTACCTAGCAGCTCCCGCTCCTCAATTATCTCTATTTATTTCTACAACAATTATTATTATTATTATTATTATTAAAAAACTCAACACCTTCCAATTCCTCTAGCCACTGAAGCTTTAATCGCCAAAATGCTATTGATCATGAGTAATTTCCACGAAATTAAAACTTATATTTTCCCATTATTCTATTTTTCAACATCCCATTAAAACTAAATAAATATACATGTAAACAGTATATTGTAATTGAATAAAAACAGAGATCGTGTAAATGATGATGGATTTCGCTTGAGAAACTTCAATCCATGTCTCGCCAATTCAAGTTCCTTATATGATCAAAACAGAAAATAAAAATTTGTGCTTAAAATTCAAATCAATTGAAGTGAACGCCATTTGCATTTTCAAAAAAAATAAAAGCCCCTGAAGATATTGATAACCATGGAGAAGGCTTGCTAAGTTGTCGGATTGTTAGTGTTGGTATTATCATTAGCAAGAGAGCAGATGAAGAAAAGTGTGCTACTCTTTGATCTTTAATGATAATGAAGATGAAGGAAATTGGGGGAGAACGAGAGAGGAGAAAAGAGAAAGGGTAAATTTTAAAAATTTAAGTTTATTTTGGCGTGTATTTTAATTATTTCAAATTAAAAAAAAAATTGGGGACTAATCAGATAAATTAAGGAGGTCGAATGTCATTGCTCAGCCTAATATTTGAAATGATGAGTTGGATGAGGAATTATAATTTATTTGCGATGCAATTGCCATTGAAGTGTTGTACTTTAGCTTTAGGTTATTTTGGAATAATGGATGGTCTTATATTAAATAATGTTTCAACATTTAGAGAGGACAATTTTGATTTGCAGTTTACTATTGAGCATTGTCATTAGTTTATCATACGGTTTTCAAAATTACATTTTTTTTAAATTAGATCTCAATTTAAATTATTTGCCATTAATAAGAAATAAAAAAGAAATTAAAATTGATACATATACAAGAGTCTTGTTTCAATTAAATTAAACAGATTCTAGATTCAAACCCCCCCTTCCCCCCAAAAAAAGAACTATAAGAATGTTAAATTATTTATCAATTAAGAGCACAATATTATAGCAAGAGAAAAAAAAGAAAATAAGAGGCACAATAATAGTTTAGAGACAACTTTTATTCAATCTCAAGTATATACAAAGAAGAAGATGAACCCTCCTTTTATAGTCTCATAATCATACAAATAAAGTAAATGAATACATAATTAGTCATAACTTCTAATGAGATAGTGGGAGTTATAGGAGATGAAGAATTATTTGGTGGAGAGATGAAGAGTTGTTTTGATAAACATCCACATAATTATAATTATTTCATATAATTCCCCATTAGATGTTCATCCTACAAAAAAACATTCCTCATTAGAACTTTTGCTAGTAAAAAACCATTGGAAAAAAGACTAGCTAAGGAAAAAGAGTACATTATTCATCTATATCTTATGAAGGTGCAAAATGCTTCATTAAAACTTTAGCAGGAAAAACCTAATGGGATAAAAGCTTAGTGAAAGAAAAATAGTACAATGTTATAATCTTTCATATCAATAACTCCCTTTGTAATATGCTTTGCCCTAAAATGACATCGGTGCTTTCAAGATCTATCATAATTTCTTGTAAAAAACACTACTTTGGTGAAATAACCATCATCTTGAATTTGAAGATTATCGCCATGCATATTTCTTCATAATAAAATCAAGCCATAGTATCCATATCAAGGAAAAAGTATGACTTACTTTTCAAACTATTTTGACATTTTCAAGTTTATGCTGAAAAATATTTCAATTTGCAATGATACAATTTTTCCATTTCCTTTGTATGCACAAGTTGGAATAGAATATGATACTTCAGGACCAAAACATATGTATTATATTTTAAAAAAGAACAATTTTTAAGTATGAGAAGCTTCTAGTATTTATATAATATCAGCATTTTACTTGACAAATTTAAATCCATAATTGAAAAGAAATTCTTCATTTCAAAATCTTTCATCTTGAATTTTCTTGTTAAAAGCAATAAATTCATAAGCTCTTTAGCAGGTTTTCATGATGAAATCATCAACACATTTTGCAAAGGTTGCAAATTTAATTTTTAATTTTTAATAAAAATCACATAGCAAAATGGATAATGACATATTCCACTTATATTAAATTTTCACTAAAGTGATTATACTTTATAAGTCTAGATTGCTATGATTATAACTTTGTAAAGAATAAATGAAGTGCAAGCTTTTTGATTTAGTATTTCAAGTACTTGTTTCAAGCATTTTATCCTTTAAGGATAAGTTCATAAATTCTTTAATTTAATTTTGACGTATTATAGTTCATATTCACATTTTTTAAAATAAATTTTACGACTTCAGTCATATGGACTATAAGTCCAAAATTCTTCAAATTTTACTAATCAATTTTACATCATCGAGTGTATGGACTACATGTCCAAATATTTTACAATTTTGGCTAATCATATAATTTGATGATCTTCACATTTTTTGATTTATTTGATTTAGATCTTGAAAATTTTATCATAACAACCAAATTTTTATTGACAAAAATTTTATGTCAATTTCAATTTTTCTCTTGCACCAAGTACGAACATATTATTGATTAAATATTTTTTATTTTTCAATATATATGCCCAGTGAGATCTTTTGAAGCTTCTAATATATATACCTCTGCAAAAGCTAAAGATCTCCCTTTCCTAAATTGCATGTGTGTCTTTCATAGGGTAATTTAAATCTCTTTATTTCTCATTATTTGTCTTTTCAAGGGTATTTAAGATTCATTCTCTTGCTAGTACATTTTGCCTCTCCAGGGGCAATAAGTTCAATAATTTAATATAGATAAAATATTTCGCTATACATACAAACATGATTTCTTCAAGAGCACTAAATTATTTCACTTCAATTTCCTAAGAATTAAATTTTCCACAATTGATTTATTACATGCTTCATGCATTCTTGTATTTATATGTCTCACCATTTCATCCTTCAAAGGCATCATATCAACTAACAATCATATTTTGTTTGTGATTTTTCACTTTCACATATCAATAAATTTATCCAATAATTAATCAATAATGCACATCTTACAATAATCCTTTTAAACTTCAAGTTCAAATTAATTTATATAAATATTAAGATGAGATAAAGTGATACATACTATTATCATAAAATCAAATCATGCATCACGTTTAGCTTTCCTTCCCCTCGTGATAGGATGGCTTTTCATAAAATATGTCACAAAATGTTTATGCCTAAATAATGGTCAATCATAACAAATAAGAAATTGTTTCTATAAGTTCATCTTCACCTGATTTTAATAAAAATCAGTAATCAAAAAAATCTTCTGGCTCTTTGATTGAACTCGTGTGAATTTTCTATAATTTGATATGTCACGTCCATTATTTATAGAGTTGACATCTTATGGCAAGTCTAGTTAAATTGAAATTTTATTTATTATATATCTTGTAATGGGGGATTAATTTATTAATTTCCTAATTTAATGAGATTCCAATTTATTAGGAATATTTTTTTCTTAATTTAATTAGATGTCTAATTTAACAAGTCAATTAATGATGAAATTCTATAATTGGTGTATGAGATCTATTTAGAGCAAAAAATTAGTTTAAACATGAAGTTCATTATATTTTCTAAATATTTTTTGGGAGACAAGTAAAGTAAGAAGATCAGATTTATTCCTATTCAGATTCATATAAATTATAAGAGGAAAGAAACTCTTTTTAAAAAAGAATCCAAGTCTTTTAAGACTTACTATTTTTGTGAAACCTTAGTATTGATATAAAAAGAGGTATTTCACAATTGAAGGCACAAAACACAGAGTATAAAGTAGAGAAGCAAAATTTAGTCTCCTTCCTAGAGAATCCGAATTTAGTGCATAATGTTGTGTTGATTTATTTACTTATCTTCTTTTTATATCTGTAAAGAGTTTATATGGATCTTGAACCACTAGACATTGAAGAATTAAAGAATTGCTATTGATCATTTTGCAAAGTGCCGTGAGGATCATGGATCAAGAGAAGCAGATTTAGTTTAAGGTTAAGTAAATTATTTAGTAATAAACTGTAAGTGAGTGTCTTAAGTTGGTAAATCTATAGGTTATAACATCTCAATTTAGTGAATTACTTTTCATCTGGGTGTGGTCTCATGGATGTAGAATTAATTAATCCGAACCACGTAAAAATCTTTATGTCATTTAATTTTTGCAATTTATTGTGTTTTTTAGAAGATTAATATTTTTGATATGGATGAACAGTAACTGTGAACAGTAATGGTATACAATATTTCCAAAAATTAATTAAGTTCTTAATTCTAAATTTTTAATTGCCTACATCTATTTGCAATAGATCTAAATTCCTTTCATGATACTTAATCGTTAGTCTCATTTACAAATTCATCATGCCAAAGCAAGTAAGAACTTTATATTTATTGAACATCTAGTCCATCACAAAATGATATTTTAATTTTATTCCACTAGAGTAGTGAGGCTTGAATTGTGATCACCATAGTAATTATCATATGATAATATCCTCTTCAAGGAATAACATAAAAATATTTAGGGATCATTCACTTTTGGGAATTCTTAACAAATATTAGAATTAAATTGATAATTTATCTCAAAGTCTCATCATTACAAAGCATAATTTTAATATATATTTGCACTTGCTACTGCAGAAGCATATTTGCAATATGACATCAAGATTTCTCATCTCATATCACATACATAATTTCAGATGAGATTCATTTGAGTTTGAACATATTATTGACGTCATGCATGTATTAGTTCCAAAAGAATGGAAAATCCCCTTAAGGATATTAAACAATTTTACTCCTCCAGGGAGATGATAATAGAAGAGATTCAAAACCTTTTTTTCCCCATCCTTCAGGGACATATAAAAGAACAATATAATTTGAGAACTCTTTATTCCTTCAAGAATTATTAATTTACTTTCATGATGTATTTTCAATAGCTGAATCTGAATTGGCGTGATAATCAGTTTGCTACTTCAAGATCATTTTGAAACATTCAATACTCTTTATGATTTCTTTTTATGATTTACAACAAGAAAACCATATGAGCTTTCAAAATTATTTCTTCAACTCTTGATGATAACATTTTTTCCTTCATAATTTTTTATGAAAAAAATTCATAGTCATCTTTTCATAAAATTTATAATTCTTCCTACAATAGAAAATGATATATGATGAAGGAAAATTACTTATTTTTAATTTTATTTTCCTTCAAAGACAAGATAATAAATAATATCACTAATTTTAGTATAGTTCTTCAGGAACATATAGTTAAAGAAATTTTCATCATAATGCAATCTTTCGAGGATGCATTCTAAATTATCTTTCATTGTATATTATAATATCACTACTACAAAAATGTAAAATAATGACCCGTATTTTATGACGGTTCTTCTTAACAACTGTCATTAAAGATATTTAATGACGGTTATTATATGAACAGTCATAATATGTAGTACTTATAATAACCGTTATGTAATAAAACCGTCATTAAATGTCAAGTAAAATTCACAGTTAATTTTAATGACGGTTCATTTATAAAAACCGTCATTAAAAGTGACTATTTTTAATGACGGTTCTTATATACAACCGTCATTATATGCGTAGTAAAAAATAAAATTATTTTTAATGACGGTTTTTACATAAAACCGTCATTATTTGTGTAATTAAAAATAGTTTTAATTTTAATTATTAAAAAGTAATAATTTTTAATGACCGTTATTATAAATAATAGTCATTATATATAGATCTAAAATATTTTTAATTTTAATGACGGTTCTTAAGAAACCGTCATTAAAAGAAGACAATTTTAATGACGGTTGTATGAAACAACCGTCATCATATATCCAAATTAATGAAAAAAAGGAAAACCGGCCTTATACTAAACACCAAATCCCTAAAATTACAGATAATTTGGAAACATTAAAAGCAAGTGTGCATGCACACCGCCCCTTTCTCTCAACAGCACGCACGCCGGCACTTAGCCCATGCGAAGAGAGCAGTAACAGCCACCAAAGAACATCCCACTCTCTACTATGACGGAGTCAACACTATACCCCTCTCACTCAAGAAAACTCTAACCCATATCCAAACCCTCGGTGTCGAAGAAAACCCAATCCTTAATGGCTTGAAATTAAAGCCTCCACAGTCAATCACCATTGAACCAAATAAACCCTAGCCTCACCATCACTGGCGTTTGACTCGCTGAAGAAAGCACTCTATCAGGTGAGTCTCTGTTGTTGGATTATATATCTGCACTATTTGTTGGCCGAAGCTTTTAGACAATTGCTTTGATTTCATTGCTTTGATTGGTTAGTTCTCTGTGATTAATTAGTTAGTTACTTTTAATTTCATATTTTTCATATCTAAAAGTGATTTAGGGAGTCAGTTTCTTGGTTGGATTTGTAATTTTTCATATCTAAAAGTGATTAATGAGTTTGTATATTTACTATCGGACACTTATTTATGCTTTCAATCCCGGTGTTCTCTCTTCACTTTATCTGCTTGTCACTGCCATATTTTGATTATGTTTTTTTTACCTTTTGGCCTCTTATCATTTGCATTGGTGGTGTTGTGGGTACTGGGATGCATTCGAACTCTGTATAGGTTGCTGGATCAAGCAGGGGAGGTGGTGGATTATTTTTTGAGAAGCTTTGATGATATTTGGGAACTCTGATTTATTCAGGTTCATGGAGTAACATAAGAGTCGAATTTTGCCTCCGTTCATGCAATTTACCAATTACATTTGTTGTTTCCTACTATTACTTTTAAAATGAAGATACAAATAGAATCTCAGCATTTCTTATCCTTTAGTTCTAGACTATTTTCTTTCTGAAATGCTGTGACCATGATTAGAAACTTAAAAAACCTGCTGCGTTTCACCTTTTACCACAGTCAGCCTTTTGTACGATCAAATGCTCAAACTTTCTTTAGGACTGAACAGTTCAACAATGATTACATAGGCTCTCTCTGCAAGTAAAACCTATACAATGAAGCTCTTGTAGCATTTGACTGCTTAACCCTTCCTCACTTATGTTTTTTCGGTTTAAATTGCAGTATTTTTGCCGTAACAAGAGGCATTTATTCGCTTTTTAAACACAGCACCGAGCGTCTAGGTAATGTTTAGCTGCTGTTATGCAGTAAAAACAGCACCTGAAAGTTTCAGTGCTATTTTATCTGTTTATGCAAACACACAGCACCTAAAAGTGTTTCTAGGTTCATGTTGCTATTATAAAAAACAGAAAACTTCCGAGTGCTATTTTTACTGCTTTTTATGCATAAACAAAGCACCTGGAAGCATTCAAGGGTTGCTTTACTGTTGTTTTGTATTTACAATTGCACTTAGAAATTTTGGTTGCTATTTCGCTGAAATTTTGCTACTAACACTGCAGTTTAATAATTTCAGGTGTCGTTTAGATGTTATTTTGAACCTTTTTTAGTTTTTTTCTCTTATGGATGATGTAGTTAATGATTTTTTATTGTCTCTATTTTGGCAAATGTGTTGTCATTTATAATCTGAACACATGGTTGATAAACTTACTTGAGGTAAGTCTATTAATTAATAGTGATATGGTACTTTAAAGTCTTGTTTTACAACTTAAGTCACTAAAATGATTTAATATTTATAATTTATAATATATGAATATATATATATCTTAATTTCTCTTTTTTCTTTGTAAGAATGATGTAGATTGCTGAACCTGGTGAGATTCATTGGCAATTGAAGACTTGATGGGAAATTAGATGTACTCACACATGCCAATCTTGTTGGTTGCTAGTGCATTTACTGGTAGAAGTTTAATGATTGTTAGAGATTTTTGTAGAGCTATCTCTTTGTATATGAAACATTTGCATCGTTTTGTATATGAAACATTTGTGAAAAAATAATTGTAAAGAATTTAACATGAAATTAGAATTAAATTAGGGGCTTGAAATAGTCTTACATTTGCCAAATTTATTTTTTTTTAAATAATAGATAACAAACATGACGGTTATTTCAAAAGAACCGTCATCAAATGTAGTATTCTGTAACAAAGATGACGGTTTTCTTAAAAAACCGTCATTAAATGTTGTTTCAATATTTAATGACGGGTTTTATAATAAACTGTCATTAAAATAACACATTTAATGACGGTTATTGAGATAATCATATGAAAAATATATATTTAATGACGGTTCTTACAATTAACCGTCATTAAAATGACGTATTTAATGACGGTTATTTAAATAACCGTCATTAAAAATATACATTTAATGACGGTTAATGAACCGTCATAAAAAGTATACCCTCTTTAATGTCGGTGCCTAAGATGACGGTTTTAAAACTGTCATCTTATATCGTTTAAAACCGTCATAAAAGATCGATTTTGTAGTAGTGTATTCACACTTCAGGTGAAATTTAATATTTAAAACTTACAAATCAATTTAGCTTTTCCAAAATATCAATGATAATAAAATAAAGTTAACAAACAATTGCATAAGAATATAGGTAATGAAAATATGAATTCATTATGCTAGAATATCATGACGTCATAAGTCATATAATAATATATATGACCCGCTAATATCTAGATAGTCAAATATATTAAGAAGAAAAAATGTATACCTTTGTATACATTTACTGTACAAAAGAATAAAAAAGGGGATTTACCATACAATCTCTTGTGGTTAAAGACTCGTGCTGATAACATGTTAAATTATTTATCAAGTAAGAGCACAACAATATAGGAAGAGAAAGAAAGAAAATAAAAGGCACAACAATAGTTTAGAGACAACTTTTATTCAATCTCAAGTATATATATAAAGAAGGAGATGAAGCCTCCTTTTATAGTCTCATAACCATAAAAACAAAGTAATGATTAGTAAATGGATAAATCATTAGTCATAACTTCTTATGAGATAGTGGGAGTTATAAGATATGAAGAGTTATTTGGTAGAAAGATGAAGAGTTGATTTGATGAAAATCCATATAATTATAATTATTTCATAACAAAGAATGAATAATTGATAATTTTTATTAACTGATGAAGCAATAAATTGTTAAGTTTCGTTAAGAACTAAAATGTTTAAGGTTTTGGACTTTTGTATAATCAAAGAGAAGTTTTCGGGTAAATGTGCAGATTGACTTCAGTTGAGGAGGCACTTTGAAAAAAGCTTGCTGACGTGGCCGGAGTTAGATATGAGTTTGTTCGTTCGTTTCCGGAGATATCGGTATATAAAGGGCTGATTAACAGCACCTCATGAATGATCATTTTCTTCTTCGTTAGTTAGTCATTTAGCTTGAGATTTGTTTATCTGTGATCAGTATAATCTTTGTTGTAATTTCGGATTATTCTCATGTATTTATGATCAATAAAAGTGAGCAGATTTTTCTTCAAAATCGCGCGTATCGTGCTTGTTCTGTTTTGATTCGTTTTTGTAGTTTTGTTCCTTGATCAGATCTCGATCAATATAGATCAAGTGATTCTTGGTTGTTTAAGACTCTGAAATCACTACAAGTTTTAAATGAATATTTGAAAATGAAAGAAGGCAGAATCACATAAGGGGGCAGCCAAAGAAATGCAGAAATTGAAGTAGAAATAAGAACATATATCTCCCAAGAAGGTTATAAGGAAAATACTACTCTTACACTGTTATGGAGATAATTCACTACAAAGGTTACAATTCATTACCGGCGAAAAGAATAGAAAATCAATTTAAATTTGATTGTCTCATACGTCTGCCTCCAACATTTTTAAGCAGCAAGTCTTTAATTTTTAAGAGCTTTGTTACAATTTCTATCGTATTGATTCTTTGTTCCGGTGATTCTTCAGTGCACTCCATTGCCAAACTGAAGACAAATGACATACATTGCTCTTTGGCAGGAAAAAGTCTGTCCTCTCGATTTAGTAGATTTGCATCAACAACTTCCATAACTAAGATGCGTAGCAAATCATTAATCCAACACTTTAATGTCATTTCTTCAGCAAAAATTTCATGTCTAGGTTTCTTCCTGGTAAATGTTTCCATTAACATAACTCCAAAGCCATAAACATCTCCATTAGTGGATACACATCCTTCTCTTCCATACTCTATGAATTGCAACAATTACATAGTGAGATAAAATAATATTGATAATTTGCTCAACTGAAGGTCATGAGAGTTAATAGCTTAGAAAGTTGAAAGGAATATAAAACTTTTAACACAGAACAAACCTGGTACCGTATAGCCTATTGTGGCAAGTGTTTATGTTTGAGTCATAGGTTGATCTTCTCCAATTAAGAGTTTTGCTATGCCAAAATCACTCAAATTAGCAATCATATTATCGTCTAGCAATACTTTCTGGGGCTTTAAGTCACAGCAAATTATTGGAGTTGAATAACTAAAGTGCAGATATTCCAATGCTGATGCAACATCTATCATTATGTTCAATCTTTGAAGAATATCCAAAATGCAGTTGCTCGAATACAAAACCTTCTCCAAGCTTCCATTTGTCATGTATTCTAATACCAATGCTCTAAAATCTTCATTTGAACAACTGCTGATAATTTTGACAAGGTTTCAATGACGAATGCTTTTTATTACTTCACACTCAACATCAAAACTTTTCCATGCTCTTTCAAATTGCAAGTGAAAAACCTTTATTGCAAACTCCATCCCATCTTGAAGTCTTGCTTTATAAACTGAACCAAAATTTCCTCTACCAATTAGATTATTTACACTCAATCCAACCGTTGCTCGCAGAATTTCTAGGTATGAAAATCTTCTTCTTGATGCTTGAGGTTGCATATTAGCAACATTTGGTAGCTCCGTTGTTCTTTTTTGACATCTTGAGATCAACCCAAATTTGAGAGCTAATATGACAACTACTATGAGTACAATACTCAATGGCAAAACAATCCCTAGTAGAAGAGCCTTTTTTCTTGATTTGCCATGAGTGCTAGGTTTGCTGCTTTTGCGTGGCGGGACTTGTAGATTTGGTGAGCCACATAATAGATCATTTCCTATAAATGATCTGCTCGAGAATTTTGTAAAAGGTCCTCTTGGAATCTCTCCTTCTAATTTATTGAAAGAGAGATTTACATATTTGAGGTATAAGAGTTTCTCCAAAGATAGAGAAATAATCTCAGAAAGATTATTATTAGATAAATCTAAGGATTCCAAACTTACCAAGTCACCAAATGAATTAGGAATTGAGCCTTGCAATCTATTATGACCCAAGGAGAGAAATTGTAGACTTTTTAGCCTTTGAATTGTAGTTGGAATATCACCTGATAAATTATTCCTCGAAAAATCTATTCTAGCTTGTCAACGCCTTCAAATTTCCAATCTCGGGTGGAACAGGTCCAGTAACCAAATTCGATGAAAAGTCAAGGTACAAGAAGTCCTTAAGGTTCCATAAAATTGAAGGAATAGAAGTTTGCCCATTGAGCCCAAATGGAGGTTCCTTAAAGCAGTGAGATTGCCAAAGCATGTAGGGATGGATCCAGAAAGCTTATTGCCGTGCAAGTCCAATTGAAACAATGCAGCCGAATGACAAAGAACGTTTGGGGAATTGGGATTGATCCTTCCAATTCATTACCCTGAAAACTCAAAATTGAAGCTTTGTAATTTGCCGAGTAATCGAAATTGATCCATTCAATTTATTGGCTCCTAAATCAATGCTTATCAAGTCGGTCAAGTTGCAAATCTCTTCAGGAATGCCTCCACTAATGTTGCAATCAGACATCCAAATGAATTCCAAAGATTGAGAAAAATTGCCTACAGCCCTTGGAAGAAAGCTATCTAGTGGATTACGTGATACATCAAGTTTTTTTAAATAGTTGCAGTTTGACAAGGACGATAGAAAGCTCAATTCTGGAGTTGAAGATGTCAAATAATTATCAGATAAACCAAGTTCCTTAAGGTTTTTAAGTTGCCAAATGTGCTGGGAATAAAACCGGAGAAGGAGTTGGTTGCCAAAGTTAGAATAGAGAGCTTAGAAGCATTGAAGATGAAATGAGTTGTGCCACTAAAATTATTACCCCACAAATAAAGCTCCTCAAGATTAGGAAATTGAACATCTACGATCGATGAAAGTCTTCCCGAGACATAATTACTGTCAACATCAAATACTTTGAGTGTTGACAGATTGAAGATTGTAATTGGGACAATACCAACTAATTTGTTCTGACAAAGCATCAACCACTCTAAACTTCGGAGATTACCGATTTCATATAATATCTCACCTGTATTTTGAAAGAATTATATTCAAATTTGTTTTAAATAATAATACATTAAAAGGAACACATTAATTTTTCAGTAAAGAAGCATTTATATACTACACAATTATGACAAGTACTAACACACAAGATAAACTAAATCATGTATATATCTCTTTAACAACAAAGTACAAGCAACCACCAACTCATGTCAGCAGTACCATTACAGCAAGATTAATAAATTCAATAAACTATTTTTTTTTTTCAAAATTTTCCTTACTAAAATGGATATTCCAAAGTTCTCAACGTTTAATTCAACTTTTCCCATTGAAATGCTAAACACTAAATTTATCTACGAGCAAATGAACAATTTCTAATTTTTCAACTAATCTTCATGCTATTCTAAGAACAAGCATCATTGGTTACGATAAAACATCGTGATGACTAAGAATTTATTTATATAAAAATTTTATAATGATGTACACCTTTGAGTTTGCTATTGTCAAGATATACCTCCTTAAGGCTATATTTGGATTTTAAATAAAAGGTGGGATTATACTAATTTAAAAGATAAAAAATTAATCCAATCTATAATCATGTTTGGTTGTCTTGACTAACAAATTAGTCGAAATTCTAGTCCAAAATTAATGGGACTATTAAACCTCACTTCACATGGACTTAGATAGAATTGAATATAAATTCAATTCAATAAATAATTTTTTAACTTGTATTTAATTTAAGATTAAATATCAAAATTTTAATTCAATCATTTATCTTAACTAGTATGTACTGTTAAACATAAAAAATTATTCAATTGTATATTTACAATATTATTGAATACTAAATATTAAATTCAACAATTAGTAATATAATTTAAAAATAATGTAATATTTAGATAGTTATTTTAGCATCATTAAATTATATTTAGCATAATCTTGTTCGACGTTATACCAAATAAAATACATTATTACAAAATTCAATATAGTCCATTCTAATTTAGTAATCCGATCTAATCCTAAAAGTTAATCCAGTCTAATATGAACTTCCTAACATAGCGTAATCTTTTGGCATGATACCTGTTAATAAATTATTTCTTAGCAATGACATCTCTAATTATTTAAACATATTAGTGATTCCAAGTAAAATATTTTATGAATACGTCACACATGCATATCGTTAGTGAAGCCTACCTGTCAAGAAATTATTTGCAACCATAAAATATCTAATATCAAATAACTTTTGTAAGTTGTAACTAAGAAAATTGAATCTAAGAAAATTGAATCTAAAGGTTTATGATAGACACAAATATTTTAAGTATACCAATATAAATTAGATTATTTATCGCAAAACATCTTATTAATAATTGTAAATTAAATAAATATACACTTTTGTATCATGAAATGAATATTTTTAATTTTGAATTATTTAAATATGAGTTAAGTTTAATTATTTTTTACTCGAATTCGGGTGGCCAACTAAACAAAACTGCTTAAAAACCACTCAGCCAAGTGCCCTTTCGGGCTTAAATTTAATTATTATGCTTACATATAATGTTAATAAATTAATAAATTAATTTTTTATCAATTAAATATATATTGTTAGTTCCAGTATTCACATCATTGTCAAATAAAATAAAATAGCGAAAGAAACTACATGTTTTAATATTAATTCAAATTAGTGATGTAATATTTATATGAACTTATGAATATAAGAATATATTTTGGAACTAAATTTTTAGTTTATTTTATGTGCTACTACAATGAATATATGTTTACTGACTTCTTGTGGAATGTCACCTGTATTTTGAAAGAATTCTACAATTTTTTTTTTTTTTTATAGGAAACTACAAAACACAAAAATTTTCTAATCCAGAATTAAAGTCCAAGATTGGAGTCTGGTGCAGATTTATGACATCGCAAACGAGCTTTTACAATGTTGTAACTTCGTTTGCGACACTATAAACCCGTCTCAAATTTTAATCTTAAATTTTAATTCTGAACCTGAAACTCTCTTACAAAAAGCAAACATACTTTTTGTGATAAAAGGTCACATATACACTACACAATTATTGCTAGTACTCATGAAGGGCTACACCGTCGATGCATTAGTGTTACATGCAAACTACAACAAATATTTAATGAAATATTTTTGAAATATGTGGTAAAAAGTAAGCAATTAATTATTTTCTGTTGTTAAAACAAAAAGAAGAAATGTAAAATAATTTTCTTTCAACTCTTCTCGATCGATGTCTGTCCTTTTCGGTAAAATAATTTGTTTTAGCCTATTTTTAAAAATTTATCTGTTCAAATACTAACAGGGAGGTTCCAAATTCTCAATATTTCTTTCTAAGTTATTCTATTGAAATACTTAAACACAAAATTAATTTTCCTATTTCCCTACAAATATTCTAAGATCGAGCATCCTAGCTTAAGGTAAAATGTCACACGGGAGAGACTAAAATTTTTCATATAATAAACTCTAATGATACGCAACTAAGAGTCTTATAAAGTCAAGATGTAATATAAACTAAGATCAGACATACCTTGGAGTTTGTTAAGAGTGAAGATCTAACTCCATAAGCTTGGTCAAGTTGCCAATTTCTTTTGGTATGCCTCCCAAGAAATTATTGGACGACAAAGATAGTTTTTGCAGTAGTTTGCAGTTTGATAGAGTGGATGGTATTTTATTATGAAAGTTGTTACCGAAAAAGTAAAGTTCTTCCAAAAAATAAAGATCATTATTGCAAAAATTTGCAGGAAGTTAACCAGATAGTCTATTAACACTGAAATCAAGAACTCGTAATGAAGAAATCTTAAAAATGAAATCAGAGAAAGAACCAGTAAGCTGGCTATCACTGAGATCAAGTACGTATTTATAGCGATGACAGATTTCCAAGGTGAGAAGGAATGGTACCAGTTAGAAAATTATTTGTTAGTGCCTATACAAAATTTCTAAGTGTTTTCAATTTTTTAATACAGTAAAATTGACAAACCTGTACATCATCTCATAGATTTCTAATACATAACAAGATAATGTTGGATAGTTGTCATACGCACCTTGGAGTCTGTTAATGCCGAGATATAACTCCTTAAGCTTGGTCAAGTTTCTGATTTCTCTTGGTATGGCTCCCGAAAAATCATTGTGTGACAAACCCAAGATTTGTAAATATGGGCAATTTAATAGAGTCGATGGTATTCCGCCATGAAACATGTTTCCGGGCAAAGAGAGGTATCCCAGAAAAGGAAGATTACTGCAAATATCTGGAGGAATTTCACCGGACAATCCATTGAAACTAAAATCAAGATATTGTAAAGAAGACATATTGGAAATTAAAGAAGGAATGAACCGGAGAGCCGGTTGCTATGACAGTAAGGTGTTTGCAATGAAGATAGATTACCAAGTTGAGAAGGAATGGTGCCAATAAGATTTAAGTGAGAAATATCCAAGGCTGTGACTCTATGGCTACGGGCATCACAAGCAACACCCGTCCAATTACAGACAGGGGTACTTGTATTCCAATTCTTGGCAAAGAAATTGGTTGGATCATGAGTAATATGAGCTTTCAGGGCAACAAGCATCTTGGTCTGTGGTTATACTAGTGTTGGCTGATGCAGCAACAAGTAAGAAAATAAGAATCAAACAATTGATAAAGAAATCTGATCATCCTATTGAGAGAAAGAATTCTTTTCATGAGATGAGAGTATGTAGATTATTGTAGGTGTGTGATTGGTAGTAATGCAAGCACACTCGTAAATTGTGCTACCAAGATTTTATAATGAAACCGAAATTTCCAAGAAAATAGAAGAGAAAAAGACCCGCATTCTGTCACCAAAAACCTATTCTTTTAATCCTAATGATTTTAGAGTTTATTAAATAATTGGCAAAGGTTCTTCTGACTAAACCTACAATTCATTTTACTGTTAATTTTTATCAAAATTCTTATTTTAAAATTGTACTTATCGAATATTATCAATTTTCATATCATTTCTAAATGTTGTGTTCACATATATTATTGTGTCTGAAAGTTATCAATCAATAACTTTGAACAATTTTCACAGTTTCGGCCAAGTAAGAAATTTTTTCAAGTGTCCAAAGGACAAGCAAGCTGTGAAGATTTTGGATTTCCTCTATTGATATGGAAACTGAAATCGTTTTCTTGACTTCTTTACACCTGCGTGCTTTTTAAATGCACAAAACAATGATAATATAGGAAAGTGATAAAGAGGGGGACATTCATATTTCCTCCGTTGTCTTCTTATTTTGGCTAGTAGTGTCGTTAAGCTAGCTGTGATATTTTGTTTGATCTTTCCAGGTGCATAATGTGGACCAATTAATCGTGATTCGTGACATTGCCAAGCCATTAGCTAAGGCATTGCAAATTGCTAGATTACTTTCCCAAAGTGATGCACGTTAGTCTTGCTGAGAAATTGATTGGAACATGATTCATGCAAGCATGTCAGCTTTCAGGGCAATGAGAAAATGTTGAAAAATGGCTTGGATAGTGCATGTGATCAGAAGAAACTTATTTTTGACAAAATTTAGAATATGCAACTTTTTGACCATATTGTAGCATATTGTGGTCTCATATTGCTTAGCTTCAAAATTTTTTGTTTTTTTTTTTGGTCTGGAGACAAAATCCTATTTGTTTCCGTCTCACGTGGAGAGTCCAATAAGTCTATTTTGCTCACTTGTTTTACTTTTTATACTATAAAAGAAAGAAAATTTTTTCCTCCAAGAAATTCTGAAGATGAATTATTAACTGAAAATTTTGGAATTTATTTGTTTTAGAGTAAGTAGATCAAATAGCATTTATTGTCTTGTGTCTTGTCCTAATTTTGAGCAATACAACTCATATTAAAAGGTTTTAATAACAAAACTTTTTACCCTAAAGTAGTTGTTTTTTTTTTTTTTTTCATCAAAATCAATAGATGAATTGATATATATTTATCCTAATGTCTACATAAGTATTTTGTTTTAATAAAAATCTGTAAACTTGATTTTTTTTATCCTTGTAAATCGAAAACAAAAAAAAATTTTTATTTATATGTAAGATATTTTGGATAAAATATTTGATTGTATATAGTAAAAATGGTAAAATATTTTAAAAACCATATTAATATTTTACGAATATTTTGGATTATAATTTTCATGTCAAATTACCTTGTTACACTTATCTGTTTTTCTGGCGTTTTAATTAATTAAAAATCAGAATTTTTTCATTTATTTAAAAATCATAAGTTTACTGATTTAATGTATTACAACGTTAAAAAAATCGATTATTTCTTCATTTTAGATAAAAAATTTAAAGCATGAATTTTTCTATTTTTATAAATACAATAAATTATTCCAATCGGAAGACATATTTAAAAAAGCACGATTTTAAATTTATTTTTTTATTAAATTTTGATTTTTAATTTTTTCAAGGTCTTGGAATAATTATTTTGTTAGAGTAAGTAGTATTAGATGATGTAGCATTTATTGTCTGCTCAGCAAATGATATATATATATATATATATATATATATCGCTCCTAGATCTAGATTAATCCAAATTCTAGTTAACCACTGAACTTCCTTTACCTTGAGAATTAAAAGGTTAATATAACAGTCAATAACGGTTATTTCCTGTCGTTGTTTGATCACACTCAGGTGCCTGTTTCTGTCAAATTGTTTTTATCGAGCTTCGACTGTGGGCGTCCCAACAAACAGCAGTTTACAGCCTGATCACATTTGCCATTAATTGTAATCACAAAAACTCAACAGGTCATTACCCATTGCCATGAAAATTCTCAAAACTAAGAAAAGCCCCAAAAAAAAAAACTTACCCACAATATTAAATTAATGTTAATAATAACAAGAAATTAAAACAAATGAAACGGTCAAACAACCAAAAGAAACAAACCGATAACATCCCCATTGGTTGCGAACCATCTCATCTCAATATTTTGGGATTACTACCATTACTTAATTTTCAAGTTATCAAGTTAGATCAGAAATTGGTCATGTCAACGAAGTTATAGAGGACGAAGTCAATGAATTGGGAAAGTTTTAGATAATTTCTCTGTGTATTCTTTTACGTATTAGATTTTTATCACTTATACCTCTCAATTAATTACTTAGAGTACTGAATACTGATTTGTCCAAATGCCTAAATTCAACAAATAAATAAGAAAGTATACTCGAGTGCACCTAAGATTTTTCTCAAAGACAAGTACTAAATGAAAAAATCAAAGTAAAATATTTTTAACATAGAATTGATTTTTTTTTAACATGGAATATGAATAATATTTTACTTTTTTCTTATCTAACATCTTAATACATTTGAATATAAATATTAAAGTTGTTTACTTTTACAAATTAGAAACATTACAAGTTTTTCGCATTTTCACATAAGCACACCTTTTCAGGTTTTACCCATACCCATTTTTCGAATAGAACAATTGGGCAAAGATCTATTGAGAGGAGAAGGCAATTAATGATGATCTTGACTTGTTGGGCTCAATATATGATGAACCCCATTTTATCATTTGCCCCTTTGAGCGTCCAGCATTACTCCATATAGATGGGCTTTTAGGCAAAAGTCATTAAGGTTAATTGTGGAAATTGGTCAGGTATTAGTAGAAGCAATATGATATTTTAAATTATTTCGTGGGGTACGTTTAGACAAGGGGTTTTAATAGACTAATAGAGGGGTGCCAATAGCTCCATTCCGTATTTTAATTTGTAGGTATGAAAGTCCAATGGGGCAACAAAAGATGAAGTTATTTTTTTAATTAAATATTTTAAAATAATTCAAAAAATATAAATATTTACTTATTAACTATTAACCCAATATTTAAATCTCAATTAATATAGCAACTAATATGTATCTGCCAAATCAGATTAGTTATTAATGTTTATCATGGAGTCGTGTGAGATTTGAAGAAAATTAACATTTGTTGACACAAAAAAATTTGGTCATACAGTAAGAGTTTAAAAAGAGTTGTTTTACTTGTGGAATAGGCTGTGACAGAGCTTGCTGTTTTCAGGATTGGCATGGCTGAAAGTGAAGAGCTCGGTGTTCAAAATCCTACAAAATAATAACCTATTAGGGGTCATTGAGGTGTTATCAGCGAAAATCATCCAATGCTCAAGTCAAAGATCAAGAGTGGCACGATAATAAATAATAATAAAAGAGAAAGTAAGAGAAAATGCTTTGAGGATATTATCCCCTTTCTCCGATATACCATTTTCTTATTGTCATCCTTTTCAGTTAGGAAAAACTCATCTTTTATTTTATAGGATTTGAGTTTAGTAAGATTAGATCTTATGTTACTTTATCATATTTAGATTAGGACATGTTATTGAATATCTATCCTCAGGCTTGGAGGCTCATTCGTTTATATCATCAAGAAACAGTTAGTTGGAACCCCAAAATTATTAGTAGTTAGTTGGAAGCCCTAAATTATTGTATTTACAATGCCCTTAATAGCGAATAACAATGGGGCAATGGGCCCTGTGAGGCCTTCTTTACTAAAAATCAATCCTAGTACTAGCACAACAAGAAATCTAATGATGCATATTTTTCTGTCCGACTGAAAAATTAATACAGTCCACACCCAATTTACAATAAAATAAAATAAAATAAAATAATCCTTTTGCTTTAATTAATGAGATTTAAAAATGGATTCTAAAAGTGTAATTAATTGCCCGGTGGATTATTTTAGAACTTTCCTTTGAACAGTGACTCTTACATGCTACTGTTAAAATAGAAAAAAAAAATATAAAATAATTATTTTAAAAAAATTTACCAAACCTGTTTTATTTTTAACCCTTAACAGAATTTGTTAAAGTATGAAATACTTTCTAATCTATAATTAATTTCATGAGTCAATTAGGGGTGGGCTTTTGAACAAGACTTATTTTTATAGTCTAATTTAATACAGTATAAAAATAAAAAAATTACAAAAATAGATAAATTAATTAAAAAACATAAAATATAAATATTAAAAAGTGTAGCGCATAAGTTATTATTTCATAGTTAATGAAAAAAAAAAAGTTCAAAAATTCAAAATCTTATTTAACATAAAACATTAAAATCTAAACAACACGAGTAAGTAGGAATTTGATTAATTAAGAGGGTTTTATTATCGTTTTATATTTATATTTTTTATTTTTACATAAAATATCAAAATTTATACTGTATATATGGGTTGGCAGGTTGGAAATTTAACAAGCCAATCCAAACTGTAAAAAATCATACTGATTGACTTGATTTCACGAGTTAGGTGGGTTGGTGCCCACCCAATAAAACCAAACAGAGCAATATATATATATATATATATATATATATAAAACCACTAGATCTAGATTAATCCAAATTCTAGTTAACCCACTGAACTTCCTTTACCTTGAGAATTAAAAAGGTTAATATAACAGTCAATAACAGTTAGCCCCCCTGTCGTTGTTTGATCCCACCACTCAGGTGCCCTGTTTCTGTCAAATTGTTTTTTATCAGGAAACCTGAGAGACTAATAATAAATCCCAACAATTTAACAGTTTACAACAACCTACGATCACATTTTGCCATTAATTAATAATCACAAAGAAACTCGTGAGTCATTACCCATTTACTTCGCCTGAAAATTCTCAAAACTAAGAAAAGCCCCAAAAAAAAAAAAAAAAGCACCTGCCTAATATTAAATTAATGTTAATAATAACAAAGAAATTAAAAACAAATGAAACCCCGGTCAAACAACCAAAAACAAACCAAATGACATCCCCATTGGTTGCGCTGTCCCTCATCAGCAAAACTGAAACCCTAGCCATGAATTTCTCTTCTTCTCTCCTTCTCTCTCCTCCTCATTTTGTTTAGTTCCTTTCCCTCTTTTGATGTTATTCGATCCCTCGTCGTCCTTTCCTTGGACGGCGAGCGGCTCCTCCTTTCAGCACCAACTGCAAAACAAATCCCTAAAAAAAAGCAAAAGGAAAAAAATTCTCGTCATCTCAGTCGTAGTTGTTAATTGTCAAATCATCATTCATTACTATTCCAAACTATGTCTTCCACAATTCTTGCACCCTTTCAGCTCTTGGAGCTGAACATCATCTCCGCGCAAGACCTCGCCCCGGTGTCCCGCTCGATGCGGGCCTACGCCGTCGCCTGGGTCCACCCGAACAGGAAACTCTCGACGCGGGTCGACGCCCACGGCCGCAACAACCCCACTTGGAATGATAAGTTTGTATTCCGCGTTGACGAAGATTTCCTTCACAATGATACCTCGGCTGTGATGATTGAGATATTTGCTTTGCATTGGTTCCGTGACATGCACGTTGGGACAGTACGTGTTTTAGTGGGCAATTTAATCCCTCCCCCGACAAGATCCCTCCACCACTCCCACAGGAGTTTCGGTATGAGATTTGTCGCACTTCAAGTTCGCCGTCCGTCGGGAAGACCTCAGGGGATCTTGAATATCGGCGTCGCGCTTCTCGATAGCTCCATGCGTAGCATGCCCTTGTACACACAGCTCAGCTCAGCACTTGGATATCGCCATTTGATGGGCGAAGAGGATATTTTTACCAAGAACACCAGCACCGTTGCTAGTACTAATCAAAACAATATTTCAACACTCCTCGGGAAACCTGACCTTCGCCGTACCAAAAGTGATTCAAGTTCTATGATCGGGTCGGAAATCGCCCGAAAATCCAAGATCCGAAGAGAAAATGGCAATGGGAAAGCTAGTTCGGTGGTTGGCTGTTCGGAACTCAGCGAGAAGGCGAACAATAAAGGAAGTTCAAACGGTAGCTCCGTTTTCAGCGGATCGGATATTTTCAAGAAACCAAACAACAAGGTTGCTAATTCCGCTTTAAGCGCTTTTAGCGGGTCGGATCTAAGGAAAGATCCGCCCGGTAAGGAGGGCACGGGAAAAGTTCGTTCGTTGGTTAACGGTATTGAGACTGTAAATCAGGTGGACTCGCCAACCATGGGTAAAATTGGAAACCCAGGTTCGATGAATAGCCGGTCGGACGGTTCGGACCCGCCCAGGAAAGTGGACCCATCACCGAAAGCGATATCGCCGCGGAAGCCGTTCGCACATGACCAAGGGTACGAGTTTGTGCACCCGAATAAATTGAAACTGTACAAAAACGTGCAGCCGGTCATAACCGAATCGGAGCTCGGTCCGTCGCCGTCGGAGGTAGCGGCGGCGAAGGCGAAGGAGAAGCTTCTGAAGCAAACGAATGACGAAGAGAGCTCCGTTATGATGGCGTGGGATATGGACAGCAGCGTAGAGGGATTGCAATCGAAATTGGAGCGATGGAGGGCCGAGCTTCCGCCGTTATACGACTCAAGTTTTCCGTCGAGCAGCGCCGGAGGCGGAGGCGGTGGCGGTACGACTGCCAGGCACAGCAGGAGACACACCGACGGTGGAAGTGGGCCGGGTTTGTTCTCGTGTTTTAGTAATATTTGCGGTTGCGAGTGCTCCATTGTTTGTGGGTCGAGTAGTCCGAGTAAAACGAATAAGAAGAAATCAGGCAGCAGCGGGCGTTTGATTCAGAGTCCGTCGATAAATAATGATTCGAGCTTCTTTTAACTGAACAAAGTGCTTATTTCAAACATCGGCGTTGACTTGCGGAAATAACTGACTGGTTTTTATAACATCAAGGGCGTGTATGCGCGCAGGATAACGACGCGCACGCCACGGGTGGATGTTAGTGAAGTGACATCGGTTAGGCCATTCCTCAACCTCCGTTTTTTTTATTAAATTTTTTTTCCTGTCTTTTCTTCTTTGGTGAACTTATATCATTCTCATATAACCAAACCCTAAACCCAAAAAAAAAAAAAGGAAATTAAGTATTATACTCTTCCCCCAATCCCCCTAAATGGTTGGTGGTTTGTACGTAGAATCTTATTCTTTATAATGTTTTAAAAATAACAAGATTATTTTCTGGGATTAGGATTTTTTCTTTTTCGGTTGATTGAAGTGAGTTTGTATATTAAAAGTTTGTATACTCGTTGTTATATGAATGATTACAGTTCATTCCGTAAGGTTTTATGTTTGTTTATGCTCAGGAATTCGATCATACCATTCAAAGAAAAATTTAAGATGCTCTTGATGTATATTGTCTTATCTATTAGATGCTTATTAGATATGCATAAGCATTTACTTATATACATAATTGATTAATAGTTTTAACAAATAATTAGGGATGGCAAAATCCTCCATGAATTTTGAGCTCCACCTAAAATGAGGTGAATTTTAAATAGTTTTTGGGGAATGGGGGTGGAGAATAGAAAAAAAAATAATCTCAAATTTCTTAAGAATGGTGTTTGGTTTTGTACTCTACTCTACCCCAATCATCATTATATATAAATATTTTTAATTTTGTTTTATCAATTACAATGTTGGTTAATAAATTTTTTTTTACCTAATATAGATGAGTTATAACTAAAGAAAATTGTACATTATATTTCTTTTTCAACACTAAAACATTTTTATATTTTCCTTTATCTTTCAAGGTGTTACTCTCTTCAAAAAATTTTTAGTTTTGATATAATTTCAATATATTTTTTCAACCTTTTGGTGTTTTTTTAAAAAATATTATTTTAATATTTTATAATATGATAATAATTTTATTTAAGTTTCTAATTTTGATTCTTGAAAACCATTTATCTATACCTACTATAAAATAAGTAAATGGAGAAGAGTGTGGGAATGAAAAATCATTTCCTACATGAAGATTCCTCATCCTCACCCTCACTAAATTTATGGGGATGAAGTGGGAATGGAGATGAAAATTTTAATGAGTTGAGGAATGGGGTAAGCCTCACCCACACCTCACCTCATTACCATCCATACATATAATGAAAAATACACTTAAAGTATGTTCAAACCTTTTCCTCATATTTAGTTTGACCTAGTTCACTTTATGCATTTAGTTTTGTAAAATCAAGAAATAAATAACCTAGATCACTTGATCAATTTACCAGCTTCTATTTCAAAAACTCTTTGATTATTGTCTTTGTCATTAGATAACTCTCTACATCAAGTTGATTAGTTAATAATGATCTTTAGATCAAAGAGTCCAATTTCTTTAATTTTCTAATCTTATCCTTTGAGTCAAAACTCCCCTACATTTGAGGAGTCAATCGAATGATATAGATTAACAAAAATGAAGCCCCCAATCTTTCCTGGATTTATTTTCCCCTTTTTTCATAGATATATATTTCAAAGTCTAAACTTTCATTTGAGTCTATATTATATCTTAGCTAGAAATTTCAAATTCTATGCTTTCCTAGGAACTTTACAGTGTTTTATATTTATAAAAAGTTTTATCATAAAATGTGAGGTACAACTTTCTCACTTGAATATAATAAAATTAATTTTAAACTAACAAATCCTCTTAAGTATTAAAATAATAATGATGATGATGATGATGATGATGATGATGATAATAATATTTATGATAGTAAATTCTAGAGTAATGATGACATGAGCGATGACATAAGCAATGATGTAATAAGAGTTGTTTATAGTAATATTTAGGAATTTTAGAATTTACTAAGATATCTATGGAAGGATACATCTTAGCCATTAATCAAGAGTTATGGTGGTAAAATCCTAACCATCTATTAGCTTAGGAAATCTTATAAATACCTCTAGCCCTTTCATTTTCCATATCACCTTAGAAATTCTATCATCTTCTATTTTTAACATAACATCAAGAGCAGAGAAATCCTCAAGTTAGAAGGGTATCAAGGTTAAGAGGTAAGTAACACTTCAACTACATTGTGGGGACAAAATTCTTTTTATACTTAAATACATCTTTAGTTATTTATTTATCTTGTGATAACAAATATGATGTGATTATTTATTATTGAATCTTCATATAGTCGGTTATACTGCCCATAATATGATATTTTTAATTTAATCTTTATATGATCAGCTATCCTGCTTATATTGTGATATTTTCTTAGTTAATCTTTATACGGTCGGTTCTACCGTCTATACTGTGATGCTTTTATTTAATTATGATACAGTTGGCTATATCGTCTATATTATAATATTTTCTTAGTTAAACTTTATATAGTCGGCTATACTGCCTATATTGTGATGCTTTTATTTAATTATGATATGCTCAGCTTTGCCACCTATATTATAATTATCTTTCAGTAAATCTTTATATGGACGACACTGCTGCCTATATTAAAGATTGTTATTTTTAAAAAGATTTGTATGTTGGCTTTTTTGTATATCTAAGAACTTTACATGTTATGACAGAGGTTGCATTAAAAGCATGCATTTCAGGTTAATATGTTAAGGTTACTTTATAAAGAAGACATTTTAAAAAGGTGCTTTGAAAAATGAGTTGTACTACCAAGATGACAAAGTTTCACAAGAGGGCAAGCCTTTAAAGGTGAGCAAAGAGTAATCTTTTAGAGATGACGATACATAACACCTAAAAGATCAACTATTAAATTAGGCCCACGGGTATGTTGTTTTAAAGAATGAGAAGTGGTAGCCTTGTAGTACAATACACCTAAGGCCCTAATAAAGTTATTTTATATTTTGAATTTCTTTCAAAGACTTAATGTTCATTAGGTCATCTATGTTCATAGCAATTAATGCATGCATCAAAGTGTTATCTTACTAGGTACTAACTCGTGTAGTCCTTACAATGCAAGTAATGATGAGTAAGGTAAGTTGGCGCCGAGTCCCATTTGAGACGAAGTGCATATGGACATATCAAAACTTGGGTTTTATGATGGGCTCTGCTGTGTTTCTATATAAAAAAAAATCTTAAATTTATATAATAATAAAAATTTTAAGATATATACTAAGGAATCTTTGTGTGTCTCCTACATTTTGTAACGAAGTTTTACTTACTATATAAATATTTTTTTTTAAGAATCCATATTTATATTAAAAAAGTAATGGAATTTTAAATATTTTTAAAATTAATCACCTTATTTTGACTTATAAAAGTGGAGTGTTACATAAAATAAACTTTCCCCTTGCTAGATATCTAATTTTTGTATATAATTAGCTAGCCTAGTTCCATTTTGCCCTCGAGGAGTTAGCCGCATAGCTGGATTCATGGTTTGTTCTCATGAAATTTGCCACCTGTCAAGCTTCCATGCATGTGAGACCTCTCCTTTCAATGATAACAAATTTTAGATGCATGTATGATCTATAATAATTTCAGACATTCGAGTTGTCCCGTATCACATAGGGGATTAATAGAATATAGTAAGATTAATTCAAGACAAATCCAGATAAAAGCCTCAGTCATGTGTGAATGTGTATCAATCTATTACGGTATCTTCTCTTTTCTTTTGGGTGACAGGATTAAAAGTCCTTTCATGATCTTAGTTTTAATGTATTTATGAACTTTTAAAGATTTGTAACTATGCGTAGATTATTGTCATGAATATATGATTAAAATTTATTCACATTCATGTTTTGTGGCTTACTGGTATCATTTTATTTTGACAAAACCTCGTTAAAAAAAAACAACAAAATGAAAAATATATTTAGCGAGGAGGGCTTCAAGATAGCTTGATATTGATCAGCTCAACGAATAACAAGGCGGCTCCTAATTAATTAGAGGAATTAATATAATGAGATTCTTCAAGATAAGTGTATATAATGAAGCCTCAAAAGTCATAGAAAAAAAATATATTAAAAAGATTATATTTTGGTCCATACATAGCTTGATACTGCGCTCAACGAATAATTTTTAGTTTTAAGTTGATGCTATTCCATCTCAAAATTGAATCATCTCCGTATTCTCTCTCTCTTTTTTTTTTTTTCCTCTTTCAAAATAATGATATCCACAAAAATTGATTTTAATGGATTTTATTCTCAATATCTAGAGATACGAGTTGACAAAGAAGATTGTTAGTTTTTCCCTTACTAAAACCAATAAACATATCACTTGCTGCCGTATTAATTTTTTAATAGCTAATAATCTCCCGACACCATAATTTTATACTAATAGTCTTATTTTTAAATGCACTTTTATTTATATTTATTATAAGTTAAATAAATCATATAAATTGATCAAAATAAAAAATTTTAATATTAAAAATAAGAAATGCAGGTTTTCATGTGAGTTAAAAAAAATACTAATAAGATATTTTTCATGTACCTTTTGTTATTTTTTAGACATTTATCTTATAATAAATATATATTTTATATTTCCAAGATCAAAACCAACCAAATGATTTATTTACACTCTTTTCCTTCATTTATCTATTTTTTTTTTTACTAGAGGATGTATTAAATATATGAATTTAGTATAGGAATAAGTTGTATATATTAATTTTCATAGGTGAAAGCAGCAATCTCATGTGTTCATAATATTCTTTGATGAAAAAGTTTATTGATGCATTCTATTTTATAACCTTTAAGCCTCTTGACTCTAATGGAGGTCCAAGCAGAGATAATAACTTTAAATGAATAAATTCAAGCAACTTTTCGCTATCTCTTAGTCTAGTCATGTGGTTTTCAACTAATTTTATGGAGTTGACTAATCAAGTTTAAATTTTGAGAAAAGATAGAAGCAATAACAACAACAACAACAATTTGAACTTTGTCTTACCTTAAAAGAAAATTTGGCTATGGAGCAGTTAATTATTTAAAAGAGGTAAAGCATTTTTAAGACAACAGTTAATTAAAAAAAATCACTGGTTCACTAGGTTCAAATTCTTCCAAGAATTATTTATAGACTATCTTAAGTGGAATTGTAATTGTATTTACCTTTTCTCATCTTATCTTTTATTTGGATTTGTCTAATATATTTACGAGAAGATTACCAAATTTTCTTACTGAAATGTGTTAGCCTAAAGGGCTACACATTATGTAATTTTGATGATAACAAACATGTGTCTTAAGTGATTTAATAAATATTGTATTTCACAAGTTCACTAATTTTTGAAGGATAATATTTATGCAAGTGAATCAAGTGAAATCAAGCTCAAGACACTCAACGGACAACGGCGAAATCAAGAATAAAGTTTAAAGCTCAACGGATAAATTATTGCGACAATTTCTTGTAAAGCCGGTATGATTTAATTGATGCATGATTTAGCATTTGAGAAGCTCAAGTTTTGCTTAATAAATTATTACTTTTTATAAACCAAAATGTTTTATTTTTAAGATAAAAGTATTTTGTGAATTTGAGCAATTTAGATTAAAATGAAAATGTTTTACAATATTTGATTTTAATAAATATTATTTTGAATTTGAATTTAAACCTATTTGCAAAGATTTGAAACGTTTTGGGCCATATTGTAACTTATAAAAGATTGAGGGTCTAAGTGAAAATTTTTGAGAACTTTAACATTTATGTTGATTATGTTAAAACTTAAAAGGACTTTTATGAAAAGTATTATTACATGTTGAGCCATTTCATAATTTCAGAAAGTTTTGGAAATGATAAATATTATTTATAAATTCGGATTTGGACTTATTTGTAAAGTTTTGAAATAATTTGGGCCATAATATAATTTATGCAAGTTGGAGGACCCGAATGTAATTTAAATATTTTGATGTCCAAAATTGGATCTATTTGAAAATTTTTGTGACTTTATGGGCCATAATATAATTAAATAAAGTGTTGGGGCAAAATTACAATTTTATGAACAATGTTACTTTAGCATAATTCAAAAATAACGGTAACATCACTGTTTAATTCATTGATTAAATCAAGCGGCCAGCTTAGGAATTGTCTTATAACAATTTGGTTTTGCTTTAGCTATAAAAACTCAATTCCAACTTCATTTTAAAAACTCTAGCATGCTAAAACAAGTTTATAAAACATATATTGAGCTTCCATTTTGTAAATCATCATTCATTGAGTCATCATTGAGCTATAATTTGTTTATCTACTCTTAAAGAGAGTTTTATTGTTGTAACTTTCATTTCTCATCAATTTGTGAGTGTTCAAGTGGGGAAACACTTGGGGTGAAGAGATTGGGGAGATAATCTCTTGTTGTAAAGGTTCATTGACATCTTGGAAGTCAATTGTAAACATTTGAAGCCTTGGGAGGCTTGGATAGTGAAATCCTCAAGCCCGGTGTGCTTGGAGGCGTGGACGTAGGCGGGGATAGCCGAACCACGTAAAAATTCTCATGTTTGTTTTCTCTTCCCTTACTCTCTTATTATTATGCTTGCTTGAATTTATTGTTTTTTGATTTGATTAAGGCATTAGATTAAATTGGTGTGTGATTTGCTTAGCATAATTTTAAAAAAAACACCAATTCACCCCCCCTCTTGGGTTGCATACTTGTATTTCAAAATGAATATATGTTACTTACTCTTGTTGTTTTTATAATGAAAGAAATTCCACTGGCACAAAAAATTTTAAGGAAAAGTGTTATTTTAAGAAAAATATATAAAAAATACCAAAAGGTATAAAAAAATATTTTTTATTAATTTTTTAATCACACTGAAATATATATTTCTTTTTTTAATACTGAATTTTTATTTTAATTTATATTATAAGATTCATTTAATTCATAATAAATATAAATAAAGCTGTATTTAAAAATAATACGATAAAATTATGTTATAAAGGTTATTAACTATTATAAAAATAGTAGGATGGCGGTAGGGAT